>JAOWBW010000214.1:600000-932716 GCA_026119855.1 Campanula takesimana | reverse complement strand
TGCGTCTCACAAGAAATTCAAGCTTTATCAATGGATGTGAAAAGCGCATTTCTCAACGGCGAACTCCAAGAGACGGTCTACGTAGCACACCTCCCGGTTTCGAAGATAGCAAATTTCCAAATCACGTCTTCAAACTTCAAAAAGCTTTGTATGGACTTAAGCAAGCTCTAAGAGCATGGTACGATACCCTATCAAAATTCCTGCTAGAGAAAGGCTTAAGCGCGGTAAAATTGACACAACTCTTTTTATTGCTAAGTATAATGATCATTCTTTACTTGTTCAAATTTATGTCGATGATATTATATTTGGTTCTACTAATGAGTTACTTTGTAAGCGCTTCGAGAAGCTCATGAAAAGCAAGTTTGAAATGAGCATGATGGAGAACTCACTTTCTTCCTCGGGCTTCAAATCAAACAATTGAATGATGGCATCTTCATAAATCAAGCCAAGTACACAAGGGACTTAATCAAGAAATTTGGACTTGAAAATGCTAAAGCATACGACACTCCAATGGCCACTGGCAATAAGCTTGACAAAGACTTAAAAGGTAAGAAAGTTGATCAAACTTTATATCGAGGTATGATTGGCTCTCTTCTTTATCTTACTGCAAGTAGGCCAGATATTATGTTTAGTGTTTGTGTCTGTGCGCGCTATCAAGCGGACCCAAGAGAAGCGCACTTAGCTGCTGTTAAACGCATTATTCGTTATCTTTCTGGAACTGTTAACCTTGGACTTTGGTACACCAAAGATTCGAATTTCGATTTGCTAGGTTATTCAGACGCAACGCAGACTACGCAGCATGCACAATAGACAGGAAGAGCACAAGTGGGACTTGTCATTTCTTTGGAAATCAACTTGTTGCGTGGGCAAGCAAGAAACAAGCTGCTGTATCCATTTCCACTACTGAAGCTGAATACATTGCTGCTGGAAGCTGCTGCTGTCAAATCCTTTGGATGAAGCAACAACTAGTGGACTACGAAATTAATGAAGGAAATTGTCCAATTTTCTGCGATAATATGTCCACCATAGCAGTATCCAACAATCCCGTCATGCATTCAAAGACAAAGCACATCGATATCAAATATCATTTTCTCAAGGACCACGTGGAAAAAGGAAACATACATTTAGAGCATGTGGGCACAGATAATCAAATTGCTGATATCCTCACAAAGGCTCTTGATGCAAAGAGATTCATCTTCTTGAGAGGAGAAATGGGTATGCTTGAACTCAGCTAATTTGTCCATATGATTTGTTATTACTAACTATCTTGTGCTTGGTTGATAAGTATTCATATAGGTAAAGTTTCGTGCATATAAGCAACACCTGCACAACATTGTACTGCGCAGTAATTCATTTGCGCATGAAACTAATGTTATGAGATTTAAAGAATCTATTACGCTACCTAAAGCTCTGCGCATGACTTTAACATGCGCAATTCTTCGTGGATCGCAGGTAAGTACTCTATTCATTAGAAATTAAACATAGGTCCCTGACTGAAAAGTCAACGCTAATTCACAAGGGTACTTGTGTATTTAAAATTTTCCCGCGCCTTTAATTTTTGAATCTTTTTGGGAAATTACTATTTTACCCCTGCGCATATCCCAGTGTCATCAATGCAAACTGCGATTGTGACAGCGCCTGCTTTCGAATGTCTGATCACCATTAATGAGGAAGGTGATGCGACAACCGTCAGTCACTATTTCACTGACACACGCGCGTGCAAAGACTGCGCACGCGCGTTCCCCATTCGGCCACGTCACCCCGCTAATGTGCGCCCGTCCTTTCACTGACTCCGCATTAATGAGGAAGTTGACTCGACTTGACCGACCTAGAACTTCTCACTCACGCGCGCGCTAGGCCTGCGCACGCGCGCATCCGGTTGGTCCACGTCATCGTAGCACGTGTCCCACTTCTGCAAATTACATCGCTACCCCTGCGCTGACGTCACGCATTTTCCTTTTCTGGATAAAAACTACCGACCCCTCTCTTTCTCTCTCTTCTGCTTTCAATCTCTTTCACCAAATCACTCTCTTTTCTCTCTCATTTCTTACCAACTTCCAAAAGTTTCCCTTTTTCAATCATTTTCTCCTTCTCTGCAATCTCTCTTGCTTCTCCAAAGCTTTCCTTTTCTTCTTCGTTGACTATCTTCAACCGCATCTCTCTCTCTCTTCTCTGTCAACACTTTTCTTCTATAAATGGCTCCCCGAAAATCGAAAGCAAAGGTAGTTGAGGTCCATGAACCGGTCGTTGAGGTTCCATTCGAAGAAACCAAAACCGTCGACGATATGGTAAGAACTTCTGATCCTCAAACTCAGTTTATTCATTAAACGCCATTGTTGTTATTTCGAGTTCTTGAAACTCCCTTTTTCGATTTCTCTCTTTTCTGTTAATCATTTTTGAAATCGTTTGGTGTTTTGGGTTCGTCTCTCTTTGATCTACTCCTTTATGTACTTTATTTTATGATCAATGCTCTTTTTAAATCGCTTTCTGCAGATTTTTTGGTCCGAAAATTTCCTGAGCAGACGAACAGTTATTCTTGATTTCTGGGCTTATTTTGTTGTTGTTGACTTTCATACTTGCTTGGTTGTTTTCGTCTCAGTTATGCGGTCATTTTGACATACTTTTTGTTCATTTTGGTCAATCTTTGATTTTTAGTGTTCATGGTGTTCTTCATGTCCATGAACAGTCATTTCGTGTTCTTCAAGTTCTTATTCTTTAAATATGCTTTGGATCGCTTAATTTTCTTTAAGTGTTTATGATTTTGCGCATGCATCCTTGTATTTTGCGCATTCTTTATATCTTGTATGGAGTTTCTGCGCATCAATTTCTTTGCGCTATCTGCGCATGCGCAAAGCTCCATGCGCAATAATATTTGTCTAAACTATTTCTTGTCTTGCGCAGAATTCTTTCTACTTTATACAAGGATGGGAATTAGATATCGCTGCGCTACAAAAAGACGCAGTGGGACGCAAAATCATCAATCTAATGGACGTTTCTGGAATTCTTCCTCTCTTCACATTGGATCAGGACTTCTATGTCCCTTCATTGGTGGATGAATTTTTCGAGAGCGCAGAGCGTGTAACCATGACGCACAAGCACACCAGGGAAAAGATCGATGTGATCCGCTCCATTGTTCAGAACTACTCAGTGCGCATTATTCCTGCGTCACTGAAGAAGCTGTGCGGTTTCAACGTAGATAATGCGCCGGAAGTTTATTCTGAAGCTAAACAGAACAAACTAGCGCAGAAACTGGTTGGGGAACCCACTCTTGTGAAGAAGTGGAGTGTCCATGATCGCAAGGAGTTTGGTGAGGTGATGTATCACCTGTGCACCATCATTGGCGATTCTGTGAACTGCAAGAATGGAAATAAGGGTAAGTTCATTTCCAAGCAGTGGGCTTACTGCGTTGCCGTCTACAACGGTGATGCCTTAGATTGGTCTTCAGTTCTATTTGATGAACTTTGGGACGCTTCTGAAAGCTACGACAAGCGCATGGACAAAAAGGTAGCCAAATACAGAACTCACTGTAGGCTCCTTTCCAAGTATCTGATGAATATCTCTGAGCTGCGCACCTTCGTACAGAAGCGCCCAGACCTGAAGGTCCCTTGCTCCAAAACATATTCTCTTTCACATCTATATTCACTGCGCAATGAATTGGCCGCAGTGAGTATAAGCAAGGATGAGAGCCCCAACAAGGAGGCATGGGTTGATAGTGATGGTGATGATGATCTTGAAGAAGCCCCTCAACCCAAGTCGAAGAAAGCTGCTGCGCAGCCCTCTAAGGCCACTGCGCCTGATGTGCCTGAAACGGCAGCTGCGCAAGCAAAGCGCAAGGGCAAAGGTATTGCTGAACCTACGCCCGAAAAAGTTAAGGTGATTCCTGATGTCAGATCTACTGCTGGCATCAAAATCAGGACTGATGCGCCAGTTCCTCTTGCTCCCAAACCTTCGAAGAAGCGCAAGGATCCTCCTGCGCCCACTCCTGCGCCATCAAAGAAAAAGTATGCATTCACCAGACTTCCTCCTGGTACTGCTGCTCCTATTGCAGAAGAAGACAACGAGTCTCGTATGGATGAGACTGCTGCTGAGGTTGAGGCTGTGGATGATACCGCGCAGGGGGAGCAGGATCCCAAGGTTGCTGCAAATCCTACTTATGCTCAGGGACGCGCAGACAGTGATGATTGGATGGATGCCGCGTTCCCTGACCCTACACCGACAAAGGCCCCTGCTGCTGCGTCTGCTGAGGATGCTCCTATTCGAACTCCGCGCAAGAAACAAACTGTGCGCAGCACTGCTAAGGGTAAGCCAAAGGCAGCAGATCCTCCCTCCTCACCTGAGCCAAGTGCAAGTGCCTTCCGCCGTCTCAATATTCCGGTTGGCACTACGCAACCTGGCACTTCTGTCCTCTATGATGGACTGGACTTGGAGGATGAGGATGAAGATGAGGATGAAGTTACCAAAGCTGCGCAGGCCGATGATGCTGCGCAGGGTACCCCAGTTACTGACCTCACCGAAGGGGATAAGGAGGGTGTGGTGCGCTCAACGGATACGGACAGCAGCAGTGCGCACTCTCCTGCGCATAAGTCACCTGCTGCTGATCCTATTAATCTACCTCCTCAACAGCCATCTCCTTCGCGCACTCCTCCGTTCGATCCCTTATCAACCAACTCTCCACCAAAGGCCTCCGCGCAAATTCCTCCTGCTTCATCAATTCCAGCGATCTCCACATCTTCTCTCTCCACGTCAACTGAATTGCGCCAAATTCTTCAAGCCTTGAATACTATTCAAGTGAACCAACTGGCAGCGCAGTCTCAGATGGCGCAACTGCTTACTTCACAGACAATGCTTCAAGAGCAGCTTGATGCGCAGCGCATAGAGATTGCTGCCATTAAGTGGGAGAGTACAACAAAGGCAGATGAAAGTACCTCCGTCGGCCCCTCTGCGCAGAAAATCCCCAATGCTCTAGATCAGATGATTTTGGACTCACTGAAGTCAATTGCTGGGATGCTCGAAGACGTTTGCACCTACACCGCGATTAATGACGGGTTTGTAGGATTGCTGAAACGTCTGCGCAAGAGTCTAGCCGATGGCCTGCATGAAGGCTTTGCGGAAATTGAAGCACAGATCTTGGAGAAGACTATGCAAGGTGGTTCTGCGCAAGCTAGCGCGCTCAACATGGAAAGTGTCAAGGAGTGCATTACTCAAGCGATGACTGATTTCGCTGATGGGTTCAACGCTAGGATGGATTAAGCAATGTTCGATATTCAAGCCAGCGTGAACACTCAGCGCCTCCACACTGACCAACGACTGGAAGCTACGCAGACCACCATCTTGAATACCATAGAGGCTGCGGAGCAATCCTACTTCAACCAAATGACTGCTCATCAATTGCAGTATAAAAATAACTTCCAAGAGCTGCGGGACGACAACAGAGATATGCGTAGAGGAATTGTTACATTTGTTGAAGAAAGTGTTGCGTTCAGGGAAAGGTTTCAAGCACTGAAGATTGAACTTATGAACAAGTTCAACAGCCTGCAGAACGAGCTGCGTGAAGCCCTGCATCGCATTAATATCAATTAGTTTCTTGTATTTTTTTGTTTTTGCGCAAGGTATTTCTTTTTGTGCGCAATTTTTTTGTTTTTCTCTTTCAAACTTGTAATCTCCAACTTTTATCATTTCAAGTTTTAATGAGAAAATCGCATCATTAGTTTCAAAACCTTGTTCAATTCAAACTTTTCGTTTGTGGAACAATGAATGCTTTATTTCACGTCATGCGCATATTATTATCTGCTCATATTTTCTACGCATGATGTTTAAACATTCAGTTTAAACGCATACTCAAACTAAAATTCACATTATTTGTATGCGCTGCATGTTATTTCTGTCTTTCCCATATTGTAAGTTATATCTTTTGGATAGACTAGAAATCTATAGCATTGGCTAGTGTGTGCATTGACTTGAGGCATGATTGACCATTTTCATTCTTATGGACATGCTATTATCAAGTACAATGAATTGCCTTTGTTATAGTAGGTAATGGCATCAATCCTTTAGGGGGAGATTGTTGGGTATGCTTACTTCTTAACCCTCCTATTTATGTTAGAAATGATTGATACCATCACCTAAGAGTATTTTATGGACTTTAGAACCCTATGTAAGAAGTTTTATAACTTCATTTTTTAGCATAGTCCATTTTATAGTATAGGCTTAGAATATAGGACTTGGAGCGAAGAAGGAATGAAGATCTAAGCAAGACTGTGGTTACTGCGCAGGACTCTCTGCGCAGGACATCACTGCGCAGGTCTCCTCTGCTCAGCATTCAACCTTGCACAGTTTTCAATGCATTCAGATCACCTAACTTGGAAAGCACTCAGAAGATGTACGCTTAGTTGTGCATAAACGACAAATCCTGCACACCCAGCATAGCCAACGGTGGAGATGCGATCAAACATAAAATTTCAAATGGAGACAGCTGTCAACCTTCCAGATGAAGCGTTTGAATTTGGTCTCCATGCTCAGTCTCCAACGGCTCAAAGATACCTGCGCACCAATCACATTGTGCCAGGTCATCAACCTTGATCAGAACTCCAACGGCTATAAAGGACACCTGCGCACCAATCCTATTGTGCCAGCTCATCATCCTTGCTCAGAGCACCAACGGCTAGTTTTAAGCTCTCTGCTATAAATAGCCTGCTCATCTTCATTTCCAAGTTGCTAGAGTTTGTGCTTACAAGTATTCCTGAAGTTCTGAAGTTTGCTGCTTACTATTCCCAGATTCAAGAACAACCTTCAAACCTTCATACCTTCAAACTCCTGCCCAGATCCTAAGCCTTATATCACCAGAATTCTTCGTGCTCTTCATCTCTTAGATTCATAGAGTCCAGAATTTCTGCCACACACACACCTCTTGAAGCTTCGATCATATAGATCTTACTTCTTGAGAAACACCGGTTTAGTCTAGGATTTGCTCTTCATCTCTTAGATTCATAGAGTCCAGAATTTCTGCCACACACACACCTCTTGAAGCTTCGATCATATAGATCTTACTTCTTGAGAAACACCGTTTAGTCTAGGATTTGCTCTTCATTGATTAGATTTTGATTTGAGTTTTGATTCGTTGTAATCTTGTAAAAGCTCCTCATATCAATATATATCTCATTGGAAAATCCAAGACTAACCATCTTGGTAGAGGACGTAGATCTTTCATCGATCGAACCTCTCCAAATAGCTTGTTCATTATTTCTGCTATTTACTTCCTGCTTAGTTATTTCTGAATTACTGCTTTGTTTGATCTTACCAGATTGCTGCTATTGCTGCTGTGTTTGTTATTGCCTATTGCCTTAGAATCTGATTTTATCCAACAGTTTAGCCAAACCTTAGCGCGTGCGTTTTTACCCTGCGCAGTATACCCTGCGCAGTGTTGCTTTAAATTTCCGCTGTGCATTTCACACTCTCTCTGCGCGCTATACTTAGCTTATTTGAGAACTGTGCGCATAAGCCATTGATTTACAAAAGGGTTTGAAAGAATTTTAAAACGCTATTCACCCCCCCTCTATCATTTTTCATACCCTTGTTGCCCCTCTGGGACTAACAGCTGCTTTGAGGCCGTGTGCTGTTTGGCGTTGCAGTTGACTTTTGCGGGGATGCGGGCATGGTTGACTGTGAACCATTTTCTGCTGGGGATGAAGTGCCTCGAGTTGCAGATGCTGTTTGACTTCGCGGTGGTACCTGTTATGTGCTTTGCAGGTATATGTGCTAGTGCAAGAAGATGCATGAAGTGTGAAATGAAGAGAGAAATTGTGCTCGTTGTGCAATGTGATTTGAAAGCAGAGAGAGATTTGCAAGAATGAAGAAATTGCTTTTGTGTGCTGTGTGATTTTGAGGAAAGTATTAATGAATGATGTTCATACCTTCACTTACCATTGCCGCTTGAGTGGAGATGGATTTCTGATGTCTGCGGAGGATGCTTTGATGGAGAATGTCCATTCTTTGGATGTTGATGAGAGAACGTTCTTGATGATGGGTTGGCGAGATGGTACTCTGGATGATGGGTTGGTCGTGCCAAAGGCTGCCTACGTATCCCATGAAGGGAATCAGACCAGCGTAGTTCAAGGATGATGGAGAATGCTGGATGAGAAGCTAGGAGCAAAGCAAAGTAAAGCACATACTTTTGCACACAGAAGGAGAAAAAGAAAAAGAAAAATTTTTTTTTTTTTTTAGATTAGAAAGGAAAGAATATGCACACATGTTAGGAAAAGATTTTTTTTTAGTTCGTGGGTGAACCATTTTAACCATTGTGTGCTTGTGAAGCCAACCCAAGATCAAGTCATGTTCAGTCGAAGTCCGGATTGCCTCGCTTGAATTCTGTTGTCGCCGGTGTGCCCAATGAAGATTGATGTCTAGCCCCAAGAGATTTGTCGATTATGGGGCTTCAAAAGGCTTTTGATGCCGAGATGAGGGGTTGCTGATTGTAAAGCCCCTTGAATGCCTTTGATGCCAAATTTTGAGGGACTTGCATAGCTCCAAGATAAATCAGCTCTTGGCCCATTCGAGTAAATCGCCCTTTGTTGTTGTAGTGAGCAAGCCCCAAGAGGAGATCGTTGATGCCAAGCTTCGAGAGATTGCAAAGCCCCAAGTGTCGTGGGCTTGTAGATGGCGGGATGTGAAGACCTTTCATTGTAAAGCCCCAAATTATCTCGTGATTGGCTCGGCATTGAGAGCGGATGTACCGTTTGGTAGAATTCTTGATAGAGATATCCTTCTTGCTCTTACTGGGGAGATGAATGGCCTCATTGTGGTCGATACCCAAATGGCTGAGGGCTTATGTCAAAGGATGCAGTAATGTCTTGCGGTGCCGTCGAAGTCGCGGAGGATAAGGTCTTGGTGTGATAAAGTCCCAAATGAGTATGCTTGCTTGACTCTTCTTGAGTTGAACTAATGACGGATCTTCGGATGCAACTAGTGTTGTGGCCCAACTTTATCTGAGCTGCACCTTGTGCTTTTGATCTTGGAGAAGGGGGTGCTGAATTGCAGAAACATTGGGATTGGCTGTGGCATTTCCCGCTATAACCCTGTTTTGATTAGAGTTTAGCATATTGAATCTTTTTCCTTTTCTCTAAGACTTCCTTCAAAATCTCGCTGTGAGTTCTGATAAAAATCATCAACTTCATTCATGACATCGGAGTCTTCATTTAAAACCAAGAGGCCTTTGACTTGAAGTGTTGAGAGACCCTTTGAAGCTTGATCCCTTTCATGGAGACTACTCCCAAATTGCGTTGCTCGAGTATTGTTGCCCAAAAGACTGTCGGTTGCGAAGCCCCAATATTGCCCTTTGCTCGGATTACTGTAATGCTGTAGCCCAAAAGATTGTAGATTGCGAAGCCCCTTGAGACCTTCAGTCCCGAATTGAGGAAGCTTCCAATGTTGCACATGACTTGGCTGGGGATACTGCTGGGGAGTTAATTGCTCTTTGCCGAGGGAGCCTTTAAGACTTGACCGTAGCCCCTAGAGTGCCATCATTGATTGCGAGAAAGGTCCATCCTTGATTGGGGGAACGAGCACGGGCACACGTGACAAGAGGGCTTTTTGACATCCCTTTTGAGAGACCTTGAGGATAGTCTCACACATCTTTCTCGAGCATAGTCCCTAGGGCGTATTGATTGTTACATGAAGCAAAAGAAGCCCTTGTTCTTGAGTCACATAGCCCATAGGGCGTCACCATTTATTGAGTAAAGCAAGAGTGACTCATCCTCGTGCGAGGGAATAAACATGAGAGGATATGGCAAGAGCTACTCCATTTCTCAGGAGCCTTTCGGCGTACTTTAGAAGCACATACTTGAAGAAGCTTTGAAAACTGAGACACATGTTGTTGCTATTTGCTGCCCAAGCCAATTGTCTAGCTATGGGTTATTTGTGCAACCTCGTGCCCTTTTGTGATGGGCTTATTCTCGGATGGATCTTGGTTACCACGGGCCTTCTTTTCATGAACCCAAAAATGCACACTGCTGGAGAATGATGCCGATAACCCAAGACAACCTTGATGGTGCTATATATTGTCGAGCCTTTTGCAATCCCAAAGTTGACTTGGTGGGGAATTGACTTGCTGAGGAGATTCAATGTAGAACTTGTCTTCTTTAGAGGCCGGGGATCTCCATTTCTCTTTCCCTTCTCTCTCTCACTCTCTCATTTTTTTTTATGACGCACACTGTTTTTTGCCTAGACCGCCCTTTCGGGTTTTCAATCTAGCGGGCATCTCTTTTGTGTCTTCATCATTTTTTATTTTTTTTGACTCAATTGATGAGGAAGTGTGCATTGACTCTAGCTGAGGAGATAAGACATGTGATTTTGCGGTGGAGACCTTTTGTCACTAATGATGAGTGACATTGACTTGACTAGGGAAGTGTCCCTAGTATTGACATGTATTTTTTATTGAATTGAATGACTCGCGAAGGCAAGTAAGTCATTAAGAGAGAAGAGAAGGAAAGCCCCAATTTGATTGCAAGAAATTGGGAGTATGCAGAAAGAATAGAAGTCCCTAGACTCGACAAGGAGCGCGAAATGATTCCAAATCTAAGAAAGTTGTTCAATCTTTTGGTGATTAATTCATTGGCAAATGAATCGTACAAAGATGTCTTGACAAGTTCGAGATGAAGGCCAATCACCATAACGCGCTAGGGCTAAACATATCTTCTTTCTTGCATGAGACCGGACCCGCAGGTTGCCTACGTTCCTCCAGTGTAGAGGCTCAGGTCACCGTAGTTCTTGTGGATTCTCCATTCGTCGTGATGGTTGTTGCTTCGTCCTTCATCGGTGGAATGATGTTGATCTTGTACTTCTTTGATTGAGGGGGATTTATTTATTTATTTATTTATTTTTATTTTTTTTTTGTGCTCTAACTTTTGCGTAGGTTGATTTGAAGAGTTCAACCTAGCGAGATTTTTTTTTTTTAATCCCCCCTTTGAAACATTGCTTGATTTTTTTCTATGGTTGTTGCTTCACCTTTGATGTCTTGGATTTGTCTTCGTCGTTGATGATGTTGCCTTCGTCACAATGTTTAGCCCCTAGGCGTTCAAGCGATGGCCTTCGTTCCGAAACTTGTTTAGACACTTTTTCATCATTTTGCCAAGAATTAGATTGAACTACTTGGAAGAGTGTATGAGGACGAGAACGACTTTTATTTAATGGTTGACTCAAAATTTAACATTGGACGAGAGAAAACATTAATGCACACATTAGAGGACTTTTGACTCTTTTTTTTTTTTTTTTTTTTATCCTATCTCTAGGTAGAGAAAGAGAAACGGAGATTGTTGTTGTAGTCCCCATTGTCGTTGTAGTCTCCTTGTGGCATGATTTCTTGTAGAAGCCCCATTTCGAAACCAAATCATTCTTCTTTGATGAGTTCTTGCATGTTGGCACTCTATAAAGGTTGCTCTTCACCCACAGTAAATTCGCCGTTGTCGAACAAATCTTGGATGATGTTTCGGAGAAGGAAGCACCCTTCGGTAGTATGGCCACTATGCTTGTGGTAGCCGCACCATTCACCGTGTGCATGATTCTTCGGTATCGTCTTCGGCTTGTACCCCTCCAAAGGCTTGACCTTTCCACTTGCCACCAAAGTTTCAAATGCTTCGGCTTGGGTTACTCATAGGAGAGGAGTGAAAACTCGGTTGTTGGCGGTACCTATGTAGCTTTTGAGGGACGGGCCACTTGAAAGGAAACAAATAAGCACGTATTTACAACTCCCGAATCACCCGTGTGACCGGTAAAAATAAACAGAAAGTAAAAGAAATTGTATGCAGGCCCGGTGCCCACACACTGTCATTCTGCTCTGTTCTGCTTTCTGTGCACTGTTCTGTTTCTGGAAAATTGCCCAGAAGCGCGCGCCTCAGGGAAGTGATGTGGGATATGAATATGGGAGGCGCGCGCATCTGGGGTACCTGTCAGAATGTTAGAAGAAACTGCGGACTCAGGGGATTGCCCTGGTCCCAAATTATGTAACTTTCCCCTGCAGAAACTTGTTAGCACATAAATATGAAATTGAAGGACAAGAAGGAAGGCGGGCGATTCTGATAATGAGGGTCGGACGCGCGCTGACACGCCCCAAGTCCCGGGATCCCCTAATAGAACCTCGAACCTGGCGCGCGTACTAACAAGAAACAAGAAACTAACGGGAAACAGGAACAATACCTGTTAGAAACAAACTGACATGCTATATCTACTCAAGAATAAGGAGCTAAGATAGCTCACAACGAGTTCTAGACCAAGAAAATTAAAACCAAACAAGGTTACATACAGCGGAAGACATGCCTAGCAAATAAGCTGGCATCAAGAACTGTCTAGGGACAACAAATACTACCCCAATACAAGCCCAGAGTTTAATAACTCATACAACCTCGTCCTTACCAATGTATAAAAGGACACTAACTTCGAACAAGAATATCCTGCTGAGTAAATTCCCAGCTAAGTCGAGCCTCACTGCGTACTATCCCCTGCTTTCCTGGGGGGGGAAACAATTAAACAAATAAAGGGTGAGATAAATCTCAGTAAGCTATTAACATGCAACTATATGTCATGTTATCATGCAATACAAGTAGATACTCAACTAAACATATATCAAGTATCATCAAGTAACAAGTATAGGAGAGGCTAAGCCAACCCAACAAGTAATCAAGCTCAAGAAAGATTCAGGTAACAAGTAGTCAAGTAGAGTGAGAGGCTAGACCAACTCACCAAGATGCACATAGGCCTATCACGCATTTTTACCTGAATCCTTCCTTATTCCTCCCAAGAATACCATTTGTTGTCGATGCTTTTCTAGCTGAGGACAACCAAGAACAAGAACAAGAGACTGCTGTGCAGTATATAAGAAGACCTGGTAACCAGTGTCATCCACAAGAACAAGATCCACGAGGTGTTCAAGACAGGAGTTAGCATTCACTTAGGTCAGGCTTATTGCTCCAACCAAGGAAGCTATGCCCTTACTATGGCCGGTAGTAAGGGGTCAGGCGGAAATACATAGGGACCCGATTGTCACTTAAGCCCCGGCTCTCGCGACAAGCGTGAACCTATATATTTTCGAACAAGCAAGGAGAACCAGCTGGACTCACACAATAATGCACAAGTAGATGTTTACTTGAACTACGAGAACAGAACTAAGTCCCTTAGTAGTGGACCATTCTTTATGCACCATGTAATTATGTATCATGTGCTCACGATATTATGCACCATGTAATTATGTATCATGTGCTCACGATATTATGCACCATGTAATCATGTATCATGTGCTCACGAGAATACAAGTACACGTACTCAATTATTGCGAATACCAATCAAGTTCAACTATGGCACGTAAGTGTCCATGTAACACGATCAATCCAAGTTAGGGTCTATTAATAACAGACCTCAATCACGTAGTAGGGTATATCACTTAATCACATGCCAAGTTTGCACGTACATATTTATATCACGTTTAACACATTAAAGTGTCTATCACGATACCCTTACTATCAAGTAGAGCCCAACACCTTAGACTCTAAACACATAGTAGAATAGGTCACATTGTACCTAGACACGGTCATACTTCACGTATATGTATCGTTAGTAATCGAATACATTTTCCAACACATATTGTGTTCTGTAATTATTCTTTATCCTTTATATACTTCATTGAGTATATACACGATTAAAACCAATCACTAGTACTTTAGTAATTATTCATAGCACTTCCAATATACACGTATCAAGTTCAGGTATACAGTAGAGTTAATCATTCTCTAACTAGTTTCATAACCCAATTCTTTGGTTATTCATGTCATGTATCAAATAATCAAGAAGCTACATTCTATCAAGTAGCTACATGCAAGATTTGCATATACACATCAAGAATCTTTCAAGTTTATTACCATACTCATGTAATGGTTTCAAGACATTCAAGACTTTCAAGACAATCAAGACAGTCAAGACTTTTACAAGATTTTATCATCTTGTATCCAAGTTCTCAATCCATTTTCTTGGATGGTTAAACATGTACAAGAGTTAATTAACTTATACTTAAGTTATCAATCCAACTCTTTGGTTATTTAAGACAAGTACAAGATTTATTTATCTTATATTCACGTTTTAATTAAGAAGATGAGCTATACATCTCCCAATCAAGTTCACGATCCTATTCCTAGGATATTCAAGCTCAAGACATTAGTTGGTGTCCTTTAGGTACACAAACTTTAGCTACGAGAGGGGAGACTAATCCAAGATTCGTGGACTAGCTCAACGGGAAACAAGCTTCAAGTAATCAAGAAGTCACATTGTTATCAAGCAACTATGTGCGATGATTGCACATACAAGTCAAGAATATTTCTTATTCACATTAATGCTTATTCTGAGCACTTTCGAGTTTACACCTTACCCATATATTGGTGTCAAGGCATATACAAGATTTATTAATCTTATATTCATGTTTTAATCCCTTTTCTTTGGATATTCAAGTCATGTACAAGATTTTATTGTCTTATACTTCAAGTTTTATTCCAATCTTTGGACATTCAATCATGTATAAGAGTTATACACTTTACTCTTACCAATTCTCAATCCTATTCTTAGGATGTTCAAGTTCAAAACATTGTTTTATACCCCTAAGGTACACAAGACGTTGATTTCCAGACACATAAGAGCATTCATACTCTTATACTCAAGTTCAATGTCCTAAAACACCTATCTAGGTTCTCTAGACAATCACTTTAAAACCTCATTAATTTATTCTTTGAATAGCCCTCTGAGTCTAAGTTATTCAGCTTCTTTCGGATCTTGATTCCGACTTTCCTATAGAAAGTTATGAAGGAAACAATTCAAGGAGAACAATCAGATTCCAGGTGGCACGACCGTGCACACCAAAGAGCACGACCGTGCTAATCACCTTGGCACGACCGTGTGCGCAAAAGTGGCACGACCGTGCTATCAAGGTCGAGAGGTTTTCACACAAAACTCATTTTCGGCATGACCGTGCCCATAAAAGACGCACGACCGTGCTAACACTGTCGAGGAAATTTGCCTAAAGGTGATATTTGGCACGACCGTGCGGTACAAATTTTGGCCATTTTCCCCTGAATTCAAGTTTCATTAATTCTCCGTCCCACACGTAGGAGTAACATTTAACTAACACTCCTAACATTCTCAGGAGTATACTAACAAGTTTAAAACTCCTATTTCAAGCCCAATTCATTTCTTTTACCGTCCCATAAATAATAGGACAATTTCCTTTTATTCCTATTTAATATTTCACCGTCCCAAAAAGTATAAGTACAATTTTCTAATATACTACTATAAACATTTAGGGATACTTCCATTCATTTCCCCGTACCACAAATAATAGTACAATTTTTCTAATAATATTTAAATCAAGTTACTATTTTACCGTCTCACGAATAGGAGTATAATTTTCCTACTAATCTTTTGATAACCCAGGAGTATACCTTTTTCAAGTTTCTTCATACGCAATATATTTATACTCCCTTCGTCCCAAAATTACAAGTATCACAAAAATTGCTCAAAACACAATTTTAACAAGAACAAGTAGCGGGAATAACATATATGCATGTTATTACAAGTAAGGGGAAGCTAATAGCTTACCTAGTCCGAAATCAAGTTGACCCAAATTAATTTTTGTTCGGCAGGAAACGCTCTATTCAACGCCACGAATATTTATCCGGGACCGGAATCACGAACAGAGGATTAATTAAGCTCGAGGAGTCGAGAATAGGAGGAATCCTAAACTTAGCTTTTGGAACAGAAGGA
This sequence comes from Campanula takesimana, assembly GCA_026119855.1. Taxonomy (NCBI): domain Eukaryota; kingdom Viridiplantae; phylum Streptophyta; class Magnoliopsida; order Asterales; family Campanulaceae; genus Campanula; species Campanula takesimana. Next base: position 916,927 of record JAOWBW010000214.1, on the reverse strand, counting down.
GAGTACGAGAAGAAAATTTAGAATTTGCTTTCTCCCTCAGTGAAAGCAACAAGATATACTTGCAAGATTTCAAGAATTGCAACTAGGCCCCTCAAGTTCTAACTTTGACAAAAAGGCCCCTAAACTTTCAACTTAGACATTTAACCACCTTAACTTTCTAAAGTAGTTAAATAATTAACTCAAATAAAATAGCATATAAATATGCTAGCCAAGAATTTAACAAGCACGTCAAGAATTTAACAAATAAGTCAAATATTTAACGAGATTAAGGATGGGCGTTACATCCTCCCCACCTTAAAGAAAATTCGTCCTCGAATTTTTACTAGATCAAGATTATAACATATATAATCAGCAAAGAGAACTCAAGAACATCACGACTATGCACAGATACTCACAATTATTCTATGCAATTTAGATGTATAAATTATAACATCGAAACACATAAAGTCAAGCAGACTCGATTAGTCAATCCACTATATCGGTGAAACTTGACATATCCACTAAAATAATAGAACTGGTCATATCCTCCAGATCACTGTAATACTAGTCAAATCCACTAGGCAATCTCAGATACTGAAGTCGTGGTTATCCATCGTTTCAATATTCAGAACTGACTTTACGTATATCAATCCAGCAAGACAATCCATCAAAGATGTAGCTCTCGGTGTCAAATAGTTAACAATGGAGCTGCCTTCGAAATTCATTCATGAATCTCTAACAAGACCAAGAAATCTCAAGAACACACGTACCTTGGTTGTTTCCACTTATAGGTCAACACAGATACTCACTTCAGACATCCACTACAAGGTAGATATATCCTCTATCAAGAAATTCTCAAGTTGAAACTTCAACTCGTTTAACTCAATCGAGGTCAAGAACATTAATCCAGATGTCAGCACTGTATTCGCACTGTCACAACTCAAGATAATCCAAGTTTCTCATCAAGAATGGATACATCCATCTGGTTTGGTATAGAAACTCCACTATCAATCACATAGGTTAAATACCCAGTACAATCTCAAGAACCCCTTCTAGACTTTCAATGTAAAACATAAAGGTTATGCATAAATCTATCATGCTCACATATATAATCAAGCATACTAGCATAGAACTATTCACCATCTATTATGGTAAACAAGAATGACCTAACACATAGAAAGTCAAGTCATGACACGTATCACATCAATGTCCCATACCGGTGACACGACCAAATTAACATAAAACGTATAGGGTGTTATCACCCACACTTCTATCAAGCTCTTACTAATAACAATATCAACACGTAGTCTCTTACTAGAGAATACACTTCCACGCAATTCACGAGATAAGGACAAGCATGCATATATAGCACGAAACAATGTCCACAAGACAAGATAGATACGCCTAAGTCTTTAAAGACTCGCGCTCTCGATTCTCAAACCATCTAATCCAATTGGATCAACACTATCAACACCAGTCCTATGCCTGGTATAACAACAAGTAACGAAGCACTCAGCGTCGAAAACACACCCAAGACTAACCGCACCTAGGCCATAGACCCTATCCAGGCTTAGAGCTAAACCATAGCTCTGATACCAAACTGACACGCCCCAAGTCCCGGGATCCCCTAATAGAACCTCAAACCTGGCGCGCGTACTAACAAGAAACAAGAAACTAATGGGAAACAGGAACAATACCTGTTAGAAACAAACTGACATGCTATATCTACTCAAGAATAAGGAGCTAAGATAGCTCACAACGAGTTCTAGACCAAGAAAATTAAAACCAAACAAGGTTACATACAGCGGAAGACATGCCTAGCAAATAAGCTGGCATCAAGAACTGTCTAGGGACAACAAATACTACCCCAATACAAGCCCAGAGTTTAATAACTCATACAACCTCGTCCTTACCAATGTATAAAAGGACACTAACTTCGAACAAGAATATCCTGCTGAGTAAATTCCCAGCTAAGTCGAGCCTCACTACGTACTATCCCCTGCTTTCCTGGGGGGGGGAACAATTAAACAAATAAAGGGTGAGATAAATCTCAGTAAGCTATTAACATGCAACTATATGTCATGTTATCATGCAATACAAGTAGATACTCAACTAAACATATATCAAGTATCATCAAGTAACAAGTATAGGAGAGGCTAAGCCAACCCAACAAGTAATCAAGCTCAAGAAAGATTCAGGTAACAAGTAGTCAAGTAGAGTGAGAGGCTAGACCAACTCACCAAGATGCACATAGGCCTATCATGCATTTTTACCTGAATCCTTCCTTATTCCTCCCAAGAATACCATTTGTTGTCGATGCTTTTCTAGCTGAGGACAACCAAGAACAAGAACAAGAGACTGCTGTGCAGTATATAAGAAGACCTGGTAACCAGTGTCATCCACAAGAACAAGATCCACGAGGTGTTCAAGACAGGAGTTAGCATTCACTTAGGTCAGGCTTATTGCTCCAACCAAGGAAGCTATGCCCTTACTATGGCCGGTAGTAAGGGGTCAGGCGGAAATACGTAGGACCCGATTGTCACTTAAGCCCCGGCTCTCGCGACAAGCGTGAACCTATATATTTTCGAACAAGCAAGGAGAACCAGCTGGACTCACACAATAATGCACAAGTAGATGTTTACTTGAACTACGAGAACAGAACTAAGTCCCTTAGTAGTGGACCATTCTTTATGCACCATGTAATTATGTATCATGTGCTCACGATATTATGCACCATGTAATTATGTATCATGTGCTCACGATATTATGCACCATGTAATCATGTATCATGTGCTCACGAGAATACAAGTACACGTACTCAATTATTGCGAATACCAATCAAGTTCAACTATGGTACGTAAGTGTCCATGTAACACGATCAATCCAAGTTAGGGTCTATTAATAACAGACCTCAATCACGTAGTAGGGTATATCACTTAATCACATGCCAAGTTTGCACGTACATATTTATATCACGTTTAACACATTAAAGTGTCTATCACGATACCCTTACTATCAAGTAGAGCCCAACACCTTAGACTCTAAACACGTAGTAGAATAGGTCACATTGTACCTAGACACGGTCATACTTCACGTATATGTATCGTTAGTAATCGAATACATTTTCCAACACATATTGTGTTCTGTAATTATTCTTTATCCTTTATATACTTCATTGAGTATATACACGATTAAAACCAATCACTAGTACTTTAGTAATTATTCATAGCACTTCCAATATACACGTATCAAGTTCAGGTATACAGTAGAGTTAATCATTCTCTAACTAGTTTCATAACCCAATTCTTTGGTTATTCATGTCATGTATCAAATAATCAAGAAGCTACATTCTATCAAGTAGCTACATGCAAGATTTGCATATACACATCAAGAATCTTTCAAGTTTATTACCATACTCATGTAATGGTTTCAAGACATTCAAGACTTTCAAGACAATCAAGACAGTCAAGACTTTTACAAGATTTTATCATCTTGTATCCAAGTTCTCAATCCATTTTCTTGGATGGTTAAACATGTACAAGAGTTAATTAACTTATACTTAAGTTATCAATCCAACTCTTTGGTTATTTAAGACAAGTACAAGATTTATTTATCTTATATTCACGTTTTAATTAAGAAGATGAGCTATACATCTCCCAATCAAGTTCACGATCCTATTCCTAGGATATTCAAGCTCAAGACATTAGTTGGTGTCCTTTAGGTACACAAACTTTAGCTACGAGAGGGGAGACTAATCCAAGATTCGTGGACTAGCTCAACGGGAAACAAGCTTCAAGTAATCAAGAAGTCACATTGTTATCAAGCAACTATGTGCGATGATTGCACATACAAGTCAAGAATATTTCTTATTCACATTAATGCTTATTCTGAGCACTTTCGAGTTTACACCTTACCCATATATTGGTGTCAAGGCATATACAAGATTTATTAATCTTATATTCATGTTTTAATCCCTTTTCTTTGGATGTTCAAGTCATGTACAAGATTTTATTGTCTTATACTTCAAGTTTTATTCCAATCTTTGGACATTCAATCATGTATAAGAGTTATACACTTTACTCTTACCAATTCTCAATCCTATTCTTAGGATGTTCAAGTTCAAAACATTGTTTTATACCCCTAAGGTACACAAGACGTTGATTTCCAGACACATAAGAGCATTCATACTCTTATACTCAAGTTCAATGTCCTAAAACACCTATCTAGGTGCTCTATAGAATCACTTTAAAACCTCATTAATTTATTCTTTGAATAGCCCTCTGAGTCTAAGTTATTCAGCTTCTTTCGGATCTTGATTCCGACTTTCCTATAGAAAGTTATGAAGGAAACAATTCAAGGAGAACAATCAGATTCCAGGTGGCACGACCATGCTAATCACCTTGGCACGACCGTGTGCGCAAAAGTGGCACGACCGTGCTATCAAGGTCGAGAGGTTTTCACACAAAACTCATTTTCGGCACGACCGTGCCCATAAAAGACGCACGACCGTGCTAACACTGTCGAGGAAATTTGCCTAAAGGTGATATTTGGCACGACCGTGCCAAATAAAGGCGCACGACCGTGCGGTACAAATTTTGGTCCTTTTCCCCTGAATTCAAGTTTCATTAATTCTCCGTCCCACACGTAGGAGTAACATTTAACTAACACTCCTAACATTCTCAGGAGTATACTAACAAGTTTAGAACTCCTATTTCAAGCCCAATTCATTTCTTTTACCGTCCCATAAATAATAGGACAATTTCCTTTTATTCCTATTTAATATTTCACCGTCCCCAAAAGTATAAGTACAATTTTCTAATATACTACTATAAACATTTAGGGATACTTCCATTCATTTCCCCGTACCACAAATAATAGTACAATTTTTCTAATAATATTTAAATCAAGTTACTATTTTACCGTCTCACGAATAGGAGTATAATTTTCCTACTAATCTTTTGATAACCCAGGAGTATACCTTTTTCAAGTTTCTTCATACGCAGTATATTTATACTCCCTTCGTCCCAAAATTACAAGTATCACAAAAATTGCTCAAAACACAATTTTAACAAGAACAAGTAGCGGGAATAACATATATGCATGTTATTACAACAGTAAGGGGAAGCTAATAGCTTACCTAGTCCGAAATCAAGTTGACCCAAATTAATTTCTGTTTGGCTGGAAACGCTCTATTCAACGCCACGAATATTTATCCGGGACCGGAATCACGAACAGAGGATTAATTAAGCTCGAGGAGTCGAGAATAGGAAGAATCCTAAACTTAGCTTTTGGAACAGAAGGAGAGTACGAGAAGAAAATTTAGAATTTGCTTTCTCCCTCAGTGAAAGCAACAAGATATACTTGAAATTTCAAGAATTGCAACTAGGCCCCTCAAGTTCTAACTTTGACAAAAGGCCCCTAAACTTTCAACTTAGACATTTAACCACCTTAACTTTCTAAAGTAGTTAAATAATTAACTCAAATAAAATAGCATATAAATATGCTAGCCAAGAATTTAACAAGCACGTCAAGAATTTAACAAATAAGTCAAATATTTAACGAGATTAAGGATGGGCGTTACACGCGCGCGTTAGGCCAATAGGGCCGGAGGCGCGCGCTTCCCACCCTTTTTACCCGAATGCCCAGAAAACAGTAATAAGGACACCAAAAGTTAAGAACGCAAGTTTAACCCTCTAAATCGTCCCCAGCAGAGTCGCCACTGTAGATACCCCGGGAAACCACAACTTGGCTAGAGCGGTGAATTATCCTAGGATGTCTAACTTGTTTTAGATTGTTTAGAGTCGCCACCTATGTTTTTAAAGGAACATAAGAAAAACCTAGAAATAGCCTAATTTATGTACAAAACCAGAGATTCGGGAGAGAAGGGTTCGGGGGTTAGGTGACGGAGTGGGAAGTACTTAAACACCCACTCCGCCCCGCTTACGTGGGTCTTGCTACTATTGGTGTTCTAATATTTACATGTCCTTCGATTAATTAAATAAAAATGTGCTAACAATTGTGATGAGAAGAAAATGGGAAGTAAAGGGGAAAAAATAGAATGGTTTTATTTATTTAATGATAAAGATTACATGTAACAAGTAATGTTAAAGAATTACATTAAGAGATGAAGAGAAATTAACATGGTGAATTAAAGTTAAGATTAAAATGTAGGGAGATAACCTTAACTAACTTCAATATGTGAAGTAGTCATGTTGGTCATGTCCCATTAATGCAGTTTAGTCCAAAACTAACGGAATCAGTTAGGAACTTAACCGAAGTAACAGAAATCAACAAAAATAAGTTAAATAAAAATACTTTGTATGCAATCGGGGTGAGAGGTCCAAGGCGGGGTGTCTACAGACCTGTTTATATAGGCGTGGGTGAATGAGTCCTGACTTATCAAGTAAGCCAGAATGCCCGTGTTGATCTAGGACTCGTATTCCTTGGAGATAAACTCCTGATAAGGATGATGATATCCAAGTTATCTTGTAAAAGAGATATCCTTGTTTAGATAAGGATTCCCAGATGAGAGGTTTTTGATATAACTCGGCCCGTCATCTAGCCCGGCTCGTCATAGAGGCCGACTAGGGATTAGGCTTCTTAGAACTCGGCCTAGGCGAGACGTGCCTGTTCGGCCATGAGATGTCGGCCTGCAAAGCACGGGCTTATAAAATATGGGCCTCTCGGTGCAAGCCTTTAAGTGTGTGGGCCCAGAGTGTATGGGTCCTATTTAACCAAGTCGGTTTATGTCGCTCAGTGGCCCCCGAGTTTCTATCTCGGCGTGCCGAGTAGGAACTGAACTGTATTGATTGCTGCTTCATTTATGTTGATTTGACAGACTGCCGCCAAAATCCTTCGCAGTTTAGATTTCCTGATGTCATCTTGATTTATTTCAGGTGAAATCATTATTCTTCTTGGACAACGAAACCTTCATTAATTGCTCATTCATTATGAGTAGTATAAATAGTTCCTCACCCCTTCATATTCCGGTGGTACACATAAGATCCGCCCCTTGGTATTTTGTTCAAAAAACACTCTCTTTCCTTTTCAAGATTCTCCAAGAAATTTCAGGATGCCCCCAAAAAGATCATATGATGATGCATTCCCCGAAGAAGTGGATTCAGATGTTGAAAACCAAGATGAAGATTCAGGTTCATCAAGTAACAGTGATTCTGTGTTTCCTTCGAAGTGCCGTTCATTTTTCCCGGCGGAGGAGTCACCGTCCGACAGCAACGAAGAATTTTCAGAGCCAGATCCTATTTTTAGCGAGAATGAGTTTTCCGATGATGGTGGTGACGGCGAAGGTGATGGTGAAGACATTGATAAAGATACAGATGAGGATGAAGATGATGACACCAAGGATGACGTTGATGTTGACGATCAGGGATATGAAGGAGATCAAGAATGGGAGGAAGATGATGAAGACCAAGATCAAGATTGTGATCTTTCTTGAATCCTTGGCTAGTATGGCCAGTTTGTTTCTTTTTGATTTTGTATAGGTCAGGCTCCTGACCTGTTTGTGGGGGTCTTTTGCTGGCATATAATGGGATTTTAGCTTTTCTGTCACCATTGCTTTTGATCGGTTTACTTCATAGCTTTGCACCTTTAATTAGACTCGTTTCAATCAGGAACTCGTTTATCGATTGTTCTCGGCATAACTTAAGACTTCTCTTCATCTCGGCATTGCCTTGTTTCCCAAAGTTTATTGGGAATGTCGGTTTATTATAGTCATGTCGGCTTCGCCCGTATAATGAACCCTCTTATACCGACCTAGTCATCCGGCATGTTATTTCCCATGATGCCGACTTAGATGAATTATACATTTTCTTATTAAAGTCGACCTCGGCTGTTCTTTATTGACTTTATTGATATCGCCACCGGCACTCCACTGATTGATTCTTTGAGAGTCGTCCTCGTCTTTTCACGTGTCAGCCTGATATTTACTTTTGTACCTTGTGTCATATGATGGTTGGGTCATGTCAATCGTTCGTCCAGTCCCATTACTTCAAGCGGCGCACGTGCTTTAATGATGGGACATTCATCTTGGAAACGTGGCCCATTTAATGCGGGACATGATGGGTTTCTGGATGTCCGTGCAGCCCATGGGTCGCGGGTTCAACCCGGGTTAAACCCGAACTGTATTGCTTCGACCCGACCTATATACACGTCAGAAAACCCTCAAAATTTCACTTTTTCAAATTTTCCCCCAAGAGAACAGTGCACTCACTGTCGGCGAGTCATTGAGAATATCGATTTCTGTTGCAAGTCTTCCCAATTCATTCCGATCGTCTTTGTTAGCACCGTCAGCTGACCCTTTATCTCCAATTACATTTCCGACCAAGGTACTGTTCCGATCCTTTTCACCCTTTCTGCTTTTTCTGCCATTGTTAGGGTTTTTAGAATTGTAAAGCTTCAAGCTTTTATCCTTTTGCACTTTGATTCTGAGTGAACTGTAGCTCTAGGATAGCTTTCCTTCTTCCTGTTATGTCTGATACCCCCAATTTTGATCCCGACGCCATATACGGCTTTTATGAGCGAAATAATAGGATATACATGAAGTCGGAGGGGATATGGAAAATGTTGTCTCTAATTGCTATTGGTGACCTGTTATATCTGAATAAAACCCCTAGGGATGACGTTAGGTATCCATCAGGTCTATTTGCTCCAAGAGCTCTTAGTGGTAGCACGGATGGCATAGTGCTCCTTAATACCTTTGACGCCATTGTTTAACACATTTTTCTTCATTATGTTAAGGATAAATCGGCTTTCCGATCTCGTTTTGAGGGTCCTTCCTCGGCCCCAGAAGTTGAATCGGGGGAGAAGGTCACCTCGTCCTTGTCACGGGATGATTCTAACCCCTTGGTTACTGTAGGTATGGCCGAGGAAGGTGCTTCTGGGGGGATAGTTGATCAGTTTGGTGATGAAGCCGTGGCCTTTAGGAGAGGTCGAGATGGGGCGGGTCCCTCAGGATCAAATCGGCCTAGGCACCCCATCGGTGGGGATGCGATGATTAAGGATCTTTACGAGTTGAAGGAGAGGGTGGAAGCTCTTGAGAGGGAGAAGGTCTCATTCGAAGCTGAGCTGAGGAAAGCGGCGGATAAGTCGGCAGAGGCTGAAGAGACGGTCCGGTGGGCCGAGGGGGTGGTTCGAACAGCTAAGGAAGAGATTGATGCGGCGAAGGCCGACTTCCAGAAAGAGCACCAACGAGCTGAGGGTCTCGTGTTGGAAAAGACTGCTGCTGAGGAAAGGCTTGCCCAACTGGAAGAGAGCATGCCGAGCTGAGAGACGCGGGTGGTAGAGGCTTTTAAGAAAGGTCCAGCAATGAAGGCAGCGGTCCAAGATGAAGTCGGAACCACCTATAACGACACTTGGTCTAATCTATCTCGTCTTCTCTGGATCGACCCCGAAGTTGATATAACTCTAGATAAGCTCACTCGTCTTTACAACCAGGATGCCTATGGTGTTGAAGCCCGGGCTGCTCATTCCTTAGTTCCGTACTCTGATAAAGGCTTGAGAGTGATTCAGAGCCGAGATCGTAAAGCAGGTAATCCACTGTGGGTCCCTCCGCCAGTTGAGGCAGGGAATCTTGATGATCTGATTGCTAGGGTTGAGGAGGAGGCTGATCTCGATATTGATTAGTTTGAACTTTGAAACTTGTTTTTTGTGAGCCGGTTTGGCTGAAACAATTTATTTTTCTATGTCTGTGAGCCGGTTTGGCTTGAAACATTTTGTTTTTGTTCAGTATTTATATGACTGAGCCCAGCGTAGCCTGGGGGGCATAAACATTTTGTTTTTGTTCAGTACTTATCATTGTAGGGATTTATCTACCTCGGTTCGAGGTGTCAATTAACCTTTATTCTCGACAGTTGTGTAGTCAAGTGCTATCTCATCATTTGTTTATGTTGCTTTATCTTGGTTTGAGATGTCTTAACACTCTGAAATGATGAGATGTCATAGATAATTTAGGCTGTGTGTATAGGCCATGGTCGTTCACCGTTATGGGCCGTGGCGAGCGTTAGATGTTCGGTTTCGTTAAATTTGAAAGAACTAGTTGTCATAACTAGGCTCAAATCGTGCTAGGAGTCAGACATGATGGTCTTACCCAGATTTGAGGGAACTAGTTGTCGGAACTAGGTTTAAACTGTCAGGAGTTGAGGCGTCTTAGCTCTAACTCCGAAGGTGACCCTGCGCGTCTTATGCACCGTGGTCGTGCTAGTTGTTGAAACTAGGCTTTAAGGGAAGTTAAGCGTATTAGCCCGACTCCGGATGGCGATCTCGGCATTGTCAAGTAATGCTAAAACCGCGCTTGGTGTGATGTGAAATCAACGATGTAATAAAAGGAAACTTTATTGATGAAATCAAACTATGACTTCAAAAACTCTCTTTTCCTTTGCTGTCATGGTAGGCCTTGGTCCTTTGCTTGTAATTAATCATTCTTAGCTGAGCAGTCAGCCTTTTTGCTTCAACCAGGTCCATGTCCAGCAGTCGGTTGTATTCATTGATGACCTCATCGTAATTGGACACTCTGAAGGTAGGTAGGGCCATCTCGGCTGGCGCCATAGCTTCAGATCCATAAGTTAGTGCGAAGGGAGTCTCCCCAGTCGGCCCCCGAGTGGTTATACGAACTTCCCATTGAGCAAGGGGGAGATCGTCCAGCCACTTTCCTTGGCTTCCTTCCAGACTCTTGGTTAGGGCTCTCAGTATTAACTTGTTTGCTGCCTCGGCTTGCCCATTACCTTGAGGATGACTGACCGATGACTTTTTGTGTTTTACGCCTAGTCTGTTTAATTCTTCAGTGAAGGCGTCTGAGAACTGGAGCCCATTGTCGGTCACAATAGAATGAGGGACGCCGAACCGATACTATATGTAGTCATGGATAAAGTTGATGGCGTTCTCCTCTGTAATCTTTGCCAATGGTTTAGCCTCCACCACTTGGTGAAATAGTCGACTGCTACAATCACGAACTTGTTGCTTCCTTTGGCCAAGGGAAATGGCCCAATGATGTCGACTCCCCACATGTCGAATGGCCATGTCGGTATGAAAAGACTTTGCTCCACCGGTGGTACTCTGGGCAGGTCCAAGAAGCGTTGGCATTTGTCGTACTTCTTTACGTAGGACTGGGCATCGTTCGGCCAGTAGTAGCCGAGTGTGATCACTTTATCAGCAAGAGTTCTGGCCCCTGGGTGTCCTCCGCAAACTCCCTCATGTACCTCGGCCAGCAATTTTTCTGTGTCCTTGGGTGACAGCATCTCAGGAGGGGCTTGGAGAATGACCTTCGATATAAAATATCGTTCCACACTATGTATCTGGTCGTCTTCTTCTTTATCATTTTGGCCGCTAATTCGTCTTCTGGTAGCTTTCCCTTCTCGATGTAGTCCTTGTAGTCTTCAATCCATGTTCTCTCCTCATCGTCAAGAATTAGGATCTCCAGCCTCTCGTAAGCTGGCTGGTCGGCATAGACGATCAGGGGATTTATCTCTTCTGCTGTGGCCAATTTGGATAGCAAGTCGGCCTCCTGGTTGTGTTCTCGTCCTACTTGCCTGATGTTCCAGAATTCCAAGTTTTTAGTCATATTCAGGACGAGGTCTCTATACTTTGTCAGCATGTGATTCTCGGTGTTGTACCCCCCCTTCACTTGGTTCACCACTAGTTGGGAGTCACTGTAGGCCACTAGTTTGTTTGCACCAAAGAATTTTTCCCTCTCTATCCCCAAGATCAAGGCTTCATATTCCACCTGGTTGTTTGAAGATGGGAATTTGAACCTGATGAAGTCACGGGCCACATGTTCGCCGCCTGGACTGGTTAAATACACTCCAGCTCCACTCCTTCCTTGTGTCGTTGACCCATCTGTATATAAGACCAAACAATCACTTGTCAATTCTTCTAGGGGTTCTCTATCCATGGGGAACTTCCTCTTCCTGGCCGTCGGCGTATATTCACTTGATAACGCGGTCTTGACTAGGAAGTCCGCTAGAGGTTGTGACAATAACGTCTTCCTTGGCTTGTAGGTGATATCGAACTCGGTCAGTTCAATGGACCAGTTGAGCAGTCGGCCTGAGCTATCCATCTTGTGGAGTATCTTTCTGAGCAGTGCGTTCGTATAGACCGTGATGGGATGAGCGGAGGAGTATGCTCGTAGTTTTCTAGCAGCTATCACCAAGGCGTACGCTATTTTCTCGGCATTGAAGCACCTTGACTCGGTTTCTGATAATGCCTTGCTCACATAGTAAACTGGCTTCTGGACTCCATTATCTTCTCGTACTAGTACGGCCGCCACGGCTCTGTCTGTTGCTGCAAGGAATACAGAAAGTGTCTATCCCATAATTGGACTGCTGAGTAGTGGGGGAGAGCCCAAGTATTCCTTCAATTGCTGGAACGATGTCGAGCATTCTGGGTCCAGGCAAAGTCCTTTGTTCCCTTCAAAGCTTTGAAGAATGGTAGTGACTTTTCTGCCGACTTAGCGATAAACCTTCCCAGGGCGGACACCCTTCCATTTAACCTTTGAACCTCTTTAACACACGTAGGTTCCTTCATGTCGACTAGGGCCTGGATCTTTTCTGGGTTTGCCTCAATGCCGCGCTGTGACACCATAAAGCTGAGGAACTTGCCTGCCGTGACCCCGAAAACACATTTACTTGGGTTGAGCTTCATGTCGTTAGCCTTCAGGTTGTTTATAGTCTCTGTCAAATCTGGGACGTGACTTCCTGACTTGGTCTTTATTACCATGTCGTCAATATATGCCTCCATGTTCTTGCCGATTTGGGATTTGAACACCTTGTTCACCATCCTCTGGTAAGTTGCTCCGGCATTTTTGAGGCCGAAAGGCATCATCACGTAACAGTAGATAGCACCTTCTGCCTGAAAGGCGGTTTTCTCAATATCGTCCTCGGCCATCTTGACTTGGTGATAACCAGAATAAGCATCCAGTAAACTCAGAGTTTGGTGTCCAGCAATGGAGTCAACCAACTTGTCAATCTTGGGAAGGGGATAGCTGTCATTTGGGTAGGCCTTGTTGAGATCCGTGAAGTCAACACACATCCTCCACTTTCCGTTCTGTTTCTTGACCATAACGACATTAGCTAGCCCTCGGGGTATGTCGCTTCTCGGATGATTCCGGCCTTCAGCAACTTGTCTACCTCGTCTTTGATTGCCTTTTCTTTATCTGTGGAGAAGACTCTTCGTCCCTGCTTGACTGGCTTGAAAAACTTGTCGATTTAAGGAGAGCTATGGCTTCTTTGATCCCAACCATGTCTTCTACCCTCCATGAAAATACATCCAAATTGTTTTTGAGCAGGCTGATGATCTCCTCTCTTTCTTCTTGGGGGAGTTGCCTCCCAATTCTTATCTTCTGCTCCGGGTAGTCGGGGTTGATGATGACCTCGTCTAGCTGGTCAACAGGTTTTAGCTCGGGACCGTCTCTGAACTCTAAGGTTTCCACAATGATCTGTTTGACTCTTTCCTTGTCCTTACCTTCTAGACTCAAATTCTCCATGTCCAGGAGTCTGTCTATCTTGGCATCCATATGGGTGGGTGGTGTGGCCCCCGAGCTTGGGACGAGGGTGAGGGTCGAGTTTCTCGGCTCGTCTGAAGCTGTGTTCATGGAAATAGAGCCGAATCCCTCCAACCCATAGGTTACCTTGGTCTCGTCTGAAGCTGTGCTCATGGCATTTTCGTCATTTAGTACTACCCATTCCTCAGGCATGTCTACTGTTATTACGCCGATGTTGGGGGCTGATGTTGTGACCGTGGTCGACCTCGTTATAGTAATATTCCTTTTTGGAGTGTCAATCTCCATTTTGGTTTTTGCTTTCCTGGATTTCATCACGTGCTCTAAAAAGTGCTTGGGATTGCCGAGGACACAACCTATGCCTTCTGGGGTTGGGAACTTCACCCTTTGGTGAGGGAGGGTAGCAACCATTCCTAATTTTCCTTGACTTGGGGAGCCGAGGATGGCATGGTAATCACTTGCTAAGTCCATAACGATGAACGTGATCATTGCCGAGGACTTATAGGGGTACTCAGCGACTTCCAGCACTAGGTCCACGGTCCCTTTTGCCTCGGCCTTGTGATTTGTGAACCCTTCAAGTCTTTCATTGTACGGGGTCAGCATGGTATCCGGCAGTTCCATCTCCTTGAAGGTTATGTAGTAGAGCACATCCTTGGCGGCTCCTGAATCAATTAGGAGCCTTTCTGATTCACAGTTATCAATCCTGCCCGTGATGACCAACGGCTGTTCCCTCATTGCCCTGTTTCCAGCTAGTTCATTTGGAGAGAAACTGATCACTTCCTCCCCTTTATGAATCCAAGGGGGAATATGATAGACCTTTCTTAGTTCGTAGATCTGCTCCTTTAGCCTTGTGTTTGAAGGGATTCCCTCTCTTATGACTCCAATTAATTTTGCCCGTGGCGGTCTATCTTCTCGGTCATCCTTCTTCTCGTCTTCCCTTGGGCGCTTGTTATCCTTCCTTGCTATGAATTCATTAAGCTTCCCTGGTCAGCCCATCTCTGCAATATTTTCTTCAGGACGTAGCAATTATCTGTCTCATGCCTGTTATCCCTATGATAGGCACAATATTTGCTCGTGTCCCTTGGGAATTTTGGGTTGTCTTTGAGGGGTTTTGGATTAGGAAGATTCACCACGTTCATTATCTCAGAGATCGGCTTTGTGAGGGGGGTGAAGACCTCTGTCCCTCTAGTTCTATTCTTTCCTCGATTCCGCTTCCGTTGGTCCCTTGGGCTGAGTCAGAAGTGGGTGGTTTACTTTCTCGTCCTCTTTCCGTATCTCGGTCTCCAGACATCCACTTCTTTTTTTCTTCTGCCGTGGCCGTTGCATAAACCACGTGGTACAACTCAGATTTCGTGAGAGGTTCTCTCACTGACAACTCATGAGTGAGATCGTCTGATCTTTTCCCATTAGTAAAACACGTGATAATCTCCCGGTCGGTGAGTCTCTCTTCGATCGAGTCAGCCAAGTTTCTGAATCGATTGTAGAAGCTCATAGTCGACTCATTTTTCCCTTAGACTATGTTGGCTAGGTCTGACCACCTTTTCTTTCTCGCTCCTGCAGTAGCAAAATATTCCATGAATCCCACCTTTAATTTAGAGAAAGAATCAATGCTTCCCCTTTCCAGGTCCATGAACCAAGATCTGGCTGCTCCAGTTAACGTACTAGCAAAGGCCTTGCAAAGTACATCGTCCTGGTTGGACAACAGTGCCATCATGCCCTCAAAAGCTTGGAGGTGATCCAAAGCGTCTGAATTGCCGGAGTACTTGTCCAAGTGGGGTAGCTTTAATTGGGGAGTAGGTGGAGAATCTTTGATCCATTGCGAAAAAGAACGCATTGCATCATAATGAGTCATGGGCTTTCTCTGCCCTTGGTTCATTTTTATGTTATCCAGCCTCTCTTGTAAATCTATTATGAGCCTTTCGCTTATTGCCGAGGTGCGATGGGAACTTTGAGGTTTCTATCTTTCTTGATCTCGGCCTCTCCCAGCAACTCGGCTTATCTCTAGATCAGCTAGAGGTCATCTCGGTGGAGTACGGCGAGGTGGTGCTTGCCTCGATGGAGCTTGGCGTTGGTCTTCCCATCGTCGCCTTTCTCCTAGAATTCTCACATCTGGAGATTCCGTCTCTTCTTCCCTTCTCTGGTTTATCTGATCTCTCAGATCTCTCGGCCCATTATTAATCGGGCCAAGTTGACCCTCAAGTCGGCTTGGTTGAGCAGCTCGGTTTCCTGGGGTGCATCACGTGGTTCCTGATGACGTCTGTCTTCAGTACGTGGGTTTCCCTACGATTTCTCCTCTCTCCATCTTCCAGAGCTCCTCTAGTACCAGAGGGCTGGATGAAGGGTGCCAAGGAATGGTCGGGGTCATACTCTAGTAGAGCCCTTTGAGCATCAGCTAGCTGTTGGAGGGTCGAAATATTTTGCTGCAACAACACTCTTCAATCGATTGGTGCCGGCCTAGAGGGGAAAGCCTCGGTATTCTGGGGGCGTGAAGTTGTTCGTCTCCTCTGCCCATATTGATGAGTAATTTCAGGTGGAGGCCCTCTAGATCGGGTGTGCATGCCACCCCCTTGAGGTGGGGGCGGAGAAGGGAGCCCCTGATTCAAAGCATTGTTATTCGCCACGTAAGGTGGTGGCGGGTTGAGGTTTGCATCGGGCGTGACACTTGCTGCTGCGCCCTCAACGAGAATTTCAGCCATGAGGATATTACGTTTATCCGGTCAGAAAGGTTCTCCGATCGATGTTTCCCTGCAATGGAACCAAACTGATGCTGCCAAAAACGTGTCGGATCATCCCTTCGTCTAGCGGTTCGGATAAATCCAGCAATGAGAACTTTCTCGTACGGATATGCGCACAATAAACAAACGTAAACTACGCCTCGGCGTGAGAGTAAGAATACGGGTGGTATGTGTATAGAGAAATCAATCGACTAGAGTTTAGAGCCAAAAGAGTTCATTACCTGTTTCCTGTGTAGAGGACCTGTTTATATAGGCGTGGGTGAATGAGTCCTGACTTGTCAAGTAAGCCAAAATGCCCGTGTTGATCTAGGACTCGTATTCCTTGGAGATAAACTCCTGATAAGGATGATGATATCCAAGTTATCTTATAGAAGAGATATCCTTGTTTAGATAAGGATTCCCAGTGTTAGAGTTGTAATAGAACTCTGTATGTGGACTCCCTATGATAATGAGAGGTTTCTGATATAACTCGGCCCATCATCTAGCCCGGCTCTTCATAGAGGCCGACTAGGGATTAGGCTTCTTAGAACTCGGCCTAGGCGAGACCTGCCTGTTCGGCCATGAGATGTCGGCCTACAAAGCACGGGCTTATAAAATATGGGCCTCTCGGTATAGGCCTTTAAGTGTGTGGGCCCAGAGTGTATGGGTCTTAATTAACCAAGTCGGTTTATGTCGCTCAAGTGATTCAATTTGGATGTTTAAAGATGGGTTTGGAAAAGATTCAACCGTTGGCGGTGTTGTAGGTGGAAGGTAAGGAAAGAGAAGTGATGGGAGTGACGACAGAGGCTATGGAATGTGGTGTTTGAGAGTTGTCCGGGTGGGAAGAGGATAGAAAAATTGATGAAAGGTGAGTGTTGTTTCCCCGCAGAAGGAATGTTGACCGGGGGAAGAGAGAGCCTTGGAGAGTTTGGTAGAGAGAGAGAGAGAGAGAGTGTTCATAAATAGTGTTGGGAACGGTGGGCTAGATAAATAGAGCCAAAAAGACTTTTCAATTTCTGTTTGTTCTAGAGACATCTACTTTTGGGCGGGAAAATGAAATTGTTACAATCACTTCATCTTTTATTTAGTAATAGATATCTTAGTCTCTCGTCTTAAGCCTAATTACTTTTTAATACGCGTAATAATAAAAACTACCAGCTAATTATATGCATCTAATCATGTAACCTTAGGATTTTTCAGCCCGTTTATGACTTTTTCAGAATGGCAAAACTATCCTTATATGATAATTGAGAACTTACACACAAATACTCTATCATAATTGAATATAACTGATAACTTATACACAAATGTGCAAAAGCAGAAAAATAACTAACAGAAAAATAACTAAGAACATAAACAATATAGAAATGATAAAAATAAGTGAGAACTTATACACAAATGGCAATCATAAATAAAAATATAACTGAGAATTTATACGCAAATGTCAATCAAAGCAGATAAATAACTGAGAACTCACACACCTAAACTCAATCATACCTGAAAATAATTGACAAAATAAACACAATAAAACCAGTGTTCTAAAAATCGGGCTAGGCGGCCGCCTAGACGGTGCCTAGGCGCTAGGCGGCCCCTTACCGCCCCGATTTCATTCAAATCGGTGATATCAGGCGTTAGACGACTTAGGCGGAGATTGGGCGGGTTAGGCGGCTGCTGGGTGGGCTAGGTGGCTGCTGGGCGAGTTCGGCGGACTAGGCGGTCGGAGACTGAAAGGGCATCGGGTATGCAGGAGAGAGATAGAAACGAAAGAGAAGAAGTGGGCATGGAGGAGAAGAGAGGAGAGAAGAGATAAAGAAGATCTTTTGTACCTTGGAATCGCCGGAGCCCCATTGAAGTTGCCGGATCTGGTACGAAGAAAGGAGGAGCGAAGGTCCATCGGTGAGGCTGCTGAAAATTGAAAAACGAAAAGAGGGAGAAACGATTTACGCTTGGCCAGAGTGACGGCGCAGGAGAAAGAGAGAGTAGAAGTAGGGTTTTGGGTGTTGGGCTATGTAACGGGCTTTTGCTAAGTGGGCTTTATTTATTTATGTGTGTTAATTTTTCAAATAATAGTGAAATAAACTTCTACTTTTATATACTTTCTCTGTCTCATAATAATATTTATTGATTTGTAATTTTGAAACATATAAAAATATATAATTACATATAAATTTATCAAAAAATTATAAAAATGCATTAATTTCTAGGCCCCGCCTAGGCCCCTAGGCGCTAGGCCCGGCCCCGCCGCCTAGCGCTTTTTAGAACACTGAATAAAACACGAATAAGTAACAATAACTAAGAACGTATACACAAATAACTCAATCATATCTGAAAAATATCTGAAAACTTATACTCCCTCCGTCCCAACTTAAGAGTCAAAAGAAATTTGGGTTCAAGAATTAAGGAAAAGGTGATGTGTTATGAGTGTTGATAGTTAGGTAGGAGAGAGAAAGTATGGTAGAGAAGAGTTAGTGGATAACTGTTGTGAGTATAAGATGTAGGACCCACTTTCCATTTTTGAATTTTGACTCTTAAATTGGGATGTAGGGAGTACACAAATGTCTATCAAAGCAAAAAAATTACTGAAAACATAGATTGTTAGATTTTTATTAGTATAATTAGATCAAACTAAAATTATTGTAAAATGTTATTCATATTAACAACCACAAAATTGATAACATGAAGTATACTATAAAGTAGAAGAGTTTCGTAGTTATGAGTAAAAAAATTGTAAAGTAAATTGACTCAACAAAGTTTTATGGGTATTAATTAGATTTGTCTGATTAATTGAGAACTCGTGAACAGTTAAAGAAATTTACGATCAACTGAATTTCTCAAAATTTCTAAAAATTATATGTTGAGTATACACATTTGATTCATTTTGAGTATATGAACATAACAGTGTTTTCAGTTTTTTTTTTTTTTCACTTCTGGTTAATGAGATATTGTATTTTAAAATTTTAAAAAGACAAACTAAAAGAAGAGTAAGGAGAGAAGGCACGTTTGTTAGTACCCGACCTGAAAAATAACTTAGACAAGGACTTCTTAGGCCTTTAGGAACCTTTAAGGACCTTTTAGGTAATTAAAACCTGACAGTGACTTATCCAGAAGTTCTCTAGAATCCCAGATTGACGAAATCAGCTCCAGAACGAATTCTATCAGGATAATGACAAAATCCCGAGAACAAACTGATAAGATTTCATCGAGATCTTGATAACCATGCAATCCGAACAAAGTATCCATGCGGCCACTTCCTCCCCTGGCCAGGCGGCCACACCTTCTGCGCCCAAATCCCTATAAATACCCTCCTGCTCTCAGTTTCGATCACCAATTCATTCTACGTGTTGTGTAGTCAAAACTGATTGCGAAAACTCTTTGTTTAAGCCTTTTCGGCACCATCAAAGCCTCTTCGAGTCTTTAAGAAGCTTGAATCATAGTTCTTGCCAATCAAGGTAAGTCTCCTAACCTTTTATTCATGTTCTTTCCATGTTCTTAGGTTAGATCTTAATTATTCATGTTCATATGATGTTTATGCATATATTCTTCATGTGTTCTTCATGTTCTTTATATGCTTATCCTAGATCTTCAAATTACTCTACATAATTGCTAGATCTAGGGTTTCTGTCTTTGTTGAACCCACAGACCTCTTGTAAGTGTCTTAGGCCACGCCCACGTCCACCCTACGGTCGGGACCCCCGCGCCTACTATGTGTGTTTGTGAATGCGCGTGATTGAAATTAAGAGTCGCCACACTGTTTTATTTGTAGTTAAAACATTGAAAAAACCATTTATGAGAATAATAGGGTTCGGGGGTCAAATTACAATAAGAGAAGAATATAATAGTGATCACTCCCATTGCCCGACAAATCGGTCTTTCTATCATGATCAATGTGTGTGTGTGTGTGTGTTAGTGATTGAGACCGGATCTGAGGATTGCCTACGTTCTTTTTATCATGAGAAGCTCAGGTCAGCGTAGTTCATTAGTAATTTAGAATAGAGAGAAGAAGTGGAGATCATGCATAAAGAGGGGGGAAGATTAGGTTTAGAAGTAGTTCCTAGATCATATTAGGGTTTGATGAAACCCTAGGATCATCATTGGCTATGTTTTTTTTTTTTTTTTTTTAATTTTTTTTTTTACTTAAATCATAATTGAATTCAATACATAATCATTAATAGAAGCGCCTAGGAGACAAATCCTAAGGAGAGAAAATCTTCTCTCTAACTTCTAGGGGAGGGGGGATCGAACCCATGACCTCCAAGTTGGAAGTCCTGAGCTCTGGCTTATATACACATAATAGGGATTAAAACCCTAGATCTAGTATGTTACGCATGTATAAGTCTTAGATCTAGCATAACAATAAGAACATCATGAAGACATATGTATGAACATGTAAAACATGAAGATCGCTACCCTAAAGATAACATATATTATGAGTTTAGACTAAGAACATGAAGAACGCATGAAGAACATATGAATATGGATGTATAAACATAATGAAAACATGCATAAAACAGATCTAGCCTAATAACATAACAAGAACATAATAAGAAAAGTAAGAAGACTCACCTTGATCGGTGAGAACTATGATTGAAGCTTCTTGATGATTCGAAGAGGCTTCGAGGGTGCCGAAAAGGCTTAAACTAAGAGTTTCCCGTCAGTTTTGACTGCAGAGCTCGTAGAATGAATTGTGTGTCAATTTCTAGAGCTGGAGGCACCTATTTATAGGGAATCGGGGTCAGAAGGAGTGGCCGCGCGGAAACTCCCACACTGGCCGCGTGGCCAGTATCGCCGGATAGCGTGGTTATCAAGATATCGATGAGATCTTATCAGTTTGTTCTCGGGATTTGGTCAATATCCTTATAGATTTCGACCTATAACTGATTTCGTCAATCTAGAACTCTGGGGAACTGCTGGATAATTCCCTGTCAGTTTATAATTTCTTAAGAGGTCCTCGGAGGCTCATAAAGGTCTAGGAAGTCCTTATTCTTCAGATCGGGTACTAACAGTAGCCCCTCGGCGACGCTTCTTGCAAGGCATGGAGGGTCGTTGATTAAGAAAGGAACCGATCTGAAACATGAGTTCCAAATCGGGGCATAGAAGTGAGAAGGTGACCATATTGGTCGAGCGGCTGAACTTTTATCAGGCTACCTATGTATCCTAAGGGGAATCAAGCCAGTTGTAGTTCGTGCTCTGTGGGGAAGAAATGAGACATCATCTTCTGCTGGGGATAAGATCCTGTATGAAGACGAACATTCGTAGGAGGGAGAGAGAGAAAGAAATGAGACATCAGCTCCTACTGGGGATACTATCCTTTATGAAGCTGAACATTCGTAAGGGACCACATAATCGTTGTTCGAACTCTATTGGGGAAAGAAATAAAAAAAGATCGAGGACACTGGCCTTTATGCCAAACGAACATGAAACCACGGTATGAGAAGAAGATTCAGCAATCGAGAGTAAAACAGATAGGGATGCGAACTTCTTATGGAGCATGGGAATTAAGACAAAGTTAAATGTGTCAGGGGATAATGACAATAGACGTTAGGCGCCGCCAACATCTTATGTCGAACATGACACACGGAGTATATGAAGAAGCAATCTTACGGGGCGCGTGAATCAAAAGTAACTAAACGTGTCCGAGGACACTGGCAACAATTACTGAGATCATGTCCGGAGACACCCAGCAACCTATGCCAAAGACATGAAACACACGGTATATGAAGAAGCAATCTTACGGGGCGCGTGAATAAAAAAAGTATCAAATGTGTCCGAGGACACCGGCAACAATTACTCATGTCCGGAGACACCCAGCAACCTATGCCAAAAGAATATGAGACACACGGTATATGAAGAAGCCATCTTACGGGGCGCATGAATCAAATAATATCTTAAAAACTACGGTATATAGAGACGCTAAAACCTCTGGGTCGCAGGATTTGGTAAAACGGTAACGTTGATGGTATATCGGGATGCAAGTGTCTTGGGATCGTACGGGTTACGCCAATAACACTTTCGATTATATCGGGATGCATGTGTTAGTGTTGGTGCCCTAGGCACGTTTATTTAAACATTATGTATGTTATCGTTTTATTCATATTAATAAAGAGATGTTTTGATTATTATTGTTGTTCATGTTTACTTATAATAATCTCCGTCCCTAGTGATTATGAAGCATTATTATAAGTCTAAATGATCATGGGATGATCATGTTAGACTTATGGGTATTTGTTGGAGAACAAGGTACTGGACATGACCCGCTCTATGAGATTTATTTCATGGTCAATGTCATATATAAATCTCATATTAGTTATGTCATTTGAATCCTTAGACATGAAGTTATTATAGTCTTCCACTTGATGAACATTATGTTTGACATGTTCAAACGCTACCTTTAACCAGGTAGTTATAAAGGGTATGATTGGCATAATCGGATTCACGTAGGGAAGAATAATAAGCCAAATGGATTTGTCCCATTTTGGAGAGATGTCAAGCTTGGGCCCCTCATGGAATGATGTTGATGAAATGTTTGGCCAAACTCAAATGAATTGATTGGATCAATGTCATTTGGATTATCAACATATTCAGAATCGAGAAAGTATTGAACAAATACAAGTTGACTCAATGACCATGACTTGTGTTCAATGAAATCGTGGACAAAGGGATTGTGACATGTTCTATAAAGGAATACGAACTTGTATATAGTTACACTATTTGGGTAGGTATGACGGTTTGCTAGAACTCAATCATATCTTATGGGTTTATGTTTAAACCCATTGCCTGTTAGTGTTGGTGCCCTAGGCACGTTTATTCAAACGTTATGTATGTTATCGTTTTATTCATATTAATAAAGAGATGTTTTGATTATTATTGTTGTTCATGTTTACTTATAATAATCTCCGTCCCTAGTACTTATTGGAGAACAAGGTACTGGACATGACCCGCTCTATGAGATTTATGTCATGGTTAATGTCATATATAGATCTCATATTAGTTATGTCATTTGAATCCTTAGACATGAAGTTATTATAGTCTTCCACTTGATGAACATTATGTTTGACATATTCAAACGCTACCTTTAACCAGGTAGTTATAAAGGGTTTGATTGGCATAATCAGATTCACGTAGGGAATAATAATAAGCTAAATGGATTTGTCCCTCTTCGGAGAGATATCAAGCTTGGGCCCCTCGTAGAATGATGTTGATGAAATGTTTGGCCAAACTCAAATGAATTGATTAGATCAATGTCATTTGGATTATCAACATATTCGGAATCGAGAAAGTATTGAACAAATACAAGTTGACTCAATGACCATGACTTGTGTTCAATGACATCGTGGACAAAGAGATTGTGACATGTTCTATAAAGGAATACGAACTTGTATATAGTTACACTATTTGGGTAGGTGTGACGGTTTGCTAGAACCTAATCATATCTTAAGGGTTTATGTTTAAACTCATTTCTAACTTAGTGTAATCCTATAGGGTCACACACAAATAGAACGAATCCTAAATGACTTAATTGGAATTTGGGTCGAAGGACCTTTGAGGGACTTTTAGGAATTTAGAGGAGAAAACAAGAAAACCGGAGAAACTGGAAGGGTCCGATCGGACCTATGTAAGGATCCGGTCGGACCTTGCATAGGACCCGACCGGACCTCTTTTGTGACCCGGGCGGACCTGTCGGTTTCGGCCTGAGATTTTCTTAGTCCGATTTCTTGCGAGTTTGACCACTTGTTACCTATTTGGAATAGGAGAAACAAGTATAAAAACCTCCTCTAGTTGCCCTAATCAGTCCAATGCATATTGTGAGCCTCCAAAGTGTTTGAGAGAGTTATTTCTTGTTCTAAGATCACTAGAGTGAAGACCAAGAATATAACATTAAATTCCATATAGTTCTAAAACATTTGTGAAAGCGTGTGTAGACACCCCGCCTTGGACCGCTCACCCCGATTGCACACTTGATTTTGTGTTTCTCCCTTTTTTAAGTGTTTTCTGTTAGTTTCTGTTAATTTGGTTAAGTTCCAGACGGACTCTGTTAAGTCCCGGGACTAAACTGAATAACAGTTCTAACTTTCTAGTCCATTCTGTCAAAAATTGCTTTTCAGAGTCGCGCGCCTCCGCCCCTTGAGGCCAGACGCGCGTGCCTTCCGCCGTCTAGGTGGGATGCGCGCGCTTCTGGGGTGTGTCAGTTACAGATTCTCCCCAAGAATCTCTCCCTTGCTCATTATACATGATTTTTCCCGGGAAAGATTTCTTGGAGACTCCGTTTGGCTCCAAAAACAGTCCTCTTTCAACTATAAAAACCCCTCCAATCCATCATTGGAGGGGACCTTGGACATCACTACTTTTAGACCTTTTACTCACTTCTTTTCTAGACTTTTTCTTGGGACTTCTTCAACTAAGTATTCAACCTCTACTTCAAGGCTTTTCAAGAGGTTCTCTTTGAAGGATACTATAGGTAAATGTCTTAAGCATTTTTCTTCTTCTTCTTCTTCTTCTTCTTCTTCTTCTTCTTCTTCTTCTTCTTCTTCTTCAATCAAATGTGCAATTACCCCAAAACCATTTGGGACATGACACCAATGGTCCTTTCATTACATTGAATTTGCCTAGGAATCATCTCCCTACATTTTAAACTTTAAAACCCCTCTTTTATCATCATGCGAATAGGAAGAACACATTTATCTTTAAAGTGAATTATGAACAAACAAGACCGACTCTGCTCGGGCGAAATGGGTGTTTAAGTACTTCCCATTTCGTAACCTAACCCCCGAACCCCTCATCCCAAAGAATCTCTGTTTTCGTAAATCAAACTTAGGCTCATAAACGTTAGGTTTTCTTGCGTTCCTCAAAAACGTGGGTGGCGACTCTAAAACACAATTAGACATCCTAGGTAATTCACGCGCTCTAGACAAGCCGTGGTCCCCCGGGGTATCTACAGTGGCGACTCCGCTGGGGAGTGCTTGAGGGTTAAACTTGTGTTTCTGTTCATAATTCACTTTTCTGGGCATTCTGGAAATTGACATGGGAAGCGCGCGCCTCGGACCTTCATGGTCCAACGCGCGCGCGTCCCGCGTCAAATTCCAGAATCGCCCGCCTTCCATGTGTTCTTCCTATTATTCCTATTATTTTGTGCTAACAAACATTGCAGGGGTTCCATCACACAATCAGGACCAGGGCAATCCCCTGAGTCCATAAGTTTTTGATAATCTGACAGGTTAGCCCAGAAGCGGGCGCCTCCCAGATACAATGCGCCAGGCGCGCGCTTCCCACAACACCAGCCCGAGGCGCGCACTTCTGGGCCAATTTCTAGGGCAAGAACAGGTTTCAGTGACTGAACAGAGCAGTGGGGTGTGGGCACAGTTGCCTGCATCAGAACAGAATTGAACCCTTGGACTGTTTAATTTTTGTGTTTATTTTACCGGTCACACGGGTGATTCGGGAGTTGTAATTTACGTGCTTATGTGTTTTTTTTATCTTTTCTTTTCAAAAAAATAAAAATAAATTTGTCACGTGATGGACCTCACACTACATGCACATTACTCCTATAAATTGCTCACTATCGAGTCGCACAAGTCCAACCCCAAACCCGTCGAGGCCCGTCCTAGAAAGTTTCAAGCTCCACTCGACCTTGGCTCTTTCGAAGCGGTAAACCTCAGCCCGTGGCGTAGTTCATGACTACATGCCGGGGGTGACCTTTAAGCCTCTCTTTAGCCGAGCACAAACCACACAATTCTAGTTAGGGTCTAACACTCCGTGACCAAGTCGGTTTCCATGTACCGAGATTTCCCTAAACTAATGTTTTCAAATCATACATGCCAACTTGTTGAAACGGACGCAATAAAAATCCGTCCCCAAAAGTGGTCATTTTGGACGAAAATAAAAAATCCGTCCCCGCATGTATGCTTTACTACATTAATTTAGTTTAATCCCGACACATGTAGGATTCACAAGCACGATGGAATCCGATGAGTATATGGGACCGCGAGATGGTCTATATACTAGTGTGACGATTCCATTATCTTCTTAGAAACCCCAAAAGGGACCCATTCCCTCCGACTTATAAAATAAAATAAAAAAAAGAGTCTTTTTCTTATGTGGTTCGAGTCGTGTGCCCAACTGTGTGTTCTCAACCTCTTCTGGACCGAAAGTGTGAACCGAGACTGACAAGGGCTACTTCTCCAATTATAGGTCCGATTGGTACTTTCCGCATCTACAGGGATTCATCCAACAGGCTTGTCCGTGAACCGATTACTCCAACAGCTTCTGCATCATCAATGGCCGGCGACTCCAGCACCAACAACGCCATGACTCTCGAACAGCTTTCTGCCATGGTTCAAGCACTCCAACAACAAGTCTCTACCCTTAACCAAGAGGCTCAAACAAAAGAAGCCTTGTGGCAAGCTCATGTCGACAGTCAAAGGGAGGCCCACGAGGCCGAGGTTGACCAATTGAAAGCCAAACTCCTCAAGCTCTCCAAGAACAAGGAGGTTAATGACAATCAAGAATCCGAGTGGACCGAGGGTTTGTTTGAAAGCCCATATGTCAGTGCCCGTACCAAAAAAGTGGGGGGACCAAGCACCGACAACAACGACCCCAAAATGGTCGATTCCATCATGGCCTACATTGATCAGAAATTCGACGGCCTCAACATGGGAAAAGGCTCCAACACAAGCCTTTATCAGTCATCCATCCTCATGAGCACGATGGCCGCTCTCCCCGACAAATTCAAGATGCCCGACATTAGCAAGTTTAAGGGCAACTCATGCCCGATGGCTCACATCGTGACTTACATTTGGGCTATGGTTCCGAAGAAGGTCTCCCCAAAAGTTATGGCTCAATGCTTTCCTCTCACCCTCGAGGGGGCAGCAAAGGATTGGTATGCAACTCTCCCGCTCATTGTCCATCTTGATTGGGATGCCGCTATGCTTGCCTTCAAAAATCAATATCAAGGCAACACCACTCACCTGCCCACAAGGAAAGAGCTCGAGAACACCACTCAAAGAGACAATGAGTCCTTCATTGACTTCACAAGGAGATGGAATGACAAGCTCTCTGAAATTGTTGAGAGGCCAAACACAAAAGAGCAAATGGACATCTTTCTCAAGTGTCTCAAGATTGATCTCCGCACCCACCTAAGTAGGGCTTGCTACTCCGACTTCTCCCAAATGTATGAGGCGGGGGTACGCATGGATGACTTGCTCAAGGAGATTAAGAAGACCACTCCTACTTACCGATACAAGGCCGCCTCTAGTTCAAACAAAGAGGCTTCTGTCAATGCCGTTACTACCGACAAAGGGAATTACAAGAAGGTCCCTCCACCACAAGGCAAGCGGTTCCAAAACAACCGCGTCTACACTCCTCTCAATGGCATGACCATCACCAAGGCCTATGAAGCCCTAAAGGCCAAGGGACAAATCACTCCTCTTCAAGGGTACAAGCAACCAAAACCGCTCCGTCCCAATCATGCTCACCACAAATGGTGTGACTACCATCAATGCACCAGCCACCTCACTGAGGATTGCTTCTCTATCCGCAACACCATCCAAGATCTCATAGACAAGAAGGAATTCATAATCCCTAATGAGGGTGGTGTCAATGTAATAGAGGTAGGAGAGTTTGAAGGAACCACTCATTCGATCCCAATTGTGAATGAGGGCTCCGATGAAATGAATAAACTTGATAATTCTTGCTATGTTGTGACTTATGATGAGATTATGAGGGAAGTCTTAGAGAATAGGAAGAAGAAGCTACATGGGACCATGAACGTGCTCACTCGCAGTGGCCGAGTAACAACGAGCACAATCCCTCCCAATACCGCAGCAACCAACACCTCTTCTCAAAGATCGCAAGCATGCGACGTACCCGAAGATCCTTTGTTAACACAACTCAAGAAGACGCAAGCCAACATATCCATCTGGGACCGCATCATCAAAGAAACACCGAGACCTCGTCATCAAGAACTTGGATGACACATCAGTCTCTCCCGACACGACTCCTGAGGACCTCACAGCAATGATAGGTCACATTAACTTCGGCAATGTCATCACTTTTGCCGACATGGACCTCCCGCCATTTGGGTTCGAACACAATGAAGCCATCTACCTCAAAGTAAGGGCAAGGGGGAGACCCATTTCAAGAGTTCTAGTAGACGGTGGTTCTGCACTCAACTTAATGCCTAGCCGAGTCATGGGCATACTGGGGCTCAAAAGCTCCGATTTACAACCCTCCGCACAAGTCATTAGAGGGTACGACAGCACTGCCCGTACAGTCATGGGAATGTTAGAAGTTGATATCGAATTTGGAAGCATGATCATGTCTGTCCCATTCCAAGTACTTGATGTCCCTGCTTCATTCAACTTACTTTTGGGCCGACCTTGGATCCACAGTTCTAATGCTGTCCCTTCCACTCTCCATAAATGTGTCAAGATTAGAAATGGGGACGAGATAGTCACCGTCATGGCTGAGAATGTCACCATCCACAGAAATGGGGGACAACCCGTTCACCAAGTTCAACACGGGATAGAAGATGCCACTCTCTCTGGCGTCAACACCATCGACAAAGAAGGGGGAAACAGACAATGGACCCTCGGCAATCCTAAAATCCTTCGCATGATGAGGAACATGAATCACTTTCCCGATCTAGGCCTAGGGAAGTATCAACAAGGGATATTGCACCCCGTAGAAGTTCCTTTTGTCAAGAACAAGTTTGGTTTGGGGTACGAGCCTAACGAAGATGACTTGAAATACGAGCAAGCAGTCAAGAATCAAAAGACCCAAGCTCGCAAAGAAGGTCGACAATATGAAATCCCTAACTTGAGGCCTTACCGTAACACACTAAACGGTTATTTTGTTCGCCAAGGGGAAGATGTCCCGTACATGATCTTTCCCGAGCCATGGGTTAACAACAAGGGCGTCAGAAAGCCCTGTCTTGAGATCTTCACTGATTGTGAAATTTCGACACAAGAAAGGGAGCCTACTCCAATATCACCCCGAGAGTGGTGGGGCAAGAAAGTAACTATAGAGTCCGAGGTAGAGATTACCGTGGGGGAAGAACTATCCGATCTAGCCTCCATGTTCGAAGAATATGCCATCATGGACGATTGTCAAGTCAATGCCATCTACGACACCGCCGTCAAAAAGGAAACCATCAGTGAGATCCCGCCAAGCTCCGAGCCAATCAACAACTGGTATTCAACGAAGGGGCCCATAGTATCCGAGGATTTCTTGATCCGAGAAATGGGTTGCATACCCCGTACAACAACAAAGGAAGAGCGGCTCACACTTACTTTCGAGTCCGAGAATGTTTCTAATGCCCTCACCCAAGAGGATATGGAGGCAATAGCCGAGCGTGTATTTTCTTTCTTTGCTAATGAAAAATTTGATATTTCTGAGTACCCCGAGATTGCAAACATCATAAATGATGAATTAACTAATAATGAACTTAATGAACAAGTTAATAACGATTCAAATTATGTTGAAATAGACCACGAAAACATAACATACCTAAATGAACTAGCTCAACAGGTTCGTTGTCGTGGTGAAAATGGTCCAGGGGCTGATGAGGAATTGCATGTTGTTAATCTGGGTACCGACGAAGAGCCGAAAGAAACGAAGATTGGCAGCTTCTTCAAGGGGGAAGACAAAGACAGATTGACTGCACTACTCAAAGAGTTTGTGGATGTATTCGTATGGTCGTACAGAGACATGCCGGGTTTGGACAGAAAGGTCGCGGAGCACAGAATTCCGATCAGAGAGGACGCCAAGCCAGTCAAGCAGAAGCTCAGAAAGATCAAGCCAGAATGGTCTTTACAAGTCAAAGAAGAGATTGAAAAGCTCCTCGGTGTGGGTTTCATCAAAGTCATCGAGTATCCGACTTGGCTAGCTAACATTGTGACAGTCAGATAGGCAAACGGCAAGGTTCGAGTTTGTGTGGACTTTCGGGATTTGAACAAAGCTTCCCCGAAAGATGATTTTCCACTACCAAACATCGACATGTTCGTCGATTCAACTGCCAACTATGAAGTCCGCTCATTTGTGGACGGTTTTTCCGGTTACAATCAGATTCTCATGTCCGAAGAGGACCAACACAAGACAGCTTTCACAACACCGTGGGGCACTTTCTGCTACACAGTCATGCCGTTCGGACTAAGGAAAGCTGGGGCTACGTACCAAAGGGCTGTTACAGATCTATTCCGTGACATGATTCATAAAGAGATCGAAGTCTATGTAGACGACATGATCATCCATTCAAAAGGAACCAACGGTCAACATTTGATCGATCTTCGCAAATTCTTTGAAAGACTTCGACAACACAACATGAGACTCAATCCCGCAAAGTGCACTTTTGGGGTCGTCAGAGGAAAGGTTCTCGGTTACATGGTCACTGAGAGGGGAATTGAAGCCGATCCCTCCAAGATCAAGGCAATCATTGACATGCCTCCTCCAAAGACACAGAAGGAAATCAAAGGTTTCATGGGCAGACTTCAATACATCAGTCGATTTGTGCACCAACTCACTTCCATGTGTGAGCCGATCTTCAAGCTACTAAAAAAGAATGTGGCTCTAGAATGGACCGATGCTTGCCAAGAAGCCTTCGACCAAGTGAAGCATTACTTGACATGCCCTCCAGTTTTGGTTCCACCGCACAAAGAGAAGCCTCTCTTGCTCTACCTCACTGTCAATGATGAAGCCCTAGGGTCTATGTTAGCACAAGAACGGCAAGACTCCACAAAAGAGAATGCTATCTACTTTGTCAGCCGCCGGTTTCAAGGAGCTGAAAAGAACTACTCTGTCTTAGAGAAGTCTTGTGCTGCATTGGTTTGGGTTACTCAAAAGCTCAAGCATTACATGGAGGTCTTCCCAATCAAGTTGGTAGCAAAAGTGGACCCGCTCCGCTATATCTTCGAGAAGCCTTTCATGTCAACAAGAATAGCCAAATGTTATTTCATGCTCGCTGGCTATGATATGACTTACGTCACACTCAAATCCATCAGGGGGAAAGTGTTCAGTGATCAGCTTGCTAAATTTCCGTGTGACGAAGTGAAGGGGGAAGATGTACAGTTCCCCGACGAGCATTTAATTTGCACTACAACAGAAGAAAATAAGTGGCAACTTTTTTTCGACGGCGCAGCCAATAAACATGGATATGGCATAGGAATGTTACTTGTTGATCCAAAGGACATATATACTCCAATCGCTATCCACCTCGAATTTGAAGCCACCAACAACACCGCTGAGTACGAAGCATGCATAGCGGGGCTCGAAGCAGCCCTCGAGAGAAATGTCACAAGTTTAGAAGTATTTGGTGATTCCTTGCTCATCATCAATCAGACATCTGGAAAGTGGAAGATTCAAGACTCAACTCTACAACGGTATGGTCAACATCTCGAGGAGTTGGTTGAACAGTTTCAAGAAATCACCTTCAACTACCTGCCAAGGGACAAAAACCGTTTTGCTGATGCACTAGCCACCATCGCTTCACTGCTCGAAATACCTGAGGGTAAAATGGTGAAGCCCTTCAAAATTTCCCGAAGGAACAGTCCGGCATACTGTATGAGTATCGAGATCAACGAGGTCCAAGCAAACTCCCCGTGGTATGCGGATATCATGAATTTCCTCAAGGATGGTACTTATCCCGAGAATAGCAATAAGAAGTACCAAATGGCATTACAAAGACTAGCCTCCCGATATGTACTGATTGGGGACCGAGTCTACAAAAGGCACCACGAAGGGATCAATCTCCTACGCGCAAATGAGACCGAAGCTCAAGAAATAATGCATGAGATCCACGAAGGTGAATGTGGGCCCCACATGAACGGGTTTATGTTGACCAAGAAGATACTCCGCATGGGTTATTATTGGAGTACCATGGAAAGGGACTGCATCAAGAAAGTTAAGAGGTGCGCTAAATGCCAATTCCATGCCAATCTACAGCACGCTCCACCCTCACAACTTTACAATATGATCACGCCTTGGACTTTCTCTTGTTGGGGCATAGACATCATCGGCAAATTCTACCCTACTGGCAGCAATGGACAATCTTTCGTCCTAGTAGCCGTGGACTATTTTACAAAATGGGTCGAAGCACAGGCTTACCGAGTTCTCAACGCCAAGAAAGTGGCCGAATTCGTAAAAACCCACATCATGTGCCGGTACGGCGTTCCTCATGAAATCATCTCAGACAACGGTTCTCACTTTGAGAAAGAGATGGACGCGCTCCTGGTAGAATACAAGATTACTAAGCACAAGTCATCTCCATACCGCCCTCAAGCAAACGGCGCGGTCGAGGCAGCTAATAAGACAATCGAGACCATCGTGAAGAAAATGGCCTCCACTGGAAGGGATTGGCCCGAAAAGCTACCTCTAGCATTGTGGGGCTACCGCACGTCAATACGGACAGCAGCTGGAGAAACTCCTTATGCACTGGTGTATGGTTCCGAAGCTGTACTCCCAATAGAGCTCGAAGTCCCATCCCTACGGGCCTCCTCGAGAACCAAGTCAAAGAAGTCGATTGGATGCAGAGTCGATATGAACAGCTAGCCCTACTCGACGAGAAAAGGCTAAGGGAAATCGAACGTACGAGGGCCTATCAACAAAGAATGGCTAGGGCTTTCAACAAAAAGGTGAAGCCCCGAAACATCAGTGTGGGAGATTTGGTCCTAAGACAACACCCTCCTAATGCCATGAACCCCCTTAGAAAATGGGGACCCCGATGGATCGGTCCGTACGTAGTCAAGAAGATACTAAGTGGCGGTGCAGTCCGACTCGTGGATTTAGACGGAGATCAGCTGCCAAAGGAAGTCAACCTCGACAAATTGAAGAGATTTTACGTCTAATAAACGAAGGCCATCATCATCAAAAAAAAAAAGAAAAAAAAAGAGAAGCTCGCTAGGTTGAAAACCCGCAAGGGCGGCCTAGGCAAAAATTAGAGCACGTGCAAAAAGAAGCCCGCTAGATTGAAAACCCGAAAGGGCGGTCTAGGCAAAAAACAGGGTGCACACAAAAAAAAAAAGAAAAGGTCTTCGTTTGTTTGAACTACGAAGACCTGAGCCTCTACACTGGAGGAACGTAGGCAACCTTCGGGTGCGGTCTAAAATATAAACAAAATACCCAAAACATTTCAAATTAACGAGATGCAATTTTTTATTCATTTCTCGAATTATTTTGATCATTACAATGGAAATGTTGAGCTAATAAAAGACATTAAAATATTAAAATCCTAACAAGTGGTCTATTTTAATTGCAATCTCTTGGGGACACTAAGAAAAATCTAATTTTCTCTTGGCCTTTGAAGGACCCCCCGAACGACCATCAATCCTACCCTTCTTGGGAGGCCTAGGAACACTGATGCGGACCGACACTTTCTGCGCAGCAGAGCGCCTCCGAGCATAAAAGTCATCCAAAGGGGTACCGAAAGGGTCAGTTAGAATGTTGTTCACATCAGCAGCAGCTTCCTTGTACCTCAAAGCACTGCTAGGCTCAAAGTCCTTCCCTAACAACTCAGCCCGAAGAGCATCTACCCAAGTAATGCCGCGGTAGACGGTACCAATCAAGTGATCCAAGTAACTCTCGGAAAGGAAAATACTACCCCGGTACAATGGAGCGGAAACCCAATGGTTACGGTCATCTCCCCAAGCCGGCTGAAGCTCATTCGAGAAGTTCGGACCCATATAAGAAACTGGACGAAGCCTCCCGTTCCTCGGAAAAAGAATTATCTGTTGACGGCCAAATTGCCTCAGAACCCATTCTGGTTGGTAAAACGAAGAATCTCTCAACCCGGGTAAAACCACATACTGAAAGCCAGAGGTCCACTCCACAAAAGGGAGAAGACTCCAAGGGCACCACTCAACGTCAGCTGAAAGACGAGAAGCAAAAAATCTCCTCCAACCCTCTTTGGTCAAATCTCTAATCAGCAACCGTCGCCTATGAACAGCAAAAGGAGAAAGGTCGCCATCTGACGCATAAAGCCTGAAATGCTCCCGAAGCCATATGGTCAAAAGTAAGGGGCTTCCTCGTCGCATCTCGCCCGTACGGTGCAATTCGTCCAAACCATGCAAGGTCTCTCCTACAATGAGCGGAATTATGCTAAATCACTGTCCTTTCGCCTGCAACACGATTTCAGCCAACTGCGCATCCGCAGTACGCAGAGGAGTGACAAACAAAACCTCGCTGAAAAGGCAGACAGCTATAGCATTTCTCTTAAAGGACTGAACCGCGACATCTTCCGAATGCAAACTGAAAAACATCGGAAATCCAGTTATGTCAACAACGGTCCCGTGCATTATCTTCTTCACCTCTCCAACAGGGAGATTCAGAAGGTCAACCCAAGAATCCATAACACCGCGGTGATACTTAGGGACGACAATCCGACCGGCCAAAGGCATACCCAAAATGGCCCCAAAATCATCGACAGTCGGCACCATTTCATTAGCCGAAAAGTTGAATGCATGGCTATCACAATCCCAGAAGGCTGCAGCAGCCTTCAACAGATCACAATCCGGCTTCAATGTTCGAAAAGTAAAAAGAATTCAAAATCCGAAATCTTTGATGAAAGCATTTTTGGGATGGGTCTTGAAAGAATAAACGAATGTCGATAAATCCTTCTCGTAACTCTTGACAACCTCGGCACCAAGACTAAAAACGTTAGAGGCCATGGGAGAGAAGGTTATAAGCAAAATTGGGCAATAAAATGGTGTTCAAAAATGGCAGAAGAAAGCTGTTGGAATCAAATTACCGACCATAAGCTGATATTATAGCTGTTGGGGGATCTTTTGGTCAGCAAATATCAGGCCCTGAATTTCGCCTCCCAGAGGCGCGTGC
Source organism: Campanula takesimana (assembly GCA_026119855.1). Taxonomy (NCBI): domain Eukaryota; kingdom Viridiplantae; phylum Streptophyta; class Magnoliopsida; order Asterales; family Campanulaceae; genus Campanula; species Campanula takesimana. The sequence continues at coordinate 881,911 of JAOWBW010000214.1, read as the reverse complement.
CTCCCGACACCAGTCTACAAGGCGTGCGCGTCACGTCGCCAAGAGAGGAAGCGCCCGCGTCCTAGGTAGCAAATGCTCCAGAAATAGCCTTTATCAGTTCAGAACAGAACCCAGGCGTTCCAACGCCTTCAACCTGCAGAAAAGATCAACCCCAGCAACAAGAGAAGCTCAAACGACGATAGCAAACACTCAGCTGGGCACACGTTAATTTGGTCCGCCCTTAAGGCACGTCTAAAAACTGAAATAAGATAGAAACTCCCACTCAAAGTAGGATGTCTTTTATTTTTTCAAAAATCAGTTTTTACAATTCATCCCCAGCACAAAGCACTCCGCAGTCAACTGTGCCCGTACCCCATCGAAAGTCAAAGTCAAACAGTCAACATCAAAGTACGACTCATGACAACAACTTGGTCCGGGGGGAGCCACAGAATCACCGCTTCCTCATCAAGCAAAATCTACATCCATTCAAAGCAAACGGTCCTCCGGGTCCCGCACTTCAGCAAACGGTCCTCCAGGCCCCGCACTTCAGCAGACGGTCCTCCAGGCCCCGCACTTTAGCAAACGGTCCTCCAGGTCCCGCACTTCAGCAAACGTTCCTCCAGGCCCCGCACTTCAGCAGACGGTCCTCTAGGTCCCGCACTTCAGCAAACGGTCCTCCAAGACCCGCTTCCAGCAAGCGGATCTCGCTATCAGCAAACAGATCCCGCTTCCGACAAATGGATCTCGCTATCAACAAACAGGTCCCGCTTCCAGCAAACGGATCTCACCATCAGCAAACAGGTCCCGCTTCCAGCAAACGGATCTCGCTATCAGCAAACAGGTCCCACTTCCAGCCAACAGATCCCGCTTTCAGTAAACGGATCCCGCTATTGGCAAAGCCGCTCACACAGGGAGCGCACCTTTATCTCTCAAAGCCGCTCACACAGGGAGCGCACCTCTATCCCCTGCAATTTCAAATTCCTGCTTTTATCGAGTCCTTTCCTAGGTGGGATGCGCGCGCTTCTGGGGTGTGTCAGTTACAGATTCTGCCCAAGAATCTCTCCCTTGCTCATTATACATGATTTTGCCCGGGAAAAATTTCTTGGAGACTCCGTTTGGCTCCAAAAACAGTCATCTTTCAACTATAAAAACCCCTCCAATCCATCATTGGAGGGGACCTTGGACATCACTACTTTTAGACCTTTTACTCACTTCTTTTCCAGACTTTTTCTTGGGACTTCTTCAACTAAGTATTCAACCTCTTCTTCAAGACTTTTCAAGAGGTTCTTTTTTAAGGATACTATAGGTAAATGTCTTAAGCATTTTTCTTTTTCTTCTTCTTCTTCTTCTTCTTCTTCTTCTTCTTCTTCTTCTTCTTCTTCTTCTTCTTCTTCAATCAAATGTGCAATCACCCTAAAACCATTTGGGACATGACACCAATGGTCCTTTCATTACATTGAATAGGCCTAGGGATCATCTCCCTACATTTTAAACTTTAAAACCCCTCTTTTATCATCATGCGAATAGGAAGAACACATTTATCTTTAAAGTGAATTATGAACAAACAAGACCGACTCTGCTCGGGCGAAATGGGTGTTTAAGTACTTCCCATTTCGTAACCTAACCCCCGAACCCCTCATCCCAAAGAATCTCTGTTTTCGTAAATCAAACTTAGGCTCATAAACGTTAGGTTTTCTTGCGTTCCTCAAAAACGTGGGTGGCGACTCTAAAACACAATTAGACATCCTAGGTAATTCACGCGCTCTAGCCAAGCCGTGGTCCCCCGGGGTATCTACAGCGTGTTTCACAATTTGGCCTAGCAACCAAGATAAAGAAGTGTTCTTGATATTCGTTCAAGGTGTGGATACCAATAGAGGGTGATGATTATCACCTCCATAGTTCGTGTTCTTGCTTTTGTTCGTGATCAAGTTTCAAAGTTCCACCAAGAATCAAGGTTGTTAATCAAAGGCTTCAAGGGTTAGTATTCCAGTATTCATTATTCAAGTATTTGATTTAATCATATGAATAGATCTATGGGCTTTGGGTTTCATGAAAATTTTAAATGCTTTATTCCGCAGCGCATTGATTCTAATGATTCAAACGAAAGAAAAAAGATTAGGGAGATTGGGGAGTACCTTCGATGATCCAATCTGGACTTCTCACTCCTCTCTCCGCCTTCTCTCTATCTCTCTCTCTCTCGGTTCTTCTCCCTCTTTCTGCCTCTCTCTCTCTTTCTCTAGTGCTTTTCTTTTCTTCTTTGCAAAATAAAGAGGCTAGGGTTTTCTAGAGGGGTTTATATAGTGTAGGGTTTCCAAATCCTAACCCATAAAGGATTCCTTCTCCAATTAAAATAAATACTTGGGGTTTTACCTCGACCCAATAACTAAAGCCCAATTACTCGAGCCCAACTTAACTAATATTTTATTATATCCCAACAAATAAAATACAAGAGTTTAATTAAGTCCAAAATTTTCTGGGTATTACAAAACCATCACGCAAATTACTTGAATTTTACGGACCAAAAATATTTCAATGGACTTTCCTTTTTTGCTTTTTCTTTTATACAATAGGAAAAGATAAAAGAACTAGAATGGTGTTTGGGATGCTTTGAATCTGGGTCAAATTGTTCAAATCTAAAATGAGCGTATGTAGTCGAGTCAGAGTGATGTAATTTTGGGTGTTGGGAGATAGAGTCTATGTGGTTGTATCAGTTTGTGAAGATGTGAACACACTACAACAAATAATGCCTTTAAGACCAGAGGTGTGTTTGATCCCAGCTTAGGCGCTCGGGTGTGAGAGTGAGATTTCTGAGGGAACTAAAGGCAAAGCATTGAATGACTTGGAGAATTAGGGTTCTCTTTGTGTTGTAGTGTGTGTAGGTTTGGACATATCTTGGAGGAGAGAGAGAGAGAGTAGTTTATTACTTTGAATTACTGTATAAAGGTAGTCTGTTATCCGGACAAAGTCATGGTCCATCAAGTAGGGGCTAGCATTCCCTTGGGGGCTTGGAGGTTGAGTTCGCCAAATGAGCTCGGGATGAGTTGACATTGACTCTGGAGCTCAAGGTGAGCTTAATTCGGTTTACTTGTAGATAGACCGGTTAGACACAGTTTGGACTTCTAAATCCGGTCCGCGAGGTGCGGGCTCATCAGTGGACCTTTACTCCGAGCGCTAACTTATTTATGACTTGTGATAGGAGTAAACCTTTACCCATCAGTGCGGTGATGTGGCAGTCACGTGTCAATCATCGGTGAAAAGTCAGTGAGGCGGTGGTCGTGGGCCCCAACGACTAGCGGATAGGGCAGCGTGTCAGCAGGAGGAGATGTGCCCCGAGTATCAAGGGATGCATTTAATGCTAATCGACATTAATTCAAAACTTAAACTCCCGCCGGTTGAGTACCCAAGGGAATATTTGCCGGATTCACCATTAACACGAGTGAACCCGAAATTTTCCTCCACATATAAATAGGGCCTTTCACACTATTGATGAAGTTTTACAAGCCTTGAGAATTTTTCAAGCTTTGAGAGAGATAAAAACGAACTTGAGTCCTTCGATTTTCGGAATCCCAAACTTTCCATGTTTCCCTTCCTCTTCGATTCTCAAGTAGTGAAAAATTTCTTACTTCCTCTCTTGGTTTTAACTTTGCATGATCCCTTTTTCAAAAATTAACGCCTTCGGCTATATAAAGAGTTTTTGTTCTTGCACTTACGCCATTTGTGCATAACCGGTAGTTTCTATCATCGAGTGTTTTATAGGTGGCATCGAGTTCCATTGATAACTTTCAAATTAATTGCCACTGCGTGCGACTAGGGATTTTGGACCATACCCCGGTTGTGGGAGTCCGACCCCTGGGTATTCCCGCGGGTAGGAAAGTTAGGGCTCCTCGAGATGAGTAACAATTAGATAGGTTTGTATTTTCCGTCTTAACCAGATTCTCTGATTCTATAGATATGGAGGGATCATCTAGACGTCTAGCGTCGAGAGTTGGTGAAGTGAGTGATGGACCCACAAACTGGACCAATGTAAATTTGGAAGATGATATTCCTGAAGGGGGTTCCCCAGCTCGTGGAAGCAACCCTACCCATGCCGTAGTTGTTAGTAGTGATGAGGGTGAGAGATCCCCAGATTTGCCTTACATGGCCCCAGTTGACGAGGTAGCGGAGGGAGAGCCTAATGCTGAGGTGGGATAAGGTGTCGAGGAGAGGCAAGTAACGGTGGCCCCTGTTGAGGGAGATGACTCTGGTACGAAGAGTATGGATGAGATCAAACAGTTGAGGCAGATGGCCCCTGGTACTGTTGCGAAGGTGAGGCAGGGTGTCCATATTGTAATTTTTTTCAAGGAGAGCCACGAGATCGCTGTTCCTAATTAGGCGAGTCAAGTAGGGGCCTCAACTTCTCATACCGTGGTTTCTAAGGGGAAGAGTGAGGCCAAGTCCAAGGATAAGGGCAAAGGCAAGAGTTCCTACGAGGTGCCCAAGGGTGAGCTCGAACTAGTTAGTTACTATGAGATTGACAAGGGAATTTTCTGTATCTCCGAGCTTGGGATGAAACTTATGATGATGGGACTAGGGGTCCCATGATGGTTACAGAGGTGAGGGAAAGTAACCAAACATGTATCATTGTAAGTACCCCAATCTGAACTGAAACCAACTTAGAGGAATTCTTAGCACCATTCAGGGATAAACTGATATGCTGGGACCTCACTAAGATAAACCAAAAACTTTAGGACTGTTCTGGAATTAAACTTAGAAAAATCCAGAAGCTCACCAGGCTGAACCGTACGGATAGTTTGGGTACTAGAAGGCCCCAGCCGTACGGCTGGTTTGGGTGCCTTCAGTCCCTATAAATTAAGGCCCTTGCTGATCATTTCAGATGGGGGAGAAAACAGTTTTGTATGCAGAAACCCTGCTGAAATACGAGCAGAAACACAAACATTGTTAGAATTGAGTGAAAGAGAGGAAGATATGCTAGAATCAAACATTGGTGAAGCCTCCTTCTCCCCCATCTCCTCTTCACTTCTCTTTATTTACTTGTTCATGTTCTTATTTACTTAATGTCTTTATATTTCTTGTGATATTAATAATTGGAACCAAGCCTTAAAATGATTCATGGTGCCCTCATGCCTTGTGTATGATTAAGGGTTACAAACCAAAGATGACCATGGCTTGTTATGATTAATGCAATTTAATTTATTTCATTTACTTTCATGTTATTTATATTTATGTCATTTAATTTAATGTCTTTACTTTTGGCTTGGTGATCCATTGCACATTTGGAGAGAGCCCTTGAATATATATGATATTTATGTTATGATGATCAAGTTTGGGTGGTAAAGTTTCAATCTTTACCATCCAAACCTTGATTTAAGCCTTAATAATGTCCCTTTGGATGATAAAGACTCAATCTTTATACATCCAAAGGTTGATTTTTGATGTCTCAAGGCTTTGTCTTGGATGAATCATCCATTTGGGAGGTTAAAGTCTCCATCTTTAACCATTCAAATGGTTGTTTAGGCTCAAAAGTCATATTCATCAACTTTGTCTTTATTTCCCCAATCATTGCCTTGATAATGCCCAAAACCACTTGTTTTTGGTGTCTAATTAATGATCAATAGTATAGGGATATTGTTATGCATGTTTTTGTACCACCAAATAATCTGGAAAAGTCCCATTCTGTCCAGTTTCAGCAAGATGCTCTGTTCTTGCCTGAAACTGGACTGCTTTCTGATAAATCTGTAAATTCCAAGGACAACCATCACCAGCCGTACAGATGATTTGTCTAGGGAATTTTTTTTTCCAGTTTTAACCCCATTCTGTTACGATCTTTGCAAGTAAACCCCTTTTGTTAAACTTTTCTCAGTTAAAGTCAGTTTCTCCCCTTTTAAAAATACACACACACACTTGCACGTTTTTTGTCAAAAAACTTAGGGAGACTCGGTTTTCCGAGGCGGATTGGGTGAACCGTCAAACGTTCTTCCCAAGACGTAACCTGACCTCCGAACTCATTTTCTCTAACCTTTTTCGTTAAAATTGAGTTTAAAATTAATTTAACGTGGCGACTCCGTTTTCTTGAACATAAAGTTCCGTGTTTGATTCGCGTGGGAACCATTTATCGTTTTTTCCCACAGGTATAATCTTTTACATGCCTCAATTTGATCACGGGCTAAGATTACCCCTGAATCCATTTATATGTTTGTTCCTCGATCTTTGCCAATGTCTTATTGTCTGCCCATGGATCTGAATCTGAACACGTTTAGAATCTTAGTGTCCTTCACTGTAGTGTCTTGGGTGTTGGGATATAAACAAAACTCGGCGGCCCTTTTTAAATACTATAATGTTTAGATAACTGTCGGATCATTAAGTTTGAAGACCAAGGCAAAAATTCCCAAAATATTTACTCCCCCCTTTAACAAGTTTGAGGAAAGGAAAATCAATCCCATCATCGTTGATTGTAAGTTGGGTTGGAGGTTTAGGAAACCACCAGGTAACGTCCCAGTTCGACTAGCTGAGCTGGCGTATCCAGATAAGTCCCTAAGAGCTTGCCTCACAAAAGCCATCAAGAAAGTTTTGGAGACTTGACCTTGAACTGAAGAAGAATTCTGTCTTCGATATCCTGGAAATCATTGGTAATGAGGATTTGTTGATCCAGAGTGAAGTAGCTCCGCCTCGTGAACCTTATGGACAAGTTCCACAAGTATGTTGAAAATTATGCCTTATGCCCTTGGAAACACAATAAACTGGGGGTTGAATAATCAGAAACTAGAAAATTGCAAAAAATAATGGACCTCCTGGTCTAGCCGTATGGCTAGTTTTGCTGGACCCACAAAATGTTTCAAATTCAACAATTTCTTGCAGGGCAGAAACATTCTGATGGTCCCCTTTGCTTCTGCTTGTCCAGGTTCTAAATTTCCAGCCTCTACTTGTGCACATACGCCTTTGTTTTCTTGAACCGGAACTTGTTTTCCAAAGCTTGGTTATGCACAAATTTTGGACATAAAATTTTGGGTTTTCAAGGCCTCGTTGTGCATGCCCCCTCTCATGAAAAGTTTGGTTTTCCAAATCCTTTTTGTTGTGCACAATCTCTTATACAAATTGGTTTTCAAAGGGCCTTGCTCCTCTTGCAAAAAAAAAAAATGGTTTTCAAGACCTTTGATTGTGCACAACCTTTTCATGTACAAAATTTGGTTTTCAAGATTCTTACTTGTTCATATGCTTGTTTACTACTTGTGCAAATTACTTGTCCATTACTTGTCCATATCTTGTGCCTTACTTGTTCATACTTTTGCTCATGATATTAACGCATTGAAAATTTCTATTTTGACTCAAAAGGGAACATAGAAGACTTCACACTACGCGCACTTAACCTTGTTGTAGACACCCCGATCTCGCACCCCCTAAAACCTCCCCTTAATTGGTCTAAAGCGCGATAATCGACCTAAACCCCCCAGATTTGGCCGTACGGACTACCGTACGCCTTATTGGTGCATCGGATGCAAAAACCGAGTCCGGATTCATGATCAGGACTCAAAACCGAGTAAAAAGGTCAATCCTCGAATTTCGCGTGTCGGGACCCGTCGCCGGGTCCCGCACTGCCTAAAATGCCTTTTACTTGTCATCTTATGCATTTAAAATATTATATATGTTTTCCTTTCTTTCCTAACATTTTGTAGGAATTTTCGTAGTACAGAACTACTGCCTTGCTTGCTGCATTCTGGACTAATCTGAGTTTTCAAGTCTAAAAACCTATCAAAACTAGATTTTCAAGTCAAAGTCAAAACATGAAATTTGTTCTTAACAAATCAATAAAGATGTTCATGCATTTTAAAAAAAATTATGACCTAAGGAAAGGCTTCTTTCCATTTCCAAATCAAGTGTTTGCTCCCAGATTCATAATTCCCAGATTCTGATATATAAATTCCAGAACACTTTTGAAGTATCAAAACTTGTCTTATGGCCTTGAAACTTGGCACACATCATGTTTGATGTATTATATTCAACTTTCATGTCGTATGTTTTTCCAGAATGTTAAGTTATAATAGTGTAAATTGGTCATCAAAGTCTGATATGCTATTCCTTTCTGTGCTGGGCTGTTTTCACTTGAATGTTCTTGACATAATATGAGCATGAAATAATAACCTAAAAATCCAACCAAAAATCATACATGTTATTAGGGATGACCAAAACCAGTTCCGGGCCCGGTTCCGGTTCAGCATATATGTGACCCTGAACCGGCCCGCGCTTACACCGGTTCCGGTCATCACAATCCGGTTCCGGTACGGTTCCGGTCCGGTTCCGGTTCAGTCCACGCTACCTTTTTTTATTTTTATTTTATCATACAATAATGAATAAACATGTTAAAATTTATTAAAAGACAAGAGATTTTTATTTTATAATACACTAATGAATAAACATGTTAAAATTTATTGAAAAATTAGGGATTTTTTTTTTTTAATGGAAATGCCGATCCGGTTCCGGTTCGCCATATATGTGACCCTGAACCGGCCCGCGCTTACCACGGTTCCGGTTACTCCGGTTCCGGTTTACTCCCCGATTTGCTCCGGTTCCGGACTTTTCCGGTCCGGTTTGGCCATCCCTTACAGTCTCCCCCATTTTACACCCTTACAAAGTACACTCCACTTTCCAATTCACAACCAGCATGTATTAGGGATGGCCAAAACCGGTTCCGGGTCCGGTTCCGGTTCGGAACCACCGGTTCCGATTCGGTAAAAGGGTGACCCTGAACCGGCCCGCGCTTACCCCGGTTCCGGTTTGGCACAACCCGGTTCCGGTTCAGTCCGGTTCCGGTGCGGTTCCGGTCCGGTTCGTCATATATGTGACCCTGAACCGGCCCGGATGCCTTGCGGTTCCGGTTCGTCCGGTTCCGGTTTCCTCCCAGGTTTGCTCCGGTTCCGGGCTTTTCCGGTCCGGTTCCGGTCCGGTTTTCCGGTTCCGGTCCGGTTCCGGTCCGGTTTGGCCATCCCTACATGTTATCTAACATCTTGGGAGTAAATCCAAAGCTTTATATATGTTTTTGGATAGGTTATTCACAGGTACATCTCATGGCGATCCACAGCAATCCATAAGCTTGGAAGATCATACCTTGGCTTGGGACATTCTTTTCATGGGATTTATTCCCATTTTCTTATATATTTGTATTATTTGTACAATTTTCCCCTTTCCCCTTTTATTGTCACTACTACTTGTCTAATTGATTCAAATATTTTTCGAAAACCATCAGGAATCCACCCAAACCGATCCCCGGTTGTGACCAAATGAATCGACCTAGACTAGGAAGACACCTCAGACATAAACACACATTTTTCTAATGTTAGAGTGTATATATATATATATATATATATATATATATATATATATATATAGGGCATTTTCAAAAGGAACTTAAAATGAATCGTAGGCGGAAGCATGCTAGAGACCGTAAGCGCGAGCGGAGTGCTACTAATCACCTTCTCCTCTCGTAACTTAGCCCCCGAACCCACTTCAAATAAAAAAAAGGTTTTATATCTATTTTTCCTTAATAAAATGAGGTGGCGACTCTATGATTTTCAAAACCAAATGAGGGTAACCATTGTGTGAGCACCGAGCGGATTCAAGCCGCATTCGCACGAGGCAAACTAGTCGCTCTTACATGAACGACCAGTTTAGGTTCGCGCGCGGGCTCTCACAGTGGCGACTCTGCTGGGGACATTTTCCAAAAGTGGGCTAAACTCAATATGTGTACTTCCGCCATTATTTGCCTTTTGCCTTATACATATATATGCCTTAACATTTGTTCATTTTGTAGGTACTTTCACTTTTCCTTTATTCTTTGTGAATAAAAATCAAAACAAAACAAAAAAAATAAAAAATGTGCTTTTCTTTTTCTTCAAAAAATCTCTTTTTCTCAAAAATTAGATACCTCACACACATCACGATTGCGAAATTATAACGTCTCCTGTTACCGTACAAACCCTTGGGGACTTGGAGCCCGAGGATGATGGGGACCTCTTGTTCCCCTGAATTGATATCCGCGGTTGCCTTTTCCGACTCGATGCCGCGTCTCACTGCCGTGGTTGAGAGGTTAGGCCCCCATCCAACTAGCCGTATCAAAAGCCGCGTCTGTGACTATGTTTTCAAAAAATACACGTCCTTGAATTTAAGCCGGTTCTTGTCTAAAGAAATTTTTAGTCAATCCTATTTACTTCCAAAAATCATAAAACAATTTCAAATGTGGATATCAAATGGAATGACTGGGATTGACTCAAAATTTCCAAAGACTCTCACATAGACCGTAACGAGAGTGGTGGATTCCCGAAAGTGTATGGGCCCTTTGCTAGAGGTCTATGACGGCCATAGGTGCAGGTGAAAAACATTGGTCTCATACTCGGGAGAAGGAATCCACTGTTCTAGGATTAAATCAAGACAAGGTGTCAAAATTAAGCAATGTGCTTATCCGGATTTCTAGGATTTTTTGTGCTTTGCTTGCTTTTCAATCTTTCCAAACAAAATCATTTTGCATTCTTTCATTCTTAAAACAATCATTCTTTCGTACATAAAAAATTCCGTCCCTATAAAAAAAAAACATTCTTTCCTTCAACCAATTTTGTAGAGGGAGAATCCCATTCGTTCTCTAGCGTAGTATTCAAGGTCCGTTCCGGGCATCTTTTTTATCAAGGTCTACTCCGAGTCTTTCAGTCAGCGATGGCAAACAAATGATAGACAACAGAAAATGTGACTAGGGGCTCTCCCAACTTTGAGCCGGGATATGCAAAACTTCAAGTCCGACGATGGTATCCTAGGGGCTCCTCCACCCCCGAGGAAAATGTTCCCCTTTTTCTATAATGACCGCAGCCTGCCGACGCAAAGATTTGTGACACTTTTGCTGTGAATAGGGCACACCTCCCAACTCCAATCCCTTTTTCTTTCGGGCCCGTCCTAAAATGTGCTCACAATTCTTTTGTCTTCCAAATCCAATTTGCGTGTCAATTCTTTTGTACTACTTTTTAATTTCTCGTTTGTCTTATAAATAAAAGTTTTCAGTCAACGAATTTGCCTTATAATCAAGTGCTTCCTAATCGCGCATCTCTTCAAAATCACTTTGTCAAATATGAAAATGGACTAATCTTAGGCTGCGACTAATTGAGTTGAGAACTAAATCCGCAACCGAAGATCGCCGACGAAGAAAAGAATGTGCCTTGATTTATCTAGCTTGGTCTTAATACGTGTTAGGTTACTCTTGGAAATTTGTCTAAGTATCGTGATCGAATCGTGAATCTCTTAAAAAATGCACTTATACTGAAAATCCCCGAGTCGATAATTTTTGATTTAATTTATCGAGTCCATAGTACGCTGTCATCCTTTGAGTTATCGAATTTGTTTGCAAATAAAAAATTTCAAAATCAAAATATGGGTACCCTTTAGATACCAGAAATTTCAATTTATGTTTTGGCACCCCTTGTCATTTCAAAAAAAAAAAAAAATCAAAAAAAATCAAATCGAATTGATGACCTAAGGGAAAAGAGGGAGCAATGGCATTGCAAAGTTGCTTTGGTCACTTCCAGACGTGTAGGTTAGCCGGATAGGGGCTATCCTAGCTTAACCAGGTTCCTGGGTACACAGCAGCTTTATAGAGGAAGACCTTTCCCATCGCGATGGTCCTTTCCAAGCTCGAAAACCGAAGTGAAGGCTAACTCCCCCCTCCCTTATGTTCATCTTGCTTTGGTGTCACCTCTAGACGTGTAGGTTAGCCGGGTAGGGGCTATCCTAGCTTAACCAAATTTCTGGGTACGCAGCAGCGTTATGGAGGAAGAGCTTTCCCGCCGTTATGGTCCGTTCCAAGCTCGAATCCGAAGCAAGGGGCTTCCTCACCCCTTTTAATTTATTCCCAATGTTGTAAAAAAAAATTCAAATGACAAAAAAAATTAGGGGTGCCCCTTTTGCGTTAACAATCAATTGCTAAATGGTACTCATATTTGCTTTCTAGGAATGCCTTATTTAATGGACAAAATCAATAAAGTAAGGGATGAAGGTGTACTCGACTTTGTAAACTAAACCATGTTTGAAAACAGAGAGAGAGTCGGTATTCACACTCACATTGAGATTCACCACTCGATCATGATGCGTACGCAAATTAACAAAATTAACGTCGACACAAAATTAATACTTGCATAGATGGATCGAGGACCCCCCACCTACGAGGTCAACAGACGATGCTAACAATGACGATTATCCAATGGTGTTCTCATCTCGAGTTGTTGCTTGAGTCCAAATGAATTACCTGCTTTTCTAAAAAGTTGAAACTAATTAAATTGCGAAAATCCATTTGATTTCGAAGTACTTGACCATTAAACGCGAATTCTAATCTTGAGTCCTTGACTTCAAAATGTGAGCAATTCCCTCGAGTCTAGGGGCTTTCCCCTACCCTCGTCCGTCCGTCAATTCATTCTGCACAAACACAAATGTCGAAAATCTCACGAGATTTTCCTTTGCTTCCCAAAATACTGGCCTCGTGCCATCCCCTGCCAATTCCTGTAATCTGTCACAACAAGGAGACAAATAAATAAAAGTCTCTGATCTTCAAAGTCTCAAATGAGTAGATACCCTCGAATGAATGAACATAAATCTGGGGCTGCACATCATCAGTCTGGGGCTTGCTTCGGAAGAAGAATCGAACTCTTAACAGTCAAGCATGGTTTGTTCGTGCTAACAAATGTGTCTATCCAAAAGAATGCCAGGTTTAGGACAACTCCTCAAAGCAATTTGGTCCCCATTAAAAAGAACATTAATTACGAGGCTTACTTCCCGGTAACACTGGGGATTTCTTTGAAACCCTGGCAATGAAAAATCAAACCCTGTGAAGATTCTCGAGAACAGTTAAGTCCTCTACAAGTAGGACGTCAGAACAATTTACCAGTCAAAAACTCGAGACCCTCCCCAAGGTCACATCAAGGGTCCTACATCTGATCACATGGATATGCGTCAAGTGACATGGACAACTCCTCAAAGAAGATGTGTCCCTCGCAAGTGAGACTTTAGAACGAAGATCAAGTTAAACCATCGCGAGCAATGTTAAAAGTTCCCGCTCCCGAGTCACATGAATAAGCATTGAATGGATAGGACCGCTTTTCTAAACAGTTGAGTCCTTGGCAGCAACGCATTGAAATATTGGGGCTTCGACGACCGACATCTAAGGACTTGCCATTAAGACACACTGGGCTTCCATGATCGAAAACTGGGGCCGATCCGAATGCCGTATCCCGAGGGACGCCGTTGAGAAGACTTGATCAAAAGGGTGTCGGGAATTGACCTGCGAGTCCTCACGCTAGAATTTTTCAAACAACTTCAAAAATTCTCAAAAAAAAAAAAAAAGAATTCTCGAAAAAAATAATATATAAAATAAAATAAAAGAAAAAATCCTCTTTGATTCTCCCTCTTTGCATATATACACTTTTTCTCATATTTTCCAAATGAAGTTTGAAATGCGAGCATTGCACATGTGTCAAAAAAAAAAAAAAAAAAAAAAAAAAACGAGACTTGAAATTCATTCATCGAAGTCAAAATCCATAAGAAAAGAAATCATCATCATTTAAAGATCATCAAAATCAAAGGCTTCCCAAAGAAAAAGAATGCGTTCTTTACCTCTCAAATCTCTAAATCTTGAATGCTTCTTGTTGCACGTGTATGACACTTTCAAGCACACAAATGCCACAATATACCTTGCATTGCTTGAAAAATTCTTTCGCAGGTACTCCGATCCAGTCTTATTGCCTCTTGAGGACAAATCATAAGAATTAAAAAAATCCCATCACATAACGAAGCAAAATCCAGATGCTCCCTCAATCCCAACTTTGTCAACACTCAGGGCTAAGTCAAGATGCCAACTCAGATTCTACTCCAATGATATCCAAGGCTAACTCTAGACGCCTTCACAAAGAATGCCACCAATGATGACAAAATCGAGATGTCACCCTATCAATGCCTTTGGTTGAATTTAAATGCCGCTCACAAACACTACACCGACAACGCCTGTGGCCAAATCAAGACGCCGTTCCATCAACAACATCAGCAAAATCTAGACGCTGATTCAAACAATTCCTCAGCGACTCCCATGGCAAAATCCAGATGCCAACCACTCATCATCAACAAAGAGTTGCAGCGTATCCTTAAAATATTAACATGCTATTTCTTTGTTACTTTTATTTGCAATTAAACTGCTAGGCTCGAGAAAATTTTGATCTCGCCCTCCTAAAAATTTTGTTCACTCTTAGGCTTGAGAAAATTTAGGTCTCGCCTTCCTCATAATTTTAGACAACCCTTAGGCTTGAGAAACTTTAGGTCTCGCCTTCCCCATAATTTTAGACAACCCTAAGGCTTGAGAAATTTTAGGTCTCACCTTCCTCAAAAAAGATTTTAGACAATCCCTAGGCTTGAGAAAATTTAGATCTCGCCTTCCTCATAACTTTAGACAATCCCTAGGCTTGAGAAAATCTAGAACTCGCCTTCCTTATAATTTTAGATAACCCTTAGGCTTGAGAAATTTTAGGTCTCGCCTTCCTCCAAAAAGATTTTAGACAATCCCTAGGCTCGAGAAAATTTAGAACTAGCCTTCCTCAAAATTTTAGAACACCCTTAGGCTTGAGAAAATTTAGATCTCGCCTTCCTCAAGATTTTAGACAATCCTTCGGCTTGAGAAAATGTAGGTTTCGCCCCTCGAATGATCATAGTTTCGCATCCTGTCCAATCTACCAATTATAGACCAACCTCTTTAGGCTCGAGAAAATTTAGATCTCGCCTTTCCTAAAATTATAGACCAATCTTTCCCTGGCTCGAGAAAATGTAGATCTCACCATCTAATTATAGACCAACCCTCCCTGGCTCAAGAAAAGGTAGATCTCGCCACCAATTATAGACCCCTTTGGTCCGCTCGAGCGCTCGGGTTGGACCTCCCTCAGAACTACGCCCCGACTTGATTCCCGAAAGGGATACGTAGGCAGCTCGAATAGGAGCTCAGTCGCCGATTTCTTCAAATCATGTGTTGTCTTCATCCCCAGCTGAACTACTATTGGTCTGATTCTTGCAAGAGATACGTAGGAAACTTGGGAATCCAGGTTCGACCATATGCTTGCTTGAGTAGAACTACGGAGGCTTGATTCCTGAAAGGGATACGTAGGAAGCCCCACTTCGGGCTCAGCCGTTAAACCGAGACGAGATCGGTTGTCTATATTGTGATCGTCGAATCCTCTTTACTTTGTAAGTGAATTCAACGAGGGGCTTTGTAGACACCCCGATCTCGCACCCCCTAAAACCTCCCCTTAATTGGTCTAAAGCGCGATAATCGACCTAAACCCCCCAGATTTGGCCGTACGGACTACCGTACGCCTTATTGGTGCATCGGATGAAAAAACCGAGTCCGGATTCATGAGCAGGACTCAAAACCGAGTAAAAAGGTCAATCCTCGAATTTCGCGTGTCGGGACCCGTCGCCGGGTCCCGCACTGCCTAAAATGCCTTTTAATTGTCATCTTATGCATTTAAAATATTATATATGTTTTCCTTTCTTTCCTAACATTTTTTAGGTACACCGGCTCGACCAGAAAAATCAACAGAGCAACTTTCCTGTTGGGCCCGCAGGCAACTGGGACACCGTAGCGCGCACAACGGAGCAGTTGCGGAGCGGAAAGCCGGAGCTGGAACAAACGTACACAAGGCCGCCTGGACCAAACCCATTGTGCCACTTGGCGTGGTTGATTGGTCAAGAGTAAATATTAAAAAAACAAAAATTGGGCACCAAGTTTGGGGTGCACGGCCGAGCACTTTAAACTGCACGGCCGTGCAACCCCATTTCCAGCTATTTTCGAATTTCAACCTTGCCATCATTTCTTGCCATTTTTTCTTCCTCTTCCTCTTCACTCCTCCTCCCTCCACCACACCTTTCTACCCCCTCTCTTGCCCCCTAAATCAGCCCCTACTACCCTATGTCTTGCTCCCCAATTCTCCCCCCCCCCCTTCCTAAATGACTACCCAATTTGCTCCCTCATTCCAACACCAATTCTCAACACAACTCTCCTCACTTCTAGCCAACACTCTTGCTAACTCTCTCTCTCAATCTCTCTCAGCCCCTAAACTCTTCTTACCACCTTCATACTCCCACCAAACAACCACCACTAAACCACCACCAAACAACCACCAAAACACTACCAAAACAACTCAAACACTCAATCTCTAGCATTCCAACTCTCAAACAACTCAAACAACAAAAAAAAGCCTTCCCTTGGAAGAAAAGGAAGCACACCACCCTCCCCTAATCTAGGTAAGTTTCCTTCATGTAAGTTATTAGATTTAAATATGTAAGTTTGTATGAGTTGTTTGGGAATCTAGTCAACTAGTGACTAGATTCCCCTTATTATCTATGTAATCTTTGTTTTAGCTTTGTGAATAAAGATGATTCATATATTCTAAATGTTGAAGCTTCAGTCCTAGAATGTATATATGTGTTTTAAGTTTATTTTAGTGTTGATTCCATGCTTTAAATCTCAAATCCCAGCAAGAAATGGCTCCTTTACTCAGCATGTGCAGAATCTGCCCTCATCTTGTTCTTTCTTGTTTATTCTCATTTTTGTCCATGTTTGTCCATAAATAGATACTCAATATATCAATAACATGTTAATAAATAGTTTCCCCAAGTTTCATGGTTTTGCTCCAAGTTTATGCCATGTTTAGATGCTTATCTTCATGCTATGAGTATTCTGTCCAGCATGTTCTGTTTCATCCAAGGCTTTTGATGTCCTTTCTTCTTTATCATAACTTTGTTTCTAGCTTTTTTTTAAAAAAAAAAAAAAAAAATAGGATCGATAGTGGTTCCCCACTTACCCCCTTATAATAATGATGGTCCTAGGAGGCATGGGAAGGGATTGAACCCGAAACCTCACACATTGTGAGGTTTGGCTCTACCACTGAGCCACTCCTTATGGACAATCATAACTTTGTTTCTAGATCTATCTCTAAACATAAAAGTTGTTCCTTATGTATTGAATATTATGGATGCCAAGTTTAGTGGTATAAATCCACGTTTAGGTCATGTTTTGGTAGGAATTTTCGTAGTACAGAACTGCTGCCTTGCTTGCTGCATTCTGGACTAATCTGAGTTTTAAAGTCTAAAAACCTATCAAAACTAGATTTTCAAGTCAAAGTCAAAACATGAAATTTGTTCTTAACAAATCAATAAAGATATTAATGCTTTTGAAACAATTTTATGACCTAAGGAAAGGCTTCTTTCCATTTTCCAAATCAAGTGTTTGCTCCCAGCTTCATAATTCCCAGATTCTGATATATAAATACCAGAACACTTTTGAAGTACCAAACTTGTATTCTGGCCTTGAAACTTGGCACACATCATGCTTGATATATTATCTTCAACTTTCATGTCTTGTGTTTTTCCAGAATCTTAAGTTATAATAGTGTAAATTGGTCATCAAAGTCTGATATGCTATTCCTTTCTGTGCTGGGCTGTTTTCACTTGAATGTTCTTGACATAATATGAGCATGAAATAATAACCTAAAAATCCAACCAAAAATCATACATGTTATCTAACATATTGGGAGTAAATCCCAAGCTTTAGATATGTTTTTGGATAGGTTATTCACAGGTACATCTCATGGCGATCCACAGCAATCCATAAGCTTGGAAGATCATACCTTGGCTTGGGACATTCTTTTCATGGGATTTATTCCCATTTTCTTATATATTTGTATTATTTGTACAATTTTCCCCTTTCCCCTTTTATTGTCATTACTTGTCTAATTGATTCAAATCTTTTTCGAAAACCAATCGGGAATCCACCCAAACCGATCCCCGGTTGTGACCAAATGAATCGACCTATACTAGGAAGATTCCTCAGACATAAACACACATTTTTCTAATGTTAGAGTAAGTATATATATATATATATATATATATATATATATATATATATATATAAGGTATTTTCAAAAGGCACTTAAAATGAATCGTAGGCGGATGCATGCTAGAGACCGTAAGGGCGAGCGGAGTGCTAATCACCTTCTCCTCTCGTAACTTAGCCCCCGAACCCGCTTCAAATCAAACAAAAGGTTTTATCTCTATTTTCCCTTAATAAAATGAGGTGGCGACTCTCTGATTTTCAAAACCAAAGGAGGGTAACCATTGTGTGAGAACCGAGCGGATTCAAGCCGCATTCGCACGAGGCAAACTAGTCGTTCTTACACGAACGACCGGTTTAGGTTCGCGCACGGCCTCTCACACTTGTGTACGTCTCAATAACCCTTAAAACCCAGGATGGATGCCACGATGCAGCTTGATTGGTGCTCTTGTGCCCTTCTCGCGCGCACGGGTCCATTCCACCTCCCCATCCGAGCCGAGTCAACCACACTTGTCCGTGACACACAAATACCGTGACCATGGTTGGTTTTTGGTCTAGTTCACGTCATCTTGCCCTTAAAATGTGCCCAAGGCTAATTATAGTCAAATTAATGCCCAAGTTCATTACTCCTTGCGAAAGCAAGTGTGACCAAGGTCTTCTTTGACTTATGCGTTAATTTCGACTATAATTAACCAAAGACATGTATTAAGGATCGGATGACACCGTGTCGTTAAGTCCTAGTGCTTGGCCCATCCTAATCATCCTTAATCCCAAGGTTAAGGTCCAAGGTCCCTCATTAAAACGAGGCCATGCCGAAATTTCGTTAAAGCGTTAAGTCAATCTTGACCTTGACTGGGCTTAATCATGATAAGGATGGCACACGCGTTGGAACTTCACGACGCACTAGGCCTTAGGAATGGTTATTTTGGTTGGTGGAAGCCGCGTGCCTATAGGACCCTCGCCCGGGATAGTCCGTCCTTGGGAACGTGCAATACAGGTGAAAAACGAGGGGCTTATAGACGTAGTGATGGCCTCCACTGATCCAGGATTTAGAGTAGTTGCGAGAAGAAGAGAAATATTTTCCAACCATTTAGAAATAAGGTGTGTTTTAAGTAAACTTGAGCAATAAATAAATACATGACTTTCAATTGTGTGCTAACGTTTGTTCATGTAAAGAAGATCATTCAATAATAAAAGAAAATAAAATGCCTTATTAAATAAAATTGGTAAATTCACCAAAAATGCATAGCTTGGGTCTTTCCCCTAAAATCGTCCTTAGGGTCAAATGGATTTTCCCCTTTGAGTCAAATCCCTTTCTGTCAATGTCTCCTTCTTGCTCAAAGCATGGATTTTCCGAAAATCCCTCCAAAGTGCCCATATGGTCTAATGGTCCTCCGTTTGATAGGAAGCAATGGAAATCATTCCCCACAATATGGAATCCGAAGTAGGGATGGACACCCAATACGGATTGGAAGCCCGATTGAAAATTTTGGAAAAGGCGATTAGCGTGATGGAAGAACGGGTTCAAAAATCGGAAGCTAGCCGTAACGGATTAATCAATGTCGTCCGACAACTCCGGGAGGAAATCACAGAAATCCTTCATGAAAGGGTCGAGGAATCATGGGAGAAACACATTAAGAGGCTCAAAGAGGCCATGGAGGAGGAATGCAACCGTAAGTATGAGCTCATGCACAACCGAGCCGAGTTGAGCGACGAAATGGAGAGGTACAACTCGAGGCATACCAAAGAATGCCTTTATAAGATTGTGCAATCCATCAAGGAAATTAAGGAGTCCTCAAGGGCCATCACCCCCACCAAGAGCTACCCCCAGTAACCCAATCCAAGGCGAGCAAAGGCCCCATGACCAAAGGCCCAATGAGCAAGTCCAACCCGTCGCGCTGTGCCAAGGAAAACCCGCCGCTGTCATAGGAGGTTTTTACCCCCAAGGTAAAGGGGCATATTACCGTTGGTTCCATGATCTAGGAATACCCAGAGATCAAATGCTAGACCATCTGATGGAAATCGGGAAGATCGAGTTGCTCAGCCGCCATGTAATTTGGAATGAACCTTCCTCCCAACGTCGAGATCAGAAACAACATTGCAAGTATCACCAAGCCTTAGGTCATTCCACGAAGACCTGCCCGACCCTGAGGAACAAAATCCAAGAGCTCATTGACAGACGGGTCATCACCAAGCAGGTGAACCGTTGGGTTTGAGCTCGAGTGAAGAGCAAGGAAATAGAATTTGAGGGTGTGAGAAAGAAAGGAAGAGGAAAGCGAAAGTGAATATGAGTGGTCTAGTCTCGTAGGATCTAGATATATCAAAAGACCATATTGGACATTGTCTTTTATTTTTCCCCTAAGCCCTACGAGGCCATGTTTGAGTAAAAGGCATCAAGGTTGTGTGTAATCGAGTTAAGTCATCGAGTCTGTAAAAAATTGAGTTATGAAATGAAATAGTCATTTTATTTCCATTCTCTCTAGACTTGAGGCATTATTCGCAAATTACATTAACTCTTGAAACTTCCTTGCTTAACTTTATCAAATGATTGCTACATCCTCAAAATGATGAGTTGACTTCTAAGCATACTAGTCAACGACGACTCATTAAGGACGAATGGACCCAACACAGATGAAAAACGCTAAAGGAAAACAATTAATCTTGATGTGAATAAATGTTGTGATTAATTGGCATAAAGAAACCATTAATGGCAAGCTTCCCCTCGATACACATTCTCGATACACTTTCCCGATACACATCCCCGATACACATCCTCAATACACAACCTGATACACCTTTCCTATACAAGTTCCTGATGCACATCAAAGGCATCCCAAGACAATGAAAAGGCAAGGATGTTGTTGCTCAACCGCCAAGACCCAACCGAGATTTCACGTGCACAACCAAGCAAGGGGATTTGTGTGTCAAAACAAGAGGCAAGGCTACAAAGGAGCCATCATCCAAAGTAGGGGCTAATGTCGCCCATTATTCCCTAAAAAAAAGGAAAGGAAATGAATATGTTGAAAGAAGGAAAGGAAATGAACACATGCGAAGGGAAGATTCACATCACAAGGAGTCCACCATGAGGGTCCTCCATCAAAAATCCCTTTCGAAAGGAGCAAAGTCATCTCCATCAACAAGGCAACGACATCCTCCAAAAGATCCCTCCCCCCCCCCACCTTCACTAAAGGCGGCGCACAGCCAAACTACGGTGGCCTGAGCTCCTCAAACTGAGGGGAACGTAGGCAACCTTCGGGTCCGGTCATAACATGAAACAAAACCATCAAACCTTGGTCCTCTCAAGATGACCAAGTCCTTTTCCCTTGGTCCCATCAGTGACCAACTTCCCAGACAGTACCTTCTTTGGTCGCATCAAAGACCAATCTCACCTAAACACACTCCCTTTTTCATTTAGATATTCGAGTGGACAATTCACAAGAAGTTTAAGTTAATTAATAGCCTTTAAAGTGGAAATGGAAATATGATTTTAAGTGAAGGTTTTTGATTCGAATATGCATAACAATCATTCATACTAGCAAGAAGCCCGTGCTTCGCACGGGATGTTTGCGCTGAAGAAATTTTTGATAAATCTAAATCATTATAGGTTCTTTTAGACATTTTAATAAATTTAATTTCTAATTTATGGTGTATCTAATTATATAGACTTGCTGTAGGTGTTCGTCTTTTTTTTTTCCCCCATAATAACTGAAAAATATTATTTTATTCAATATTACAACAACAACACTAAGCTCAAATTAGTCTCAATGTTTCACAGGACTGCAATAAAACGTTAATGTGGAAAAGAGGGTTGAAAAAAATAAATTGTGTTTAGAGCCTCAATTCTTTTTTTAACTCAATATTTAAGTTTTTTTTTTTTTTTTTTTTTTTTTTTATCTTTGTTCTTATATATTAAGTCATTTTTTGTCTAGTTCATCAAACGAGTGTCTTTCTAATATGGATGAAGATAACAATATACATTCGTAGCAACAGTTTATGGATTTCATCCTCAAACACTAATATTAAAATTTTACTTTTCATCTCTTAAAACGTTTAACCTTTTCAAATCTAGCTATAATTAGTGAAATCAAAAAAAAAATCTATGAATATCACGGTTTCTAAAGTGCAAGTATTCATATTCTTAACTTTATTAAATGAGTGAACATTCAAATATAACTTACTGCCATTAAATAGTTAGGTGCATTATGCATGCATCAAATAACTTTTAACACACTTGACACTTCATATTCCAGTATCTATTATTTTACTAATTCATATGAACGAATGTTTTTAAATTAGCCAAATATTTATTAATTAACTAATTAGACTAATTAATGAATGTATTATGATAAAGGGTGACTATTCAACTATCGCTTGCATTCATTGACTGTATACTCTCTCCGTCCCACATCACTTGAGACATAAGAGGTGGGCACAATAACTAAGGAAAAAAAATAAAATAAAGAAAATGTGTGGTAGAAAATGAAGAGAGGGAATGAGTGGGGTTAATAGTAGGTTGGTTAAATGAATTGTGTAGTGAAAATGAAGAGAGAGAATGAGTGAGTGGGGTGAATTGAATATAAAATTATGAAAAGATTACCATTTTGGGGGATCTCAAGTGAAGTGAGACGGATCAAAATGGAAATAAGTCTCAAGTGAGGTGGGACGGAGGGAGTATATCGAACGAAAAAGTAATTTCCACTTTTTAATATTTCTGGAAAACTCTTGGTGGCATTAAATACTTATATTTATATGCGAGACTGATATAAATTAAAAAGAATATGAGTATTTAATTTTCGTTTTTTTTCTTTTATCTTTGTTAGTTATTAGGAGCATCACATTTTTTAATCATTAATGAAGGTTTTTTTTTTTTTTTTTTTGGCGAAAAGAGGACGGTACCTCCCTAGATTTTATTAATCAAAAAGTAAAGTACAAAAGCCGTGGTGGGGGACATGGACCTTAACCACCATAAAGAAAACAAAGGGGGAGGCCTTACACATTTCGTAAGGGCCTCTACAAAAAAGGGAGGGGAAACTAGAATGTAAAGCAAAAAGATTATATAAAGACCTAGCCATACAACTAACTCCGGATGGAAGGCAGACCTGCTTTGTCTAAAGCATACACCCCATGACAGGAAGGAGGAAGAGCCGAATGATGGTACCATGTAAAGTTTGTCTTGCAATCCGCCGCAGTGTTTGCAAGACCATCCGCAACTCTATTACCTTGCCTTAAAATATGAGTGACCTCAACCTGAATCAACCGCATTATATGGTGAATCCGCTGGATGGAATAGTGAATTTCCCATGGTATATGGTATACCTTGGTAATAATCTTCATTAAAACCTCCGAGTCCACTTCTAGCCAAACCTTATCAATCCCAAACTCGTGAGCATAGACAAGACCATCAAGTGCTGCCCTAGCTTCCGACCACATGTTAGACCTCACCCCATAGAAATTTCCATAGGCAAAGATTAACTCCCCATTGGAATTTCGAAAGATACCCCCACCAGAGGCAAGCCCTGGATTTCCCCTCGAGACTCCATCCGTATTCAGCTTGTAAAAACCATGAGTAGGCTTGCGCCAATAGACAATACGAGGCATAGGGCAACTTCGAGCGTAAGTCCGAAGCATAAATAAATTCTGAAGGTACAAATCAGCTCTACTAGCAACTAACTGCAGATTAAATGCTTTGGAAATATCCGCCACATGATTAAGAACAGATGAGATAAGAGACCGAGAAGAGGGCTTCATACCTTCAAAAACACATTTATTCCTTTGACACCATAAATACCAGCAAATCACACCCGGAAGAGTAGCAAGAAGCCACTTATTTAGGGGGAAGCATTTCGAGGGATTTCATACCACCATGAACACAGGAGCTGCCTCAAGCTACCCATTCGGAGAGTGGCACCAAGGAGATGTCCAAAATGACACCAAACCTTATTAGCCAAATCCCCGAAGACAAAAAGATGATCTATGGTCTCACTATCGGAGGAAATGCAGCAACAACATTTAGAAGCAACTGGAATACCACGCCTCTGAAGGCCATCATCCGTAGGCAAACCTCTATGAAGAGCACGCCAAAGAAGAATAGACATTTTGGAAGGCAAGTGTTTATTCCAAATACGGTTAAAAACTGAATCAGTAGGATGGCCATGGCGACATTCACGCCACGCAGATTTTGTGGAGAAATGACCCGAGGCTGCTGGCTTCCAAATTAGCTTATCATGATCCTCACTAAGAGTAATTTGTTGGTCCATAATGATAGAGGCAAGCTGAATTCCATAGTGCTCCTGAATGAACTCAATCCGAGGGAGAGAATTCTCAAAAAGAGTAAAAATCTGTACATGTTCATGAGGCAAAGAAGGGAGAATACCATCTAACCATTTTTCATGGATAGAAATATCCCCTTGACCAACTCTCCATGCAATTCTATCCTCCATGAAATTTTTAACACCCATCATACGTCTCCACACATGAGAGGCAAAACTAGTAATCACTGCATCCATCGGGTGGATCTCAAAACAATATTTACTAAGCATAAAAGAAGACCATAGAGAGATCGATTTACGAAGATTCCACCAAAGTTTCATGGCAAAAGAGGTGCTAATATCCTCAAATTTCCGAATGCCCAGGCCCCCTTCATTTTGGGGCTGACTAATCCGAGACCATCCAATCCAGTGACATTTATGCTGTCCATCAATACCACTCCAGAAAAAATTCATAATCATTCGTTGCATAGCAGTTATAATACTTTTTGGAGGCTCTAAGACAGACATATAGTAAAGTGGAATTGTTTGAAGGCAAGATTTGATGAGAGTTACCTTTGCACCATAAGACAGAAGCTTTCCGTGCCAAGATTCTAACCGAGATTCCATTTTTCGAAGCAAAGGAGCAAAAGGGTTTTGGTTTTTGCGCCCCACATATAAAGGACACCCCAAATAAGTTATCGGTAGATCTTTCTTTTGAAACCCCGTTGCTTCAATAATAGCTGCATCTTTTCTATCCTCGTGCTTCCCAGTGACGAAACAAGATTTACCAATACTAACCAATTGACCCGAGAATTCTTGGTATTTTTCTAAACAGCTCATATGTTGATGAAGAGAATCTTGGGCTCCGTTGCAAAAAATAATCACATCATCCGCGTAGGAAAGGTGAGAGACAATGGGAGTATGAGGGTGTGTCCGATACCTGAGCCAAGGCTGGCTTTCATGAAGATAATTTAACCCTCGACTAAGAATCTCAGCCGCAATAATGAAAAGACTAGGGGATAATGGGTCCCCTTGACGAAGGCCTCTAGTCGAATGAAAAAAACCACAACTTTCCCCATTAAGGAGAATGGAAAACCAGCAACCCGAAATGCAGCGATACACCATGTCCACCCATTCAATAGAGAAGCCAAAACTTTTGAGAACTTTAATAAGAGAAACCCAAGAAATTCTGTCATAAGCCTTTGCCATGTCCAATTTGATGGCTATATTGGAACCACGCACCTTCTTCTTGATGGAATGCATCATCTCTTGGGCCAAGAGAATGTTCTCATGAATGACTCTTCCTTTGACAAACCCACTTTGATTCTGGGAGATAATACGAGGAAGAATTGGTCCCAACCGACACGTGAAAAGTTTAGTAATAATCTTATTCGAGAAATTACATAAACTTATAGGTCGAAGATCTGAAAAAGAAGTAGGGGACTCTACTTTAGGAATAGTGACAATTAAAGTGCTGGTCCATGAACGGGGCATCTCAAAACCAGCAAAGAACTCCCTTATAGCTCGGTGAAGATCTTCTTTGATAATATCCCAGCAAAAAGTGTAAAAAAACCCCGTAAAGCCATCCGGACCAGCAGCACTCTGACCATTCATACCTTTAACTACCTCCAAAACCTCATCTAAGGAAGGGGTAGCAATGAGAGAATCATTCTCTTCAGGGGTAACCAATGACGGGATAAGATGTAAAAGATCATCATGGCCATTAGGGTTCCCACCATCTACTTCAGCCCTAAGTTGATCATGATAGAAATCCACAGCTTCACGCTGAATATCAACTTTTGACGTGAGAGATGTGCCTCCCCTATCCCGGATACGATGAATAAACAACCGTTGCCTTTTCTTTTTGACATAGGCATGAAAAATTTTTGTATTTATATCCCCTTCTTTAATCCAACGGATATTAGCTTTTTGCCTCCAAAAAGATTCCTCAATATTAAGGGTGTACTGTAGGTGAGCTTGAGCTAGACTAAGAGCAGCCCTATTATCTTCCGAGGGATCAAGCTCAACCAAGTGTTCTTTAACCATAACCTCATCTTCTGCATTGGCGACTTGATGTTCGATCCTCCCAAACACATTTTTATTCCATTGAGATAAAACTTTACGCAGGCGAGCAAGCTTCTTCCCAAAGCAAACCATAGGTCTCCCATCCATCCATTCTATCCAAGACTTTTTTACAATATCTAGGAAGGAAGGATGACGGGTCCAAGCATTAATAAAACGAAAAGAGCCTTTACAATTCTCTGCTGCCACCCGAATAGACACAACCAGAGGAGCGTGATCAGAGCATGTTCTATTTAAATGAGTAATTAAAGTACTATGGAACGATTGTAACTAGGTCTCATTATAGAAGGCTCTGTCAATACGTTGAAGAATCGACCTCCTACCCAGCCTTTTGTTCCACCAAGTATATTTTGACCCCATAAAACCAGCATCAATAAGTGACGATACCTGAATAGTATCTGAGAATTCCCTCACCTTGTTTGGAGTTACCGGGACACCACCCAACTTATCCTCTTGATCAAGAACAGCATTAAAATCACCAATAACCATCCACGCTAACGTAGTAGAGCTCATATTAATAAGGTCATCCCATAACACCCGTCGCTCATACTTGTTACAAAGAGCATGAACACAAGTGACAAGAACAGGAGAAGGCCATAGAACATGAGAAATCTGAACAGTAAGAGCTTGGACACTATCATGAATAATGTGACAAGTAAAGCCATGTTTCCATACAAACCATATTCGACCACAAGCATTAGAAACACCCCCACTACAATGCAGTTTCCGAACTACAGAAGGGAGAGCAGAAATGTGTTGCTTTGGTTCAAAAATAGCCATAGCCGATACCCCATGCAAACGGAACAACTTATTTATCCTTCTAACCGTGGCTTTGTTAGCAAGGCCACGAAGATTCCAACATAAAATAGCTACCATTGGGAAACAAATTATCCAGAAAAAAAGAGGGCTTACAGAGCATTAAGAGGGAGGAGAAGCAGATTTGCTACGATGCTTCCTTGCCTTTACAGGAATGAAGCCATCCGAGTCAGCAGTGGGGTTATTTGATATGTTAAAAGGGGTAGAGCCCGCTCTTTCAGTCACAAAGGTAGTAGTATTTGGAGTTGCTCTAGGAGAGAGATTAAGGTTGCCCAACGGATCACAAACTAAAACAGGTTGTTGAGTTATAACCTGGATAGAGCCAACGTCATTAGAGGAATTTCCATTTTTTAACTTATGAGCCGCCACTCTTTGTAAGATAGCCTCTTCTACATTTTCAAGAACCTCCTGATTACTTTCACTAGGGGGAACCTGATCAGATGTTGAGTCATCATTCTCAACCACAATTTCCGAGGTAGACTTACTCCCCCCAATCTGATCACCCTTTTTGGAAGAATCAATTACCTCCTTGCAAACCTTTTGTAATGCTTTATTAACAGCCTCTGGAAGCGCCACACCTCTTTTAGCCATTGTCGGAGCAATACCTGTCAGATTTCCTTGATCTTGATTAACCTCATCCTTCTTATGGCTTGCTTTCCCTTCCACTTTCTGTCCAAGGGCCGGATTAGCACGCTTGCATGAGCCAAAATCATGTCCCAACATGGAACAATGCTTGCAATATTTAGGCATATTATCATATTCAACCTTTTGGTAAAAACTCGGAATAAAATCCCCACAATCGATGAAGACCTCAGTAGGAAGCTTTTTAGTAACATCAACCTGAATTAAAACCTTAGCAATACTAGGTCTTGTCAACTCCGCTGTTGGTTTGTCAAGAGATAAGGGGGTTCCAATAGCATTAGCCAATGAAAAAATAAATGACCGGTTGAAAAGATGAATTGGGAGTCCGGGTAGCCCAACCCAAACAGGAACAATAGGGGATTCTTGCTCCGGGCGCCAAGATGGAGACCATGCAAGAGTTCTCATAGGAAATTTAGTGACATACCATACTTCCTTCATCCAAAGGCGCTGATAGTCTTCTTCTGTCGTTAGTTGAATGAGAAGATGTTTGGCATCAAGGTGACCCAATTTATACGCACCTTTTAATTGAAATTTTGTAAAAGCAATCCGGGTATCCTCCATTGAAGGCCTACCATGAGAGAATTTTCCAACCAACGTCCACTTGAATGGCTGCGCGAGTTTCTCAATAGCTTCCCTACTGAGTTTAAGGGCTGGGGTTCCTTTTCGAGTTGATAACGGAACAATTGGAAAAGCACCAGAGCTAGTAGGCGCTTGTGAGAAGAGATCTGCGAAGGATTTGGGTTGTGCTGGAATAGGTGGTTGCGGTAAGGAAGAATTAGGGTTTGGCGGCTGCATGTTGGTAGCAGCCGAGGCATTATTTCCATGCAAGGAAGAAGGCGACGCATTAGGGTTAGCCGCCGCAATATAATTAGGGTTAACGGGAGACGGGACGGCCTGGGAAGAAGGGGAATAATAGGGATTACGATTGCTGGAGTTCAAGGAAGGAAAGAAAGAAACCGGTGCAGCCATGGCTGCCGGCAAGAAGCCCCTAGGCAAAACCCTAGTGACGGAAAGTAGAGAGAGTTTTTAGGGAAGCACTTTCTAGGATAAACATAGACTAAGTCAATATTAAATAATACAAAAGGCTTGAAATAGTCAATATTAAATAATACAAAAGGCTTGAAAATGAGAATATATGATAACCCACGGTCTAATAAATATTATCATATTAAGTCTTCTAGTTTTTTAATTTATGTAGTTGATATCACATGATTTTGTTTAAAATGTAACACCGCTAATTAAAAACATGATTTTCATTAGAAATGAATTGACTCTTTTTAAATGACATTCATTGTCATTTTCTCACATGCGATTTTTGTGAATATAATCATGTAGTTAGGTGCATTATGCATGCATCAAATGACTTTTAACACACCTGACACTTCATATTCCAGCATCTATTATTTTACTAATTCATATGAACAAATATTTTTAAATTAGCCAAATATTTATTAATTAACTGATTAGACTAATTAATGGTTGTATTATGATAAATAGTGACTGTTCAACTATCGCTTGCATTCATTGACGGTATATATTGAACGAAAAAGGAGTATGAAAGAGTTTTTATTATTATTTTTGAAAGAAAAGGAGTATGAAAGAGTTGAGCATTGAACTTTTTTTTTTTTAATATAGTCTATATGCTTTATAAATTTTATATAGAATTTTGGATAAAGAGAAACACTGATGACATAATATTTCAGATAATTTTCTAATTAAATTTTATATTTTGAATTCAATTGTTATAGAATTACGGTAAATGGGACATAATATTTGAATTTAGATATTTTCCTTCTATGACTCTCTCTTTGTATCAATTTTTAACATATGAACCTATTATAAAGTTCATAATATAATCAATAAAAAACTTAATATAAAATATTAAAATCTCTTGTTCCTTTTGTTGTTCCTATATATTTTGTGTCCAAACATAGTGCAAAAACTTTCAATCTTTGAATCGCTTTGAATCTTCTCATTTCTTTTCCCTACAATTCATATGAAAAATACATGAATAAACCTATATAATTTAGTCATAATATACAACATGAAAATTAAGATAGAAAGAAATTAATAAATATAACAAAAATAGTAAAATAAAATCAAAACATATTAAACTATGTTAACAGTAGTAATAATATAAATTATAAATATTATCATAGTTATCTTTTGTACATATGAATAAATCAAAGTAATAAATCTATATAATTTGATTTATGTCAAAATGGAAAATCAGATGAACATAATTAAGAATAATAAATATAAAAGGAAAACCAAAATAAAAATCTTAATATCTTAAATGATCATTATAGTTATTTTTTAAATTAGACAGCTAATAGATTTTATGATTTATTTTCTTGTTTTTTTTCCCATAATTTCAGTAACTTGATAGGATTCATTCATAAAAATGATTAAAATAGACAAAACAAAAAAAATAAAAAATAAAGACAACAACAAATAAAATGAATACAAAAACATACTAAAGAAAATAAAAAGTAAAACTAAATCCAATATCAAAATAAAAAAACATAAGAGAAAATAAAATTAAATATAAATACGAAAATCATATATTAATCAATAAAAAAATAATAATTCAAGAATATAATCAAAATAGATAATTGAAACATATAAATATTAAAATGTGACAATTTCAATGATAATACAAAATCAAAGTTAAAAAAGTATCAAAACAAAAAGAATAAAATAAAGATAAAAAAATAAATAGAAATATGGAAAAAAATCTTAATAAAAAAATGATAAAAAAGAATCATTCGCAAACACAAATCAAACTACACAAAAATATACTTTTAAAAAATTCAAATAATAAAATAAAAAATATATAGGAAAATTTAAATTTTAATCGAAAAAAAATTAATAAATAAAATTTTTAAACTGAATCAAAAGAAAATATCAAAAAATCAAATCAAAGTGAAAAATGAAATATTACAAAAGAAATAAATAGTAAAATTAAATAAGAGAAAATAAAATTAAATATAAATACGAAAATCATATATTAATCAATAAAAAAATAATAATTCAAGAATATAATCAAAATAGATAATTGAAACATATAAATATTAAAATGTGACAATTTCAATGATAATACAAAATCAAAGTTAAAAAAGTATCAAAACAAAAAGAATAAAATAAAGATAAAAAAATAAGTAGAAATATGGAAAAAAATCTTAATAAAAAAATGATAAAAAAGAATCATTCGCAAACACAAATCAAACTACACAAAAATATACTTTTAAAAAATTCAAATAATAAAATAAAAAATATATAGGAAAATTTAAATTTTAATCGAAAAAAAATTAATAAATAAAATTTTTAAACTGAATCAAAAGAAAATATCAAAAAATCAAATCAAAGTGAAAAATGAAATATTACAAAAGAAATAAATAGTAAAATTAAATAATTTTTAAAATAACAAACATAAAAAAATCTAAAGTACAAATAAATGTATAAATCAATCTTAATAAAAAAAATAAAAAACTGAAAGAAAGAAGACAAAACAAAGCTCGAACTTAAACAAAAGTGTAAATTGGCTTAAAAGTTACAAAAGCAAAACACAATTTAAATACATAAGAAATATAAAATGAAATTCACTAAAACGATACAATATCAAAACTAAAAAAAAATAAAAAAAGGTAAATAAAAATATGAAAATCTAAATTATATAATATAAAATAAAGAAAAAAACATTCACTAACATAATCGAATTAGAAAAATCAAGAAGAAAATCAAAATAAATAAAAAAAATTACAAAATAAAATATAAATTTAAAACTAAAATAAATATGAAAATAAAAAACATTAAATAAACATAAATCAAGAATCAAATTTTAATCATAATCAAAAGAAACCAAAAGAAGTTAAGCATTCTAGACCACTCGAGAAAGGATACACACAACAAAAAAAAAAGCGAGATTATGGAATACTTACAAATATCGACTTGAACCTTACATATTTTTTTATTTGACATGGATTCTTCTTTGCAAAAAGTGAGCGAGAGAAAACATTGGTGAAATGAGAATGAATGAGAATTAGCAAATTCTCCATGCTTATTTGTTTGAATGAGAAAAAAAAATGACTCTTCAAATTTCAAGTCCGTTGCACTTCCACTCTTACCAAGTATATTAGAAAAGTTAATGATCTTCTTATATTATTTGGTAATTCTATTCACCTAATCTAAGAACTACATATATAGTAATATGTTCTAAGTAAGTTGTATAGTCCTATATCAATTGTAATTAATCATTTATAATGAATTCTACCTATTCTTATTCTAACTGAATGAGGTATAATGCTATGTACTAAGACTTATTTGATGTATAATTAACATTGTAATAGTTACTATGTATATATATAATGCATAAATACTTTGAAAGGGCACATTGTCATGGTGACTATTAGCCTTACCTATGCAATAAGTACTCATACCCATACCTGATCATATAACCTAGAAATTATGTTAAGTAGCAGAAAACGAAAGGTTCAAACATTAATACTCGGATGATGAGATGGCACACTAAGAAGCAAGATTCACCAAAAATTATGTGAGGTGCATGCCCATAGGAATTTTCACCAATTTTAATATACTACAAGTATGGATTTTAAACGGTTTTTCTAACGTATGCCCCTAGGACACACGTTAAGCATTTTAAATAAGGAAATCAACACATTTACATACTTCCATAAATATGTAAGTTAAAATATATAAAAAATATATTTTTATAATTATGGAAATGAATGAGTTAAAGTGAGTTTAATAAATACATGAATTGCCTTAATTAAGAAGCTAAACATGTGTGATATCCCCCATCCCACATCGGAAATATGTGGGAGTTGAGTGTTCTATATAGAAGGCCCATACACTCATACTAAGCATCAAATCATCCATTGGACTTTTGGAGGCCTGTGATGGGCTGTGGTTGACCCAATTGAAGAGATGCTTGGTGGGCTAGTGTATGGTACCTATGTGGCGGGTCGGGTCTGCGGACTCGGGTCGTTACAAATGGTATCAGAGCGGAACCCCGGCCTTAAGGCTTGCGAGCTAGCCCGGGGGTACGATCTGGATATTGATTGACCTTGCCAGGGACGGCAAGGGTTTGAGTGGGGGAGATTGTGATATCCCCCATCCCACATCGGAAATATATGGGAATTGAGTGTTCTATATAGAAGGCCCATACACTCCTACTAAGCATCAAATCATCCATTGGACTTTTGGAGGCATGTGATGGGCTGTGGTTGACCCAATTGAAGAGATGCTTGGTGGGCTAGTGTATGGTACCTATGTGGCGGGTCGGGTCTGCGGACTCGGGTCGTTACAGTTGGTATCAGAGCCCCGGTTTAAGATTACTCGGGAGACTCAGACTTAGAAGTTAAGACTATTGGGAGAAGTAGTACTTAACGATGTTGGGCTTTAGAACTCTGATAAGAACAAAGTATTTTTGGGAAGCACTAATTGAGGAAACATGCTATTTAGGGAAACTTTCCATTTTGGAAAACTTTCTAAGTTTGGAAACCTTCCTTTTGTAGAAACTTACTATTTTATGAAAGAACCTAAAACAAGATTTCCTCGAGGAATATAGAGTAATATAAAGGATTATAAGTGAACACTTTGGGAATGAAACTTGAAGGATTACACTAGAATGTTATTACTTTATGTTGCTTATGCAAATAATGGTTATGGTCATATACCTTTGGGTTATATGGTACTGATAATAGTTATGTCCAAATTGTAAGTTATGGACGGACTTATAAGAAACTCGAAAATGAACTTGAAGTATAGAACAAATAAGCAAAGAGTGATCCAGAGGGTATGCACTCAAAATCCTGAAGCTGAAAGGAGAATTAAAGGCTGAAAAGGCCAAGGTGAGTCTTGCATGGGGAAAATGGATGCGAGATAGGAAGGCTTGGTTAGATGTTAGCAAAGAGTTAGAAGAAGTAAAAGAGACTACGAGTCAGAATGAGAGGTACTACCCGGAGGTCAGGGAAGAGGCCTATCAGTAGTATTATGAACTGAAAGAGCTCAAGGAAGAAAAGGCTAGGGAGCTTAACCAGACCACACTCATAGGTAACGAAATACCAAATGAGGAATAATTGGTAGCTGATGATGAAATCAAGGAAGTAGATATCAACCTTAAAGGCAACGAAGCCAATCCAATTGAAATTGATGATGATAAACCACCAATGGTACCGGTTCGTAGGTCCAAGAGGAAGACCAAGAGGCTTTAAGAAGGCTCCAAAGGTGCCAAGTGGAAAACCTAGGGAAGGCCTAGGAAAAGTGTTGTCCCATGAGTGAAAAGTGGAACATAGAGTTATTTAATTATAGTATTGAAAGTTAATTTTAGTTTAGAGAAAAACACTAGAATTTTGTTTTGTCTACTTTTATTCCCAGAAGATCCTCTTAATAAAAGTTTATGATTCATTTAAGCAAATAACTTTGTTAATTGTCTTGTTCTTAGGTTTTATGGTGGGTGAGCTATTTAGAACAAAGAAGTACTGGTCAAGTGAAAAGACCATGAGTATTTGGCTTATTGAAACGGCCAAAGTGAAATTAGTTTTGGTCTAGTGAAATGATCGAAACAAGAGTAAAGTGACCTATTGAAACTGTCATGTGCAAAAGTAAATGGCTTATTGAAACGGCCAAGTGTGAATGAAAGTAGGTCTAGTGAATCGTCCTGATAGTAAGTAAAGTCCAGTGAAATGTCTTCGCTAAGTAGAATTGGTCTATTGAAACGACCAGAGAATTAGTAAACCGATCGTTTGTAAAAGTTACGTCCTTTGGGGACGGCCTATTTATGTGAAAATATTAAACATAGTAGCAATGCTTGTG
Source organism: Campanula takesimana (assembly GCA_026119855.1). Taxonomy (NCBI): domain Eukaryota; kingdom Viridiplantae; phylum Streptophyta; class Magnoliopsida; order Asterales; family Campanulaceae; genus Campanula; species Campanula takesimana. The sequence continues at coordinate 847,414 of JAOWBW010000214.1, read as the reverse complement.
TTGGCATGAGCAATAGTGTTAAATGCGAGAGTTAACCTGGATTAGGTAAGATTAGTCTAGTAAAGTTGACTAATGAAGATAGTGACGGTTTATTGAAGCGACCAGTGGTCTAGTGAATGACCTATAAATTGAATGTTAGTCTGTGGAGACGATCTATAGTATGAGAGTCGTGAAAACGTTTCGTATTCATGATACTAATGATAGTATCATATTATCCGGAAAGTGTTCGAAACGCCAGAGTGTCTGAGTTTATGATGCTAACTCAAGGAAGTACGAAGGTGGATGACTATCATGCTAGATTCACCGAATTGTTAGAATTTGCCCAATGATCTTCGATGATGAAGAGCAGAAAGCCCGAAAGTTTGAATATGGTTTGAACGACCGAATCAGATACAGAATTACTTCGTTAATGCTATAAACCTATGATCAAGTGTTGGATAGGGCAAGGATAGTGGAGGAAGAAGCAAATTATCGCAGTAAGCGAATAAAAAAAATTAACTGAGAAGAGTCGACTGGATCTAAGGGAAGCTAGAACCGCGATGGGAATAGCAATAAGCGGAAGGCTACTGAGGATCGTGAAAAAGACAGTACTGCTAGTAAGTACCAGAGTAAAGGTCATGGAAACCGAATGGATGGTAATAAGAACGATGCCAAAGGGGCAAAGTTCTGATGAGAAGTGCCAAATGATTGCTTGGCTAAGAAAATGAATTTAATTCCTGAGGCGTTAGAGAATTCTTTAGTTATAGATATTCAAATTAGAGAATCGATCCCTATTACGTCTATATATAGGAAGTGTCCTTTGAGAGTGGACGGGAAAAAGCTTGAGGTTGATCTCATTAGCTTGGAAATCGAAGAATTTGATGTGATATTGAGAATGGATTGGTTAGTTGCATATCATGCCAAATTAGACTGTTTTAAAAAGGAAGTAAACTTCGAATTACCCTCTGGAGAAAGATTCTGTTTTCAAGGATCGAAACCGAGAGTCCGGACAGATCTGATTTCTGTAATGAAGGCTCGTAAACTGTTAAGGAAGGGTTGTGAGGGCTTTCTAGCGTATGTTAGTGAGTCAAGCAAGAAAGAAGTGACCATAGACTCCCTTTCCATAGTAAAGGATTTAAAAGATGTTTTCCCTGAGGACTTACCGGGAATACCACCGGAGCGAGAAGTGGAGTTTTCAATAGATCTTGTACCAGAGACAGCACCAATTTCGAGAGCACCTTATAGGATGGCTCCGCCGGAACTTAAAGAGTTAAAGGAGCAGTTACAAGAAATTTTGGACAAGGGTCTGATTAGACCGAGTGCATCACCGTGGGGTGCACCGGTATTATTCGTAACGAAGAAGGATGGGTCGATGAGGTTATGTATCGACTACCGAGAGTTAAACCGTGCGACGATTAAGAATAAGAATCCGTTGCCAAGAATTGATGATTTGTTTGATCAACTCCAGGGTGCATGTTATTTCTCTAAGATTGATCTGCGTTCTGGATACCACCAGTTGAGAGTGAAAAAGGAAGATGTGGCAAAGACGGCTTTTAGGACAAGGTATGGACACTACGAATTGCTAGTAATGCCGTTTGGGCTGACCAATGCGCCTGCTGTGTTCATGGAGCTTATGAATAGAGTGTTTCAAGAATATTTGTACAAGTGTGTAATAGTATTCATCGATGACATTTTGGTGTATTCGAAGTCAAAAGAGGAGCATGAAGAGCATTTGAAATTAGTATTATAGATTTTGAGGGAGCAAAAGTTGTATGCCAAGTTTAAGAAGTGTGAATTCTGGCTTGAGGAAGTAGCATTCTTGGGACATGTGGTATCTAAGAATGGGATAGCAGTTGACCCTGCAAAGGTTGAGGCTATAGTTAATTGGGAGAGACCAACTTCTGTTAGTGAGATAAGGAGCTTTTTGAGTTTAGCAGGATACTACCGTAGGTTCGTAAAAGGGTTTTCGAAGTTATCTCTACCATTGACCAAGTTAACCACAAAAGGGACAAGATTTGTGTGGTCAGACGATTGTGAGAGGAATTTTCAAGAATTGAAAGGGCGATTGGTGTCTGCGCTTGTTCTTACGTTACCAACAAGCAGTGATGGCTTTGTGATTTATAGTGATGCGTCATTGAAAGGTTTGGGTTGTGTGTTGATGTAAAATGACAAAGTGGTGACTTATGAGTCTAGGCAACTCAAGAACCATGAGAAGAACTATCCTACCCATGATTTAGAGTTAGCGGCCGTGGTGTTTGCATTGAAGATTTGGAGACACTATTTGTTTGGGGTACCATGTGAAATTTACACCGACCATAAAAGTCTTAAGTATATTTTCACTCAGAAGGAGTTGAATATGAGGCAGAGGAGATGGTTAGAACTACTTAAGGATTATGATTGCAAAATCTTGTATCATCTTGGAAAGGCCAATAAAGTGGCAGATGCGTTAAGCAGAAAGAATCATGGAACATTAGCGATTATGATTTCTAAGGAGGTAATTAAATCGGGAGATAGTGAAATGGTAAAGCTAGAGGTTAGAGTTAAAGGTTATTTGGCTCAGATAAGTGTTCAACCAATATTACTAGTGAGAATCAAGGAAGCTCAGAATGTGGATGACGAGTTAGAAGCGATTCACAAGGTTATCAGTAAGAAGGGAATGGTAGATTTCCGTGTTAGTAATGACGGGATTATGAGATATCGATCGAGGATTTGGGTGCCTAATGATAAAAATATTAAGAGGGAGATTCTCGAGGAGGCTCACTGTTCAAGGTTTTCGGTTCACCCTGGGAGTACTAAGATGTACAGGTATCTAAAGGAATCCTTTTGGTGGAACAATATGAAGAGTGAGGTAGCGGAATTCGTTTCTAAGTGTTTAGTGTGTCAACAAGTAAAAAGTGAACACCAGAAACCCGCGGGATTGCTACAATCGTTACCTATTCCAGAGTGGAAGTGGGAACACATCACTATGGATCTGGTGATTGGACTTCCTAAGACGTTAAAGGGTCATAATGCAATTTGGGTCATAGTGGATACGCTCACTAAATCGGCTCACTTTCTAGCAATCAAGGCGACTGATTCGTTGGAGAAGTTAGCTAAATTGTACGTGGATGAGATCGTGAGGTTATATGGGATACCAGTCTCTATAGTGTCAGATCGAGAGGCGAGATTTACATCGAATTTCTGGAAGAGTTTACAGAAAGCGTTGGGGACGGAATTAACTATGAGTACAGCGTTCCATCCTCAGACAGACGGACAGTCAGAAAGGACGATTCAAACTGTAACACCCCAAATTTTCATAACTAATAATTAATAACTTAACTTGATAAATTCCCAAAATCAGAATGCCCAACGGTTACAATTAACCACAATTCAAACGTTAACCAACATTCAAACTCTAACGGCTAGTACAGGTCACTAGCTCAAACGATAACTAACAGAAAAATAAAGTCTAAAACTTAACCGTAACAGAAACATAACCACTAACTAACTTTATTAAAAAGGTAACTTCTACGCAGCCGAACCTTGTAAGTATTGAACTGCTTACTTATAACCTGGAGAGAAATAAAATGAAAGGAATGAGCGAACAATGCTCAGCAAGTTCATACGGAATCTCCTCGGGTACTAAGAGGAGATAACCGAAAGGAACGATAACAAGAATTCACAACGAAAGGATAACTCAATGATCAAACAAACTCTTAGTTTGAAAACATTTAACTTGATGAAAACAATTCATTTCTTGAAAACACGTGGCTTCAGAGACAGTTTCCAAAACACAACATTTTCACAAAACTTTACTTTTCTTTACTTTACTTCATTTAGGGATTAAGCACGCGCTGTACCCAGGGCTCGGGTTTCTACTAACCGCACCTAAAATCGGTATATCATGATAACCTACGTTACTTCATCAAGCAACTCAAAGGGGTCCACATGTTCAACTTAGAACTATGGATAACTGTAAGGGTCCACTTATCCGTTTCAGGACTGTAGGGGTCCACTTATCCGTTTCGGGATTATGGATAACTGAAATCACTTTACTTATTACAAAACTTCACATTAAAGAGCTTTTACAAAACAAAGCTTAACTTTACAAACTTTACTTGATCACTTTTTAAAAGATACACATCTCACTTGGACACCAAGGATACAAAATCAATCATACACATGATACCCCTATTGAACAATAACAATATCAATAGAGGGGATAACGAAAGACGGAACAATTCGCAGAACGGAATAATTATTAAAAGACTATCTAGCCACACAGATAGTTTACTTTATAAAAACAAAGATTGGGAATCCTAACAGAGGATTAAGAATCAATACACCACTAAGAGCGTAATCCCTTACCTTAGCTTCGTGTTCTACTAGCTCGCTTTACTCCGCTTGGACAATCTACAACAGGAAATAGTCTAGCCTTAGACATGAGAAAAATACTATTTTACTTCCGTCCCAATTTACTTCTTTTTACTCGATTAACCCCATGGTTTAGTCATCTATAACCTCTTTCCTAGTTAACCAATAACTTTAAGAATGACTACAACACCCCTAGGGTTTTTATTAGTCAATCCCCAACTCTCAATTTCACTATACACATTACACACACTGATTTCACACTTTCTGCACACACTTACTGAGTACACCTACTGACAGACACACCCACCACTCTGATACACACACCCTCTGGTACACCCACCACTCAGATGCACACACACACACTAAAATCTGATGCATACACCCACAATCTGATACACACACCCACACACCCACAATCTGATACATACCCACACACATACAATCTGATACACCCACCCACACAAAATCAGCACACACGCACACACTCACACAACAGCACACACACACACACACACACAATTCACACAATAACCATTGCCTTCTTTCTTAGTTCATAGCCCAACCCTAGTTCATCTTTAGGGTTCAATACTTATTGATTTCTAAAGATTTGTGTTAACAAAGATGGGGAAGAAAAGATTGGGTTCAAGAATACCTTGTGAATGACCCTTCTCTCTCTCTTTTCTTCTTCTTCTTTTCCCTTGGCTGACTCCCTCTCTGCGATCTCTCTCTCTCTGTTGCCGCCCCTCTCCCTATTCCGTTCTCTGTTTGTTTTTTTTTTTCTTTTGCGATAAAGACTGCTAGGGATTTGAGAGAGTATTTTGTTTAAATAGGGTTATTAGTTTCCTATTAAGAAAAGGGCTACATTAACCTATTGGACTTCTATTTACTAAAAAGCCCAACATGAGCCCACTACTTACTCCTAATTTGTGAGTCCAAGATAAAATAAAAGAGTTTTACAATTAATAAATATAATGGCCTAGGGCCGGGTATTACATTCTTACCCCCTTAAAAGAGTTTGGTCCTCCAAACTAAACGTACCTTAAACATCAAACAAAGCGGGATACATATCACGCATTTGACTTTCGAGCTCCCACGTGGCTTCTCTTTCCGTGTGATTGCTCCACTGCACCTTTACGTACGGAATCACACGCTTCCGCAATACTTGGTCTTTACGGTCTACAATCTTTACTGGCTTCTCATCATAACTCAAGTCTTCACGAAAACATAACTGTTTGTACTCTATGACGTGGCTCGGGTCAGCTACGTATTTCCTCAACATCGACACGTGAAACACCTTGTGCACACCAGACAGCACAGGAGGTAGAGCCAACTTATAGGCTACCGCTCCTATTCGTTCTAGAATCTCGAACGTCCCCACATATCTAGGACTTAACTTCCCACGAATCCCAAACCGCATGACCCCTTTTGTCGGTGAGATCCTCAAGAATACATGATCTCCTATTTGGAACTCCAGATCGCGCCTTCGATTATCCGCATACGATTTCTGCCTACTCTGCGCAGTTAACAACCACTTGCGAATCTGTTGAACTTTATCCGCCGTTACTTGAACAATCTCGGGTCCAGTTAACTTTCTCTCGCCTACTTCATCCCAACACGCAGGCGATCTACATTTTCGCCCATAAAGAGCTTCATACGGCGCCATTCCAATACTAGAGTGGTAACTGTTGTTGTAGGCAAATTCCACTAGGGGTAGATGATCATCCCACGCTCCTTGCCAATCTAACGACGTTGCTCTCAATAGGTCTTCGAGAGTTTGAATCGTCCTTTCTGACTGTCCGTCTGTCTGAGGGTGGAACGCTGTACTCATAGTTAACTCCGTCCCCAACGCTTTTTGTAAACTCTTCTAGAAATTCAATGTAAATCTCGCATCTTGATCTGACACTATAGAGACCGGTATCCCATGTAACCTCACGATCTCATCCACGTACAATTTAGCTAACTTCTCCAACGAATCAGTCACCTTGATTGCTAGAAAGTGAGCCAATTTAGTGAGCCTATCCACTATGACCCAAATTGCATTATGACCCTTCAACGTCTTAGGAAGCCCAATCACCAGATCCATAGTGATGTGTTCCCACTTCCACTCTGGAATAGGTAACGATTGTAGTAATCCTGCAGGTTTCTGGTGTTCACTTTTCACTTGTTGACACACTAAACACTTAGAAACGAATTTCGCTACCTCACTCTTCATATTGTTCCACCAAAAAGATTTCTTCAAGTCCCGGTACATCTTAGTACTCCCAGGGTGAACCGAAAACCTTGAACAGTGAGCTTCTTCAAGAATTTCCCTCTTGATACTATCATTATTAGGCACCCAAATCCTTGATCGATACCTCATGATCCCGTCGTCGCTAACACGGAAATCCACCATTCCCTTTTTGCCTATAACCTTGTGGATTGCTGATAACTCCTCATCCACATTTTGAGCTTCCTTGATTCTCACCAGTAATGTTGGTTGAACACTCATCTGAGCCAAATAACCTTTAACTTTAACCTCTAGCTTTACTATTTCACTATTTCCCAATTCACTTACCCCCTTAGAAATCATAGTCGCTAATGTTCCATGGTTCTTTCTACTTAACGCATCTGCCACTTTATTGGCCTTTCCAGGATGATACAAGATTTTGCAATCATAATCCTTAAGTAATTCTAGCCATCTCCTTTGCCTCATATTCAACTCTTTCTGAGTGAAAATGTACTTATGACTTTTATGGTCGGTGTAAATTTCACATGGTACCCTATACAAATAGTGTCTCCAAATTTTCAATGCAAACACCACGGCCACTAACACCAAATCGAGGGTAGGATAGTTTTTCTCGTGGTTCTTGAGTTGCCTAGACGCATAAGCCACCACTTTGTCATTTTGCATCAACACACAACCCAAACCTTTCAATGAAGCATTACTATAGATCACAAAGCCATCACTGCTTGTCGGTAACGTAAGAACAGGCGCAGACACCAATCGCCCTTTCAGTTCTTGAAAACTCCTCTCACAATCGTCTGACCACACAAATTTTGTCCCTTTTGTGGTTAACTTGGTCAATGGTAGAGATAACTTCGAAAACCCTTCCACGAACCTACGGTAGTATCCTGCTAAACCCAAAAAGCTCCTTATCTCACTAACAGAAGTTGGTCTCTCCCAATTAACTATAGCCTCAACCTTTGCAGGGTCAACTGCTATCCCATTCTTAGATACCACATGACCCAAGAACGCTACTTCCTCAAGCCAGAATTCACACTTCTTAAACTTGGCATACAACTTTTGCCCCCTCAAAATCTGTAATACTAATTTCAAATGTTCTTCATGCTCCTCTTTTGACTTCGAATACACCAAGATGTCATCGATGAATACTATTACACACTTGTCCAAATATTCTTGAAACACTCTATTCATAAGCTCCATGAACACAGCAGGCGCATTTGTCAGCCCAAATGGCATTACTAAGAACTCGTAGTGTCCATACCTTGTCCTAAAAGCCGTCTTTGCCACATCTTACTTTTTCACTCTTAATTGATGGTAACCAGAACGCAAATCAATCTTAGAGAAATAGCATGCACCTTGGAGTTGGTCAAACAAATCATCGATTCTTGGCAAAGGATACTTATTCTTAATTGTCACACGGTTTAACTCCTGATAGTCAATGCATAGCCTTATCGACCCATCCTTCTTCTTTACAAATAATACCGGCGCACCCCACGGTGATGCACTCGGTCTAATTAGACCCTTGTCCAAGAGTTCTTGTAACTGCTCCTTTAACTCTTTAAGTTCCGGCGGAGCCATCCTATATGGTGCTCTCCAAATCGGTGCAGTCTCAGGTGCTAGATCTATCGAAAACTCCACTTCTCGCTCCGGCGGTACTCCTGGCAATTCTTCAGGGAAAACATGTCGCGACCCCGGACCCCGCGGGCCCGAGACCGCGAGCTGGACGTCGACTTAAAACCAAAACTGTGAAATACCGAAGTTAAAAATTTCATTTGATACCGAAAGGTGATGATCCAAAGTTTTACAAATCCAAGTTTGACAAAAAACCAAATACAGCTATCATAAACTTCCACAAGTTTATGCCCAACAAAATACAAATATACAATTCTTAATGACGTCATTGTTTGGTACAACTATCCCAAAGAGGTTACACATTTATATAATGTAAACCAACCTATAACAACTTTCCCCAAAAGAATGGATCCACACTCGACGTCCTCTTTCTCGTGATCAGCGAGACTAATCCTTAGCACCTGGGGGGGGTTAAGGAAAAACAAAGATAAAAGAAAGGGGGTGAGATAAATCTCAATAAGTTACTAATGCAACTACATGACATGCTATGATGCAATGAGCAATAAACAATAATAAATATCACATAGCACATAGCAATTATCATATATCGGATAGCAGCGGAAATAAACACATAACAAAGGATATAGCCAAGGTTTTCCAAACCGGTACATCCAAATAAAGGATCGCTGCGCAGCTTCAATAATCAACAAATCATCATCTTCATAATAGCATGAAAGCCGAAGAGAAACCCCCGGTACCGGAACCAATAACCATAAGAGTGTCACAAAGGACAAGAGCCATGACACAAAGTCATGCTCGGTAGCTAGATACATTCCCAAAGGAAGCTAACTTATCCCTTCCAAGGCCAATCTGGAAAAGGGGGTATAGAAGGGGGCAAAACAATGGTCAACATTATAATGGACTTGGCTTTGCCATTATAATCTTTCCCATCGCCCGATGCAACAAATATGCCAGCTGGGCTTCTAATTAAATGCTAAGGTATAATATTTTAGCATGAATAAACAACTTAAGGTTCCAAAGTAGGGAACCATACCAAGTAGTCACCAAGAAAGTGAAATGTACCAATCACGCACAATTAAAGTGTTCCAACAATCCCAAATAACACTTAATAAATTTCCAACACAAACTTAATCACAAAGGACCCAATTCTATCACTAGAGTGTACTACAATGTTCACTAAGGTCAACTAGAAGGACACCCAAGATTTGGATCAAAACGTATTCTTCAACCACACAAAATAACAAATGTAAACTTTCAGAGGACTGTGCGGCCGCCCAATATGGTATGTGCGGTCGCCCAAAAAGGCCCTCAAACAAGGACAAAACCTTTCAGATAGATGTGCGGTCGCCCAGATATTTTTGGGCGGTCGCCCAATCTTCTGAATTGCTGGAAATCGGGAAGAACAAGCTTGGTTCTTCCATTTTCATACCAAAACACATTTCAACCAAAATCCAACCCTCTAACTAGCATACTAATGTACCAAAACAACTTATAAGTCCAAAAAGACTCATACAACAACATTTAACAACCAATATCAAGATCAAATCCCAACATTCAAACAATCACCATTTTTAACCAAAAACCCAAATAAATTCCAAATAATTTGCAATCTCACCCAAACTTCAAATATAACAAACAAAGCATCATATGAACCTGATATGAACATTTTAACATCAAAATGGGGGAAAAGTAACTTACTTGAAAATAATGAAAGTTGACGGAATTCAATTCTTTTTGGTTCTACGCGATCCTATCGACGATCTAAACAGATTTCGCGTTTTAAGAAATGAGAAATAACAAGAAGAAGATGAAGAAATGAAGAGAGAAGGAAGGAGAATGAGAAAACTTACCACATGCTAGAGAGAGAGGGAGAGTTGCTGGGAGAGTGTGGGGGGTGAAGGGGGAAGAGTAAGGGAGAAGAGAAGGAGTAGGGAAATTATTTCAAAATGTTGCACTTAGGGCCCCTCCCCTACACTACTCAAAATAAACAACTTCCCACTAATAATTAAGACCCAACAATACTACACTAGCACAAATGACCCAAATAAAATGCTTAAGCATAAATATTATAACACATAAAATGCACACATAATTATTTAAATAAACAAGAAAATAAATAAATAATAATTATTTATTACTAATAAAATAGAGCCTAGATTTCGGGTCGTGACATTCACTCCCCCTTAAAGAAAATTCGACCCGAATTTTAACGAGACTCACCTTAAACAAAAAGCCACAGAAATTTCCTCTTGATCTCATCTCGGAGCTCCCACGTCGACTCCTCGATATTATGATTCCTCCAAAGAACTCTAACCAACGCAATGCTTTTATTCCTCAACTCTTGGACTCTAGAATCTAAGATCCGAACCGGTCGTTCCTCATAAGTCATATCGGGCTCAATATCCTCCGGTACCCTCGGTAACACGTGAGATGGATCATGAACATACCTCCGAAGCATAGAAACGTAGAAAACATTATGCAACCGGTCTAAAGATGGCGGTAACGCAAGTCGGTACGCTAGAAGTCCAACCTTTCCCAAAATCTCAAACGGACCAATAAACCTCGGAGCCAATTTGCCTTTCTTCCCAAACCTACAAATACCCACCTTTGGAGACACTTTCAAGAACACAAAATCACCGGTCTGAAAACTAAGATCTCGCCTTCGGTTATCTGCATAGCTCTTATGTCGACTCTGGGCTGTCTTCAATCTATCCCGGATAGCTTTGACTTTCTCAACCGAATCCCGAAGCAAATCAATACCCAAAATTTTCGCTTCACCGACCTCGTCCCAACAAATAGGCGATCTACATTTCCTTCCATACAAGGCCTCATACGGTGCCATCTCGATACTAGCCTGATAACTGTTGTTGTAAGAGAATTCCACTAACGGTAGGTGCGAATCCCAAGAATCGGAGAAGTCTATCGCACAAGCTCGCAACATATCCTCCAAAATCTGAATAGTCCTCTCGGATTGACTGTCTGTCTGAGGATGAAAAGCTGTACTGAATCGCAAATCTGTACCCAAAGCTTCCTGAAACGCCTTCCAGAATCTAGAAGTAAACCTCGGGTCTCGATCCGACACAATACTAACCGGAACCCCATGCAATCTAACGATCTCATCGATATAAAGGGTCGTAAGCTTCTCCATCGAATATCTGATGTCAATAGGCAAGAAATGGGCACTCTTGGTCAATCTATCCACTATTACCCAAACACTGTCATACTTCCTACGGGTACGAAGTAGTCCCGTAATGAAATCCATAGTCACATGCTCCCATTTCCACTCGGGAATCTCTAACGGCTGAAGTAATCCCGCGGGTCTCTGATGCTCGGCTTTGACCTGCTGACAAGTTAAACACTTCGAAACGTACTCGGCTATTCCCCTCTTCATATTAATCCACCAAAATTGTTGCTTCATATCCTGATACATCTTCGTACTGCCCGGATGAATAGTATACCTCGATTTGTGACCCTCATCAAGAACTCTCTGTTTAATTCCATCAACATCCGGAACACACAATCTTCCACGGAAAGTCAACACTCCCACCGGGCTAATAGAAAAATCCTCGAAGTTCTTCTCTTTCAGTTTACCCATTATCTTCACCAACTCGGGATCCTCTTTCTGAGCTTCCTTAATCCTCGGAATTAGGGTCGGAGATACCCTAATATTCGCAAAAATAGCCCCATGTCTCGATTCACGAGAAGACCAATCTCGAACATCCTCAAGCATTTTCCACTCACGGACCATCATCGAAGCCACATAAGATTTTCTACTAATCGCATCGGCTACCACATTCGCCTTTCCCGGGTGATAAGAAATCGTACAATCAAAATCCTTCAACAATTCCATCCATCGGCGTTGCCTATTATTCAACTCTTTCTGGGAGAAAAGGTACTTCAAACTCTTGTGATCGGTAAAAATCTCAAACTTCGCTCCATAAAGGTAGTGTTTCCACTTATGCAACGCAAATACAATAGCCGCTAACTCCATATCATGAGTCGGGTAATTCTGTTCACTAGGGGTCAACTTCCTCGAAGCATAAGCAATCACTTTCCTGTTCTGTATCAAAACACAACCCAAACCCTCTTTCGAAGCATCACTGTAAATCACTAGGCCATCGCTCCCAATAGGCAAAGTCAAGATCGGTGCTGTAGTCAACCTCTTCTTCAATTCCTCGAAACTCTTGTCACATTTCTCGGTCCACACAAACGGGACATTCTTCCGGGTCAACTGAGTCATCGGAGTAGCAATCCTCGAAAACCCCTCAATAAATCTTCGGTAATAACCGGCTAAACCAAGAAAGCTTCTAATCTCTGTCACTGATTCGGGTCTCATCCAATCCACTATAGTCTCTATCTTTGAAGGATCCACAGAAATCCCGTCTTTAGAAATCACATGACCCAGAAATGACACCTTCTCGAGCCAAAATTCGCATTTACTAAACTTCGCAAATAATTTCTCCCTCGCAAGAACGGATAAAACTGTCCTCAAGTGCTGCTCGTGCTCCTCTCTAAATTTAGAGTAAACACGAATGTCGTCGATGAAAACCACTACAAACGAATCAAGATAAGGATGGAAAACTCGGTTCATTAAATCCATAAACCCGGCCGGCGCGTTAGTCAACCCAAACGGCATGACCAAGAACTCATAATGACCATACCGAGTGCGAAAGGCAGTCTTCGGAATATCCTCCGATCGAACCTTCAACTGATGGTACCCACTCCTCAAATCAAGTTTAGAGAAAACCACGGACCCTTGAAGCTGATCAAATAAATCATCGATGTGCGGTAGAGGATACTTGTTCTTCACCGTAACCTGATTCAACTTTCTGTAATCGATGCACAATCTCAAGGAACTGTCTTTCTTCCGCACAAATAAAACCGGTGCTCCCCACGGAGAAACACTAGGGCGGATAAACCCTCGATCAAGCAACTCTTGCAACTGAACCTTTAATTCCTTCAACTCTGCGGGAGCTAACCTATAAGGTGCTTTCGAAATTGGAGCCGTACCCGGCAAAAGGTCTATACAAAACTCTATCTCACGATCGGGAGGCATATCATACTCGGTAGAGAAAACATCGGGAAATTCCCTAACTACCCGAACACTATCCAAACTAGGGGATTCCTTCCTAGTATCAAGAACACTAGCCAAATACCCCTCACAACCACTATGTAATAATTTTCTCGCTTTCATATAAGAAATTAAGCGAACCTTTCTACTCAGAGGACTAGCCTCAAACACAAATTTAGGCACATCGGGAATAGAAAAAGTAACAGTTTTCTTACGGCAATCAACGGAAGCATGAAACTTGCTCAACCAATCCATACCCAAAATGACATCAAAGTCTTGGATAGGAAGAACTACCAAATCCGCACAAAGGACACGACCACAAATAACCACATCACAAGCACGCAAGACTCGATCAGAAATCAAGCATTCTCCTATAGGGGTCGACACCTCTAGCACGTACGGTAAAGACTCGAATGCAGCATTTAATATGGAAGCAAATTGCACAGAAATGTATGAATGAGATGATCCTGGATCTACTAATGCTCGTATGCTCACATTTGACACAGAAACAATACCTCCAATAACGGATGGATCATCGGTAGCTTGTTGTTGATTCATGGCATATATCTTTCCTTGAACTTTGGGCTTCCCAGCGGCATCCCTTTTCTGACCCTGATTAGTACCAATCCCTGACCCGGATGACTGACCTCGGTGCCTCGTGCAGTCTCTCACAAAGTGCCCCATTTCACCACAATTGGTGCACTTGCCTTGCTTTTTCCAACACCTATCCTCCGAATGGCCTACCTTCTGACAAAAGGTACAAGGCTTCCTAATCTGAATCCCCGGAGTAGTACCCGGATTCCTCGGTGTGGTTTGCCCCTTAAACTGAGATGATGCTCCTGGGTTACCTCGGTTGTCGGAACGGTGTTGAGGTTGAGATTTAGCATGGCTTCCCGGTTTACTCGTATTCACAACTTCGGTCTTCCTTTTGTGCTCCCCAATATCTTGCTCTATCAAGTAGGCTCGGTCTACCGCATCTTGGAATGTCACTATCCATTGGGCAATCAGTTGAGTACGGATGGAGGTCTTCAATCCCCGAATGAATCTCATAGCTTTTTGTTCCTCGGTCCTCACCAAATAGTCACAATACCGGGCTAATTCTATGAAATTAGCCGAGTATTGTGCTATAGACAACAAACCTTGCTCTAGGTTGAGTAGCTCGATCTCCTTTCGGTTTTGATCAACAACCGGAATGAAATGCTCCTTGAATTTGCGCACGAACAACTCCCACGCATAAACTGTGTGAGTATCGTCCCAACTAGCTTTAACACCCTTCCACCAATGCTCGGCGGCTCCCACAAGTTTGTAAGCCGCGAACCGGACCTTATCCTCATCCGTGCTACCAAATACCTCATAAATCTTCTCCATCGACTCAATCCACAACTCAGCTTTCCGAACATCGGGTTCCCCATTGAATTCAACCGGTTTCCACTTCAGAAATTGCTCCAATCCATAGCGGGGTGTGTTGGGTTTCGTAGTAACATGCGCAGCGGAATTAAGCATTTAAAATTTATGAAACCCAAAGCCCATAGATCCATTCATATGATTAAGTCAAATACAACATAATGAATACTAGAATACTAACCCTTGATGCCTTTGATTTTGCAACCTTGAATTCGATGGAGGCTTGAAATCTTGATCACGAACAAAGCAAGAATCACGAACTTATGAAGATGATAAGTTTCACCCTCTAGCGGTATCCACACCACGAACGAATATCAAGAACACTTGATCTTGGTTGCTAGACCAAATTATGAAACACGCTTTAACAATTGTAAGAACTATATGGAATTATGAATATTCTTGTTCTTCACTTTTGGGATCTTAGAACAAGAAAATAACCTCTCAAAACCTTCTGGAGGCACTCACATCAACTTGTCTAATGGCTGTAAAAAGGATCCTTAAATAGGTCGTAATCCTTAACCCTTAAGGACTTAGGAAACCTAAATCCCGTCACCAAATTAGGCAACAAGGAATTCTGGCCGACTTGACTGGCACGGTCGTGTCCTACAATCTGGCACGGTCGTGCCATCTAGTCCGCGCGAATTCCCCAGCCGCCCATTTTCGGCACGGTCGTGCTTGGTAATTTGGCACGGTCGTGCCAATCATGTCGACAGGTTTGCCTTGGTTTGGATTTATGGCACGACCGTGCCATTTTAAGGCGCACGACCGTGCCAGAGCCAAACACTGATATTTTTCCATAATTCCCATTTAGTCCTTTACGATTCGTTCTATTTGTGTGTGACCCTCTAGGATTACACTAAGTTGGCAATGGGTTCAAACATGAAACCATAAGATATGATTAGGTTCTAGCAAACCGTCATACCTACCCAAATAGTATAACTAGATACAAGTTCGTATTCCTTTTAGAACATGTCATAATCCCTTTGTCTCCGATGTCATTGAACACAAGTCATGGTCAACAAGTCAACTTGTATTGTTCAATACTTTCTCGATTCCGAATATGTTGATAATCCAAATGACATTGATCCAATCAATCCATTTGGGTTTGGCCAAACATTTCACCAACATCATTCCTTCGAGGGGCCCAAGCTTGACATCTCTCCGAAGAGGGACAAATCCATTTGGCTTATTATTCTTCCCTACGTGAATCCAATCATGCCAATCATACCCTTTATAACTACCGTGTTAAGGCAGCGTTTGAATATGTCAAACATAATGTTCATCAAGTGGAAGACTATAATAACTTCATGTCTAAGGATTCAAATGACATAACTAATATGAGATTTATATATGACATCGACCATGACATAAATCTCATACCGCGGGTCATGTCCAGTACCTTGTTCCAAACAAGTACCCATAAATCTAACATGATCATCCCATGATCATTTAGCCTTTATACTAGTGCTTAACAAGCTCTAGGGACGGAGATTATTATAAGCAAACACGAGCCATAATAATAATCTTATTATCTCTTTATCATTATGAATAAAATGATAACGTATACTACGTTTAACAAACGTGCCTAGGGCATCAACACCAACAATCTCCCACTTGCCCTAGGCCCAATTCCCTAGGTATCCAATACCCATGGACCTAACATGACCATCATGTTTAGCTTTATGGAAGTCCCATTGTTTAGCGTGTCTGTAACGTTATCATTAGTTGGTACTTTGCATATATGTACGTCTCCCTTATCAACGATTTCTCGAACGATAAGAGAACGCCTAAGTATGTGTTTGGATTTAGGATGTGCTCTTGGTTCCTTTGCTTGGTCAATAGCACCACTATTATCACTAATATGGTCTATTGAGTTAGCAATGCTAGGAACCATCTTAAGTTCACAATGAACTTCTTAATCCAAACCACTTACTTTGCAACATCCAATGCGGCAATATACTTAGATTTAGTATGTAGAATTTAGTGACTCTGCTTGGAACCATTCCAACTTACAGCTTCACTATTATTTATAAAACTCAATTGCGATCTTTTATCATCTTTGTCGGTTTGGAAGCATGCATCCGCGTACCCATATACGACGAGATCATCTTCCATCCCTTCATAGATCAAAACAATTCTTCAGTCCTTCTAAAGTGCTTTAAGAATTGTTTCACAGCCATCCAGTGACTCTCACCGGTTATCGGATTAATATCTACTCGTCATGCTCCAAGCATTAGATATATCCGCCTTAGTACTTATCATGGCATCATGGATCCAATTGCCGAAGCAAATGGCATCTCATTCATTCTTCTCATGCTCATCATTTGTCTCAGGACATTTGAGTCTTTGCATAGAAAAACTCCATGTAACACTGACAACCGTCCTCTCTTAGAATTTTCTTTGCGGAATCTTCTAATGACTTTGTCAATGTATGTACATTGGCTTTAAACCATTTAGCTTCCTTGATCTATCTCTATAGATCTTAATGCCAATGACTTATGTGGCTTCATCCATATTCTTCATTGCGAAACACTTTCTTAACCAAGTCTTTACAGATTAAAGTATAGGAATGTCGTTTCCAATGAGCAATATGTCATCCACATATTAGATAAGGAATAGCACCATGCTCCCACTAATCTTCTTGTATATCTTTTGAACGGACTTTTCACGACTCATTGTGAAAACTTGTTCAACTTCCATCATAGGTTAAGTACTATTTTCTGAGTCTCGAACCATTCGAGATATGTTTTACTCCCACTGATTCTTTTAGAGATAAATGACTTATCAAGAAAAGCACCCTCATAAGTAACAAACCATTTGTTTCTTATGAGTAAAACATTATCCTCAAGTTTCCTTAGGATATCTCATGAAAATATATTTGTTAGATTTAAATGTGAGTGTGTCCCAGACAGCTCCTTTCCAAAAGGTCTCACCATCTTAAATCTTTACGAAAGACAAACCGAGTTTTCTTTCATCATTTAACCTTTTTGATGGAACTCAAATTAGTGTAGTTATAGCAGTTTATAATACATAACCCCAAAACAAATAATGGAAGATCAATTTTGATTTTATCATCTTATGAACCATATCCAATAAGGTTCTTATACTTCCACGCAGACATATCATTTAGAATGATATTCTTAGTGAAGTTAATTTGTGAAACCATTTCACAACTTTAATGATGACTGTCAAATTTTCGGTTTAATTATTCATCATCATGATCCAATCATAATTTTTGAATAGTTTTACCAAGTATAACCAAAATTCTCTTTTAGCATTTCTTCTTAATGCACCATAAACATCAAAATGTATTAGGTCAATTAAGACATTATCCTTTTTACCAATCATAGTAAAAGATGTCTTGATCCAAGTAAATAAGATTTGCATAAATCATGTGATTCCAAATCATATGACTTAAAACTCCGTCCCATGGAATTTTAGATATGCATTTCTCATTTATTTGATCAAAACAATAATGCATAAAGAATTTTAATTATTTATGTTATAGTCTTTATTACTTTGTTCTTCAAGATTTAGGATATAAGATTTATTTATATGATAACACAATGAAGTAAATCATAATGAATAAAGCACTTTTCTTATTCCAAATAAGAAATTAATATCCTTCATTATCTTATAACAAAACAATATTTCCTACTTCATTAGTAAAGCCACTTTACAAGTGTTCTATGAATAATGTTGCAACTCTTGCATCATTACCACTCATAGATCAACCTTTACTATGAGTAGTCTTTCAGTTTACTAATTATTGCACATTTATACAAATGTGGGATCCATATCCGGTATCCAATACCCAATAATTAAAGTTTGAAAGATTAATTTATAACATAAGATTCTCAAGTGGTAGTCCCACTACCATTCCTTTTATTGATGATCCAGAATTTTGACTACAATTCTAAATGGTCAATCCAATTACCATTTTTACCAAATTGCATCTATTAGAGTTATTATTATAACCAAAATTATTTCCTTTAGGTTTGACAAGTCTGCCTTACCTTTTGTTTTTGGCATTTGGCCTCCTTTCCATCATGAACCATGAGTATTGGAGAACCTTTCTCCATTTTCTTCATCTCCGCAGTTTTTCAGCATATCATGCAACTCGGAGAGATTCTTATTCATTCCAAGCATGTTATAGTTCATCACAAAGTGATTATAACTATTGGACAATGAATCAAGAATGAGATCCGTGGCTTGTTCCAATCCAATTGGACAACCAAGTTTCTCAAGATGTTCTACGTAGCCTTTATCTTAAGCATGTGAGGTTCCACTTATTGCCCTTTACTCCTTTTGCAAGAAGTGAATGCAATAATGGTTTTATACCTTTCTTGCCTAGATTGCTCTTTGAAACATGTAACTCAACTCCACGCCTATCTAATAGGCTTCTACAAGTTCCAAACTTTGTTGGAGTTTTGAGCACATAATCGCGAGCATAAGACAACTCACATTCCTAGAATCATACTCATGATTCTTGTGATTGTCTATTCCGGCTTTGGGTTCTTTAGGAATAGGCCCATCAAGAATGTACAACCCATCTTCTTGCCTTAGAACGATTCTTAGGCTCAGGATCCAATCCATGAAGTTTGTACCATTCTCTTGAAGCATTATCCTTATCAAGGATTAATCGCAACGATTTTAGTTGTCATCTACAACCAATGCAAAATTTCCAAAATTTTACAAGTACCAATCTTATTAAAGAGATAAATAATGTATTTTCCATAAATACTCCCACTAAATTATATAACCTTCTTATACATCCAATGTATAATATAATTTAAATGGGCTAAGATCCAACTTTAATTTAATTTTAAGTACGCTTTGGCGCACCGCTCAAAATTAAATTAATTAGGTAGACAACCCTGTCAATCATATCACATATGACTCTTAGATTCCTTTTTGAGATTCTCTTAAATTGGGCTAAGATCCAACTTTAATTTAATCTTGAGTCCACGGAGGCGGACCGCTCAAAATCAAATTAATTAGGTAGACAATTTCTTGTCAATCATATCTCACATGATTCTTAGGGATCCAATTTCGAAAGCATGTTTAATCTCATCTTTGCCTAGGCCCAAAACTGTTTTGACGCCTAATTAAGTCCAACCATTTTAAACGCATAGGAAACTCTTATTCACTCATCTTGCTCATACAAAGATAAAATCAATGCACCTCGCTTTGGCGAGCCCACATGAAAGTACCCGTGTACTTACAAGTGTTTTAATCATGGCGTGGCAAAAAGGACTTAAAACTTTCTTGAAGGTTCATCACCATATAGCATACAACATATTTATGAGCACACAAGATAAACATGTTACGCATCAAGTTTAGCCACTAAATTAATCCCATTAATTTAAGCACAACATTTATGTGTCATTAGTTTCTCTATAATTATGAGGATGAGACTATTTCAACTTTGGTTATTATCTCCAAATCAAGACAACAAGAAGTGCGGTCGAACTAAGCCATTAGGCAACCACAATCCCGCACTAATTCAAGAGACCAAGAAAGTAGTCCATGTGGCCGAAACTAAGCAATAGATGGTCTCGATGAACGTAGGCCAATTGCATTCACAATTCCAGATGGATCTCCAAACTTTGAATCAAGAACTTTGTTTCTCAATTTTAGCAATTATGAACTCTTCATAATTCTAACTTCGTTTTATCTTTGAAACTTTGATTGCGATCAATTTTGGGAAACACAATCTCGATGAACGCAGATTAGCCATCCAAAACTTGAACCAATCTAGGAATCACAAGACTAAAACAAATAGGAAAATCAAACCCAAGATCCACACCCAAAGCCCAAACCCTACCCCGCGCCAAACCCTAGGTCCGGCCGGGTCAAGGTATGGGTCCGGTCGGACCCTTCCGAAAATCAAAATTTGTCTCAAAATTGTTTTTCCCGATTCAATAAGGATTTGGTGTTCTTGGTGATCCAATCACCATGATCAACAAAATCTTGAATAAACAATTTATTCTTGAATCCCTAGAATATCAAAACTTTGATCCAATCAAAAATTGATAATCCAAACAATTTTAAATCCACCATAATTTTTATTGCGATTGAAGAGTGCGATTAAAGTTTCTAAAACAATAAACCACATAAAATCACAAAACACATAAACATCATATAATCCAATATTCATATCATGCTTGGCACATAAACAATTTATATACACACAACATGATTATGTATTGAAATAATCAACATGAACGGGGCTCTGATACCACTGTTGGGTTTCGTAGTAACATGCGCAGCGGAATTAAGCATTTAAAATTTATGAAACCCAAAGCCCATAGATCCATTCATATGATTAAGTCAAATACAACATAATGAATACTAGAATACTAACCCTTGATGCCTTTGATTTTGCAACCTTGAATTCGATGGAGGCTTGAAATCTTGATCACGAACAAAGCAAGAATCACGAACTTATGAAGATGATAAGTTTCACCCTCTAGCGGTATCCACACCACGAACGAATATCAAGAACACTTGATCTTGGTTGCTAGACCAAATTATGAAACACGCTTTCACAATTGTAAGAACTATATGGAATTATGAATATTCTTGTTCTTCACTTTTGGGATCTTAGAACAAGAAAATAACCTCTCAAAACCTTCTGGAGGCACTCACATCAACTTGTCTAATGGCTGTAAAACGGATCCTTAAATAGGTCGTAATCCTTAACCCTTAAGGACTTAGGAAACCTAAATCCCGTCACCAAATTAGGCAACAAGGAATTCTGGCCGACTTGACTGGCACGGTCGTGTCCTACAATCTGGCACGGTCGTGCCATCTAGTCCGCGCGAATTCCCCAGCCACCCATTTTCGGCACGGTCGTGCTTGGTAATTTGGCACGGTCGTGCCAATCATGTCGACAGGTTTGCCTTGGTTTGGATTTATGGCACGACCGTGCCATTTTAAGGCGCACGACCGTGCCAGAGCCAAACACTGATATTTTTCCATAATTCCCATTTAGTCCTTTACGATTCGTTCTTTGTGTGTGACCCTCTAGGATTACACTAAGTTGGCAATGGGTTCAAACATGAAACCATAAGATATGATTAGGTTCTAGCAAACCGTCATACCTACCCAAATAGTATAACTAGATACAAGTTCGTATTCCTTTTAGAACATGTCATAATCCCTTTGTCTCCGATGTCATTGAACACAAGTCTTGGTCAACAAGTCAACTTGTATAGTTCAATACTTTCTCGATTCCGAATATGTTGATAATCCAAATGACATTGATCCAATCAATCCATTTGGGTTTGGCCAAACATTTCACCAACATCATTCCTTCGAGGGGCCCAAGCTTGACATCTCTCCGAAGAGGGACAAATCCATTTGGCTTATTATTCTTCCCTACGTGAATCCAATCATGCCAATCATACCCTTTATAACTACCGTGTTAAGGCAGCGTTTGAATATGTCAAACATAATGTTCATCAAGTGGAAGACTATAATAACTTCATGTCTAAGGATTCAAATTACATAACTAATATGAGATTTATATATGACATCGACCATGACATAAATCTCATACCGCGGGTCATGTCCAGTACCTTGTTCCAAACAAGTACCCATAAATCTAACATGATCATCCCATGATCATTTAGCCTTTATACTAGTGCTTAACAAGCTCTAGGGACGGAGATTATTATAAGCAAACACGAGCCATAATAATAATCTTATTATCTCTTTATCATTATGAATAAAATGATAACGTATACTACGTTTAACAAACGTGCCTAGGGCATCAACACCAACAGGGTGGTGCTTGATCTACCCTCGGACCTTGATCATGTATGGCCTTCATGGCCGCCTCGAACATGCCTTGAAACATAGCACGTGCTTCTTCCCTTGTGTCATTCTGATTCTGTGCCCCACTAGTACCTCCTCTGTTTCTTCTTCCAGACATTGCGAGTAATTACCTGCATAAGACATCAACCGTTAATCACTCCGCACGCTACTACCCTCCTAGGTCATACTAGTCCACCTAGACTTACACTTAGAGCCAAACCATAGGCTCTGATACCAACTGTCGCGACCCCGGACCCCGCGGGCCCGAGACCGCGAGCTGGACGTCGACTTAAAACCAAAACTGTGAAATACCGAAGTTAAAAATTTCATTTGATACCGAAAGGTGATGATCCAAAGTTTTACAAATCCAAGTTTGACAAAAAACCAAATACAGCTATCATAAACTTCCACAAGTTTATGCCCAACAAAATACAAATATACAATTCTTAATGACGTCATTGTTTGGTACAACTATCCCAAAGAGGTTACACATTTATATAATGTAAACCAACCTATAACAACTTTCCCCAAAAGAATGGATCCACACTCGACGTCCTCTTTCTCGTGATCAGCGAGACTAATCCTTAGCACCTGGGGGGGGGTTAAGGAAAAACAAAGATAAAAGAAAGGGGGTGAGATAAATCTCAATAAGTTACTAATGCAACTACATGACATGCTATGATGCAATGAGCAATAAACAATAATAAATATCACATAGCACATAGCAATTATCAAATATCGGATAGCAGCGGAAATAAACACATAACAAAGGATATAGCCAAGGTTTTCCAAACCGGTACATCCAAATAAAGGATCGCTGTGCAGCTTCAATAATCAACAAATCATCATCTTCATAATAGCATGAAAGCCGAAGAGAAACCCCCGGTACCGGAACCAATAACCATAAGAGTGTCACAAATGACAAGAGCCATGACACAAAGTCATGCCCGGTAGCTAGATACATTCCCAAAGGAAGCTAACTTATCCCTTCCAAGGCCAATCTGGAAAAAGGGGTATAGAAGGGGGCAAAACAATGGTCAACATTATAATGGACTTGGCTTTGCCATTATAATCTTTCCCATCGCCCGATGCAATAAATATGCCAGCTGGGCTTCTAATTAAATGCTAAGGTATAATATTTTAGCATGAATAAACAACTTAAGGTTCCAAAGTAGGGAACCATACCAAGTAGTCACCAAGAAAGTGAAATGTACCAATCACGCACAATTAAAGTGTTCCAACAATCCCAATTAACACTTAATAAATTTCCAACACAAACTTAATCACAAAGGACCCAATTCTATCACTAGAGTGTACTACAATGTGCACTAAGGTCAACTAGAAGGACACCCAAGATTTGGATCAAAACGTATTCTTCAACCACACAAAATAACAAATGAAAACTTTCAGAGGACTGTGCGGGCGCCCAATATGGTATGTGCGGTCGCCCAAAAAGGCCCTCAAACAAGGACAAAACCTTTCAGATAGATGTGCGGTCGCCCAGATATTTTTGGGCAGTCGCCCAATCTTCTGAATTGCTGGAAATCGGGAAGAACAAGCTTGGTTCTTCCATTTTCATACCAAAACACATTTCAACCAAAATCCAACCCTCTAACTAGCATACTAATGTACCAAAACAACTTATAAGTCCAAAAAGACTCATACAACAACATTTAACAAACAATATCAAGATCAAATCCCAACATTCAAACAATCACCATTTTTAACCAAAAACCCAAATAAATTCCAAATAATTTGCAATCTCACCCAAACTTCAAATATAACAAACAAAGCATCATATGAACCTGATATGAACATTTTAACATCAAAATGGGGGGAAAGTAACTTACTTGAAAATAATGAAAGTTGACGGAATTCAATTCTTTTTGGTTCTACGCGATCCTATCGACGATCTAAACACATTTCGCGTTTTAAGAAATGAGAAATAACAAGAAGAAGATGAAGAAATGAAGAGAGAAGGAAGGAGAATGAGAAAACTTACCACATGCTAGAGAGAGAGGGAGAGTTGCTGGGAGAGTGTGGGGGGTGAAGGGGGAAGAGTAAGGGAGAAGAGAAGGAGTAGGGAAATTATTTCAAAATGTTGCACTTAGGGCCCCTCCCCTACACTACTCAAAATAAACAACTTCCCACTAATAATTAAGACCCAACAATACTACACTAGCACAAATGACCCAAATAAAATGCTTAAGCATAAATATTATAACACATAAAATGCACACATAATTATTTAAATAAATAATAATTTAAATAAATAAACAAGCAAATAAATAAATAATAATTATTTATTACTAATAAAATAGAGCCTAGATTTCGGGTCGTGACAAAACATCCTTGAAATCTCTTACTATGGAGAGGGATTCGATTGTCACTTCTTTCTTGTTTGACTCACCCACATACGCAAGAAATCCTTCACAACCTTTCTTTAACAGTTTACGAGCCTTCATTACAGAAATCAGACCCGTTCGGACTCTTGGTTTCGACCCTTGAAAACAGAATCCTTCCCCAGAGGGTAATTCAAAATTCACTTCTTTTCTAAAGCAGTCTACTTTGGCATGATACGCGGCCAACCAGTCCATACCTAGGATGATGTCAAAGTCAGTGAGATCCAGACATATAAGATCTACCTCGAGTTCTCTATCGCATATCCTTAGAGGACAACTCTGAAACACTGAAGTAACTGGGATCGACTCCTTAGTCGGGGTATCAATTACCAAGGGCACTTCTAACGCTTTAGGTGACAATTTTAACTGTTTGCCAACTTAGTACTAATCACAGAATGAGTGGCACCAGAATCAATCAAAGCGTATACGTTGCGAGAATATAACTGAAGCGTACCTGCCACCAAGTCATTTTTGGCTCTAGCATCTCTAGCAGTCATGGTGAACACACGCCCCTGACCACCAGTCTTACTTTTGTCTTCTGCCTTCACTCCATGAGTTTGTGCATTCTTTTTCGGTTCTGGGCACTTCCACTGCGGATGCCCAATCTTTTCACAGTTATAGCACTTCCTTTCTCTGTACTTGCACGCGTCAGCCTTATGGTTGCCATCACACGCAGGGCATACTTCGACGGTCCCCTGCTCTTTAGCCTTTCCCTTATCGTAAGCGGTTCGGTTCCCAAAGTTCCTGTTCGGGTACTTGTTTGCTGTACGGTCGTAGCTTTCTTCAGCTTTATGCTTCCCATGACTGTCACGGTCTCGGTCGCTGAACTGTCCCTTGTTCCCAGCTGAATCTTTATTAGTAGACTTGTCTCCAGACTTCTTCTTTTCATCCCTCTTGTTGCGGTACTCATCCGACTCCCTTTCTACAATTCTGGCTCTGTCTAGCACTAACCCATACATCGCTAACTGCAGAGGCGTGATTCTGTATCGAATCCGATCACTCAACCCGGCTTCGAACTTTCTGGCCTTTTGTTCCTCGCTGTCGAAGAAGGTCGGTGCAAATTCCAGCAGATCTGTGAACCTTTCACTGTACTCGTCCACCGTCTTGTCACCTTGAGTTAAAGTCAGAAACTCTGCCACTCTGGCGTGACGAACACTAGCCGGGTAGTATTTCTCATTGAATACTACTTTAAACCTTTCCCAGGTGAAATTTCCTTCACCCCTAGCCAAAGCTGCTCTCTTTTCTGCATCCCACCAAGTGCGAGCCGCACTCCTAAGCATAAATGTTGCAAAAAATACCTTCTGCTCTGTGGTACATTCCAAAGTCTCAAAAATGTGCTCCATATCCTTAACCCAGTCCTCCGACTTCTCCTTTGAGGTACCGGAGAAAGTGTCCGGCTTTCTCCTTTGAAACATTTCCAGTGGGTCTCTCATTGGTACCTGCTGGGGTTGGTTTTGAGGTTGCTAGTTGGTTCACCACCTGTCCGATTCCAGCCACGGTCTGGTTCAGCGTTTGCAGAAGATTCGCCATGTTCGGATCAACATTGCCTTGGTTTCCCGCGTTGCGAGCGTTGCCACGGTTTCCTCTTCCTCTTCCAGACATCTGAAGTTAAGAAAGATTGAATTATAACTGATTGATAACCCACCACGAAAACGGGTTTTACATATTAATGACAAATGATTTAACTAGGTCGGTTACTTGACCTCACAATTTACTGTTTCATCGAGAGTCTATACTTAACTTGGTCTCATACTAACTTCACGTACATACTTATATGTATATATCGGTCTTACTTTAGACCTTTCACTGCATCGACCTTACTTTAGGTCTTTAACTGTATTAGTTGCTGTACTCAAACGAATTTCATACTTTTATAGGCCGTCCCCACAGAACTGATTACTATAATTTAATGCATTCACTAAGTTTATTCAAACATAGTTTAACTTAAAGAATCACATGACAAGAAATAACTTAACCTAAAAATAACTTTTATTTCTTTAACTGAACTAAACTAGAATAATCACTAAGTTCTTTACTAATAGAACTAAAAAGGAATACTAAACTTTTTAATGAAAGAATGCTAACTTCTAAAAAGAATACTAACAAATGGCTACTCCCCTCATAATTATGGGGTTACATTTTTTTTTCCTAGGTCTACCCCTAGGCCTTCCAGTTGGCACATAAGCCTTCCGTGAACCTCTTGGCCTTCCTCTTGGCCTAGGAACCGGTTTTTCCTCCAGTACTTCATCTTCAATTACAATCGGGGCAGCTTCACTGCCCTCTAGTGTAATTCATTCTTAAAGAAAAATATCAATCACTCAAGCCACACTCAAGTACATACTCATCTTCATTTAGAACCTCCCTTTAGGTTCTTTCCTAAAATAGCAAATTTCTATAAAAGGAAAGTTTCCTAACTTAGAAAGTTTCCTAAAATGGAAAGTTTCCCTAAATAGCAGCTTCCCTTCATTAGTGCATCCCAAAAGTACTTTGTTCTTATCAGAGTTCTAAAGCCCACAATATTTAAGTACTACTTCTCCCAATAGTCTTAACTTCTAATTCTGAGTCTCCCAAGTAATCTTAAACCGGGGCTCTGATACCAACTGTAACACCCCAACTTTTCATAACTAATAATTAATAACTTAACTTGATAAATTCCCAAAATCAGAATGCCCAACGGTTACAATTAACCACAATTCAAACGTTAACCAACATTCAAACTCTAACGGCTAGTACAGGTCACTAGCTCAAACGATAACTAACAGAAAAATAAAGTCTAAAACTTAACCGTAACAGAAACATAACCACTAACTAACTTTATTAAAAAGGCAACTTCTACGCAGCCGAACCTTGTAAGTCTTGAACTGCTTACTTATAACCTGGAGAGAAATAAAATGAAAGGAATGAGTGAACAATGCTCAGCAAGTTCATACGGAATCTCCTCGGGTACTAAGAGGAGATAACCGAAAGGAACGATAACAAGAATTCACAACGAAAGGATAACTCAATGATCAAACAAACTCTCAGTTTGAAAACATTTAACTTGATGAAAACAATTCATTTCTTGAAAACACGTGGCTTCAGAGACAGTTTCCAAAACACAACATTTTCACAAAACTTTACTTTTCTTTACTTTACTTCATTTAGGGATTAAGCACGCGCTGTACCCAGGGCTCGGGTTTCTACTGACCGCACCTAAAATCGGTATATCATGATAACCTACGTTACTTCATCAAGCAACGCAAAGGGGTCCACATGTTCAACTTAGAACTATGGATAACTGTAAGGGTCCACTTATCCGTTTCGGGATTATGGATAACTGTAGGGGTCCACTTATCCGTTTCAGGATTATGGATAACTGAAATCACTTTACTTATTACAAAACTTCACATTAAAGAGCTTTTACAAAACAAAGCTTAACTTTACAAACTTTATTGATCACTTTTTAAAAGATACACATCTCACTTGGACACCAAGGTTACAAAATCAATCATACACATGATACCCCTATTGAACAATAACAATATCAATAGAGGGGATAACGAAAGACGGAACAATTCGCAGAACATAATAGTTATTAAAAGACTATCTAGCCACACAGATAGTTTACTTTATAAAAACAAAGATTGGGAATCCTAACAGAGGATTAAGAATCAATACACCACTAAGAGCGTAATCCCTTACCTTAGCTTCGTGTTCTACTAGCTCGCTTTACTCCGCTTGGACAATCTACAACATGAAATAGTCTAGCCTTAGACATGAGAAAAATACTATTTTACTTCCGTCCCAATTTACTTCTTTTTACTCGATTAACCCCATGGTTTAGTCATCTATAACCTCTTTCCTAGTTAACCAATAACTTTAAGAATGACTACAACACCCCTAGGGTTTTTATTAGTCAATCCCCAACTCTCAATTTCACTATACACATTACACACACTGATTTCACACTTTCTGCACACACTTACTGAGTACACCTACTGACAGACACACCCACCACTCTGATACACACACCCTCTGGTACACCCACCACTCAGATGCACACACACACACTAAAATCTGATGCACACACCCACAATCTGATATACACACCCACACACCCACAATCTGATGCACACCTACACACATACAATCTGATACACCCACCCACACAAAATCAGCACACACGCACACACTCACACAACAGCACACACACACACACACACACAATTCACACAATAACCATTGCCTTCTTTCTTAGTTCATAGCCCAACCCTAGTTCATCTTTAGGGTTCAATTCTTATTGATTTCTAAAGATTTGTGTTAACAAAGATGGGGAAGAAATGATTGGGTTCAAGAATACCTTGTGAATGACCCTTCTCTCTCTCTTTTCTTCTTCTTCTTTTCCCTTGGCCGACTCCCTCTCTGCGATCTCTCTCTCTCTCTGTTGCCGCCCCTCTCCCTATTCCGTTCTCTGTTTGTTTTTTTTTTTTTTTCTTTTGCCATAAAGACTGCTAGGGATTTGAGAGAGTATTTAGTTTAAATAGGGTTATTAGTTTCCTATTAAGAAAAGGGCTACATTAACCTATTGGACTTCTATTTACTAAAGCCCAACATGAGCCCACTACTTACTCCTAATTTGTGAGTCCAAGATAAATTAAAAGAGTTTTACAATTAATAAATATAATGGCCTAGGGCCGGGTATTACACAAACTCTCGAAGATCTATTGAGAGCAACGTCGTTAGATTGGCAAGGAGCGTGGGATGATCATCTACCAATAGTGGAATTTGCCTACAACAACAGTTACCACTCTAGTATTGGAATGGCGCCGTATGAAGCCATGTATGAGCCCACTCTAGTATTGGAACGGCGATAAAGTTCAACAGATTCGCAAGTGGTTGTTAACTGCGTAGAGTAGACAGAAATCGTATTCGGATAATCGAAGGCGCGATCTGGAGTTCCAAGTAGGGGATCACGTATTCTTGAAGATCTCACCGACAAAAGGAGTAATGCGATTTGGGATTCGCGGGAAGTTAAGTCCGATATATGTGGGACCGTTTGAGATTCTAGAGCGAATAGTAGCGGTAGCCTATAAGTTGGCTCTACCTCCTGTGCTGTCTGGTGTGCACAACGTGTTTCACGTATCGATGTTAAGGAAGTACGTAGCCGACCCGAGCCACGTCATAGAATACAAACAGTTACGTTTTCGTGAAGACTTGAGTTATGATGAGAAGCCAGTAAAGATTGTAGACCGTAAAGAGCAAGTTTTGCGGAAGCGAGTGATTCCGTACGTAAAAGTGCAGTGGAGCAATCACACGGAAAGAGAAGCCACGTGGGAGCTCGAAAGTGAAATGCGTGATATGTATCCCACTTTGTTTGAAGATTAAGGTACGTTTAGTTTGGAGGACCAAACTCTTTTAAGGGGGTAAGAATGTAATAACCCGAACTTACCTTTTTATTCTATTTATTTTAAACTCTTAATTACTAATTGGGCCAAACTTTTAATAAAAAGTTTAGTTTAGTTATTGGGTCATAAGTAGAAAGCCCAATTCATTGACTAAGTTAATTAGGAGTCCTTTTGAATTAAGGATTTGAGGAACCCTTTTAGAATAAATACTCTCTTTAAACCCTAAACCTATTTTATTCCACCGCAATTGAAAAAAAAAAAGAACGGGAAAGGGAAGTCGACGCAGAGAGAGAGAGAGAGAGAGCGGGAGAAAGAGAAGAAAGGAGAAGGAAGAGCGTGTTCACAAAGGTAATTCTACAACCCCTAAACCCTTTCTCCTCATCTTTGTAAGGTTAAATCGTTGGATTAAGAAACCTTAACTCTAAAAGTATGAACTAGGGTTTAGTAGTGTGAAATTAAAAAGGAAAAAGATGATGGTTTGGGGGTGGGTTGAGGCGGCAGTGGCTGCCATGGTGGTGTGTGTGTGTTCATGTATTGGTGTGTGTGGGCGTGCGCTGTGTGTGTGCGTTAGTGTGTGTGCGTTAGTGTATTTGTGCGTGTTGTTGAGTGTGGGTTCTGGGTGTGTGCAGATTGTGTGTGTGCGGGTGTGCGTAGCAAATTGTGTGTGTGTGGGTGTGTGTATCAGAGTGTGGGTGTACCAGAGTGGGGGTGCATCAGAGAGAGGGTGTACCAGAGTGGGGGTGCATCAGAATGGGGGTGTGCCAGGTTGTAGGTGTACTCAGTAAGTGTGTGCAGAAAGTGTGAAATCAGTGTGTGCAATTCATATAGTGAAATTGAAAGTTGGGAATTGATTAATAAAAACCCTAGGGGCGTTGTAGTTATTCTTAAGGTTATGGTTAACTATGAAAGGAGTTATAGATGACTAAATCGTGGGGTTAATCGAGTAAAAAAAAAAAAGTAAATTGGGACGGAAAATAAAATAGTGTTTACTTGTGTCTAAGATTAGACTATTGCATATTTGTAGATTGTCCAAGCGGAGTAAGCGAGCTAGTTAAACGCAAGGCTAAGGTAAAGGATTACGCTCTTAGTAGTATTTGATTTCAATCCTTTGTGTAGGATTCCCAATCTCTGTTTTGTTAAAGTAAACTATCTATGTGGCTAGATAGTATTTTAAAAACTATTCCGTTTTGCGAATGTTACCGTCCTTTGTTATCCACCCGATTGATATTGTTGTTGTTCAATTGGGTTATCATGTGTATGATTCGTATTGTGACTTGGTGTCTAAAGTGAGATGTACACCTTTTCAAAAAGTGATCAAGTAAAGTTTTGTAAAGTTAATCTTTGTGTTATAAAGATCTTCAAAGTGGAGTTTTGTAAAAGTAAAGTGATTACAGTTATCCATAATCCCGAAACGGATAAGTGGACCCCTACAGTTATCCATAATCCCGAAATGGATAAGTGGACCCCTTACAGTTATCCATAGTTCCAAGTTGAACATGTGGACCCCTTTGCGTTGCTTGATGAAGTAACGTAGGTTATCATGATATACCGATTTTGGGTGCGGTCAGTAGAAACCCGAGCCCTGGGTACAGCGCGTGCTTAATCCCTAAATGAAGTAAAGTAAAGTAAAGTAAAGTTTTGTGTAAAATGTTGTGTTTTGGAAACTAGCTCTGATACCATTTGTAACGACCCGAGTCCGCAGACCCGACCCGCCACATAGGTACCGTACACTAGCCCACCAAGCATCTCTTCAATTGGGTCAACCACAGCCCATCACAGGCCTCCAAAAGTCCAATGGATGATTTGATGCTTAGTAGGAGTGTATGGGCCTTCTATATAGAACACTCAATTCCCACATATTTCCGATGTGGGATGGGGGATATCACAATCTCCCCCACTCAAACCCTTGCCGTCCCTGGCAAGGTCAATCAATATGGTATAAGAGCGGAACCCCGGCCTTAAGGCTTGCGAGCTAGCCCGGGGGTACGATCTGGGTATTGATTGACCTTGCCAGGGACGGCTAGGGTTTGAGTGGGGGAGATTGTGATATCCCCCATCCCACATCGGAAATATGTGGGAATTGAGTGTTCTATATAGAAGGCCCATACACTCCTACTAAGCATCAAATCATCCATTGGACTTTTGGAGGCCTGTGATGGGCTGTGGTTGACCCAATTGAAGAGATGCTTGGTGGGCTAGTGTATGGTACCTATGTGGCGGGTCGGGTCTGCGGACTCGGGTCGTTACAACATGTGCCCTTAAGGCATACGTTAGAAAAACCGTATCTTAAAAGGAATAAAAATAAAGGCTTTGTGATGCATAAACAAGAATGATTTCCAAATTTTCACAAGTAAATATAACCTAACTTAAATGACCCAAAAATTCATTAATAAAAGTAGTGTTTTTATTTAATAAAGTTTATAAACCCTATATTAATACTTAGAATTTTTCATTTATGCCCAATATATTCCTAACTTCTCTTTATCAAATTTCTCAAAGGATAAAAGTTATGAAGAAATAGATAGGAAAAAAATTTATGAAGACAATTTTGATAATGATTAAATCATCATAAGAGAGCATTGATTTTTTTTTTTAAATAGGGAACATTTAAGCGGTTAAAAATAGAAAAGAGATACTACCCCCCCCCCCCAAAAAAAAAAAAAAAAAACTTAAAGCAACCATTGTCCACAATGTGTCAAAATAGGACAACTTAAAAAAAAATGGGGCGGAGGAAATAGAATTGCTGAAAATGTTGGTGAAGAAGAAGAAGAAGAAGAAGAAGAAGAAGAAGAAGAAGAAGCAGAAGAAGAAGAATTTTGAACGAACCTGTCTTTTACCTACCAAGCTGGCCTCTTCATGTGTCGAGCACGGCCGAACATTGGCTTTGGATCGGTTGAGTTGTGAAATTCGTAGAGCACGGCCGTTCTTGTCCGTGCACCCAGCCGTGCAAACACTGTTCATGACCCTTTTTTTATAATACACCTACAAACAAAGAATAGAAAAACAAAACAACAATAATAAAATAAAATATTTTAAAATAATAAAATAAAATAAAAATTGAAATAATCCATCGGCTACCATCCCGATGATGCTTGTTTAAGGTCATTAGCTCGACCCATTTATTTTAACTGGAATGGGCAAAGAATGGTATTTTGATGGACTTCTATCTTTAACTACTCGCCATTGCATACCCATTGGAGTGATTGATCTTCTATGGTCAATGCACATGCGCCCGCCTGTAGATACCCCGGGGGAGGAGACCGCGGCTTTAGGCTAGAGCGCGCGAGCTTGTCCTAGGATGTCTAATTGTGTTTTAGAGTCGCCACCCACGTTTTTGAGGAACATAAGAAAACCTAATATTTATGAGCCTAAGTTTGATTTACGAAAACAGAGATTCTTTGGGATGAGGGGTTCGGGGGTTAGGTTACGAAATGGGAAGTACTTAAACACCCATTTCGCCCGAGCAAAGTCGGTCTTGTTTGTTCATAATTCACTTTAAAGATAAATGTGTTCTTCCTATTTGAATGATGATAAAAAAGGGGTTTTAAAGTTTAAAATGTAGGGAGATGACTCCTAGGCCAATTTAATGTAATGAAAGGACCATTGGTGTCATGTCCCAAGTGTTTTTGGGGTGATTGCACATTTGATTGAAGAAGAAAAAGAAAAAGAAGAAGAAGAAGAAGAAGAAGAAGAAGAAGAAGAAGAAAGTTTAAGACATTTACCTATAGTATCCTTCAAAGAGAACCTCTTGAAAAGCCTTGAAAAAGAGGTTGAATACTTGGAGAGAACACTTCTTAAGGTCCAAAGTTTTTTAGTTGAAAAATGTCTCAAAGAAGTCCCAAGGAAAAGTCTAGAAAAGAAGTGAGGAAAAGGTCCCTTCCAATGATGGATTGGAGGGGTTTTTATAGTTGAAAGAGGGGAGTTTTTGGAGCCAAACGGAGTCTCCAAGAAATCTTTCCCGGGCAAAATCATGTATAATGAGCAAGGGAGAGATTCTTGGGCAGAATCTGTAACTGACACACCCCAGAAGCGCACGCATCCCACCTAGGCGGCGGAAGGCGCGCGCGTCTGGCCTCAAGAGGCGGAGGCGCGCGACTCTGAAGAGAAATTTTTCACAGAATGGACTAGAAAGTTAGAACTGTTATTCAGTTTAGTCCCGGGACTTAACGGAGTCCGTCTGGAACTTAACCAAAGTAACAGAAACTAACAGAAAACACTTAAAAGAGGGAGAAACACAAAATCAGGTGTGCAATCGGGGTGAGCGATCCAAGGCGGGGTGTCTACAGAGCCCCTCGGCGGCGTGGATTGCGAAGCAAACGCGCCGACGAAAGACAGACACCGCCTAGGACATCACCAAGAAAAGGAAAAGACTCGATAAAGCAGGAATTTGAAATTGCAGGGGATAGAGGTGCGCTCCCTGTGTGAGCGGCTTTGAGAGGTAAAGGTGCGCTCCCTATGTGAGCGGCTTTGCCATGCAGTTTAGTCCAAAACTAACGGAATCAGTTAGGAACTTAACCGAAGTAACAGAAATTAACAAAAATAAGTTAAATAAAAATACTATGTATGCAATCGGGGTGAGAGGTCCAAGGCGGGGTGTCTACACTATCACCATAGAAAAGTAAAAGTCCCATTTTCTTTTCACTTCAAATGTTCTATTTTTCTTTCTTTCCCTACAAAGAAGATTAACACGGCAGCAGCAGCCAATGACAACTACAATGGAGCAATCCACCGCAACAAGCTACAATGAAGCAATCCAAAGCAACAAGCAACAACGGAGCTACCCACCTCGACAAGGAACAAATCACCTCAGTTAAACGAACCTCTCACCCCTAAACTCAAACCCAACTTCATCATTAGCCGAGCCTCCCCCGAACTACGCGGACCTGAGCTTCTCACCTTGAGGATAACGTAGGCAACCTTCGAGTCCGGCCTAAAATATACACAACCCACCTTGAGCCAATTTTGTTTCTCTTCTCTCTCCCCATATATTTCTAGTTTTGGTTTCTTCACTCACAATTGATCAAAACATTTAGTATTTTGAGGCTACTTGTTTACCCATTAACCAGAACTCATTAAATCAATCAACGAGGTCCATTCTCGAGCAATCAAATGAGAATCTTGAATAAAACAATTTTCAAATGTCTCGACAAGTCTTCTGTTCTACAATCTAGGAAGAGCCAAATACTTACTTTCTGTCAAGCAGGGGCTTCCTTCCGTTGGTACATACACCTCTTATAAATTGTTCAAAGAGTCGATATACGAGCACTCTCGCTCTCTCTCTCTCTCTCTCTCCCTTTCTCTCTCTAAAATGCCCCTGCATGTTTTCAAACAATTCTTTTTCATTTTTTTGAGTCGACTAAATTATTTCAAAAAAAAAAAAGAAAAAAAAAGTGACGCAAAAGAGATGCCCGCTAGATTAAAAACCCGAAAGGGCGGTCTAGGCAAAAAAAGGGTGCGTCTTAAAGGAGGTAGGATACCCCTCTCTACACCTTCATCAAACTAGAGTGTCCCCAACAAAGTAGGCTGACTATGTGGTTTCTCAAAGGATACCAGGGCTTCAACAAGCACATACCTGGAAGAAGGGCATCCCTCATCATCAAGCTTGACGTAGAATTTCTCAAAGGAAGGAGGATACCCGCTCATCAAACTAGAGCGTCCCCAACAGAATGGGTTAGCTATGTGACAAACTCGGCACGTGACAAACTCTTTGAATTTGTAAGAATCGTAATTAATTATAAGGCATCTTTATAAAATCATAACACTTTCAAAAGTTCTCTCCCCAACACATTGTTTATAAACCCGCACCCTCGGTCTCCACAAAATTGTGATAACATCCTCGGTCCATCTAGGACCAATCTCTGTGATTCTTAAACCGACTCGGTCATACAACTTATGTCCACACTTTAGGACACCTCTAGGCCTAAAACCTCAACTCTCTAGGTCCCAAACTCACTTGATTCAAAACCTTTGGTCCCGAGCCTACCCGGTCAGTCTTACCTAGGTTACACCATAACCCCTTAGCTCGACCCTCCACAAGTTTGTAGCATGATTCCTGAGGCCTCAAACCGGTTCTATCTAAAACCTTAAACCTTAAACCTTAAACCGGTCCACCAAAGCCAAATCCTTGGAATGACCCATTAGGTCCCGAACCTACCGGTCCCAAGCCTATCCGATCTCCTAGATCTCAAACCTACCAATACATACTCGTTCTTACCCCGTCTAAGCTATAGCTCTCTTATCCTCTTAGGTCCAACCTCTTAGGTCTACCTAGTCTAACCTGTTGAGCGATCCCTTAGATCCAAAGCCCAGTTGAGCCTACCAAACACCTATCTTTTAGGTCTCTAGCATACTTGATCCACACCTTAGGTCTCAACTCCTAAACCCTTTAGATCACAAGACTGTCTACCCTCTAGGTCTATAATCTTAGATGTCGACCCTTAGAACTCTTTAGTTCCCAAGCCTGCTCGATCCAACCAAAACAATGCCATCTAAGCCTACCGCCATATCCAAACCGTGGCCCTGCCACTCTGAAACCTAGTGTCACCCATTAGCCTCAAAAGACTTCCTAGTCTAAGCTACAACCCCTTAGGTCTCTAACCTACTTAATCCAAGTCGAGTCAAAACCTCGAACCTACACGATCCTCTCCTTAAACTCCATGGATCTCAAACCTCGCTTCCCCAATGAGTCCAAACCTCAAACCTGCTCAAGCACATAGGATCTCCCGTGTACCGTGCCATGCCATAGAGATCTCAAAACCCATTCGGTTAAAACTTGTGTCCCTAACACATTTGGTCCCATCCCAAACCTACCTTCGCAATTGCCAAACGAGCTTGGTCACGCGCATGACCTCTAAGACAAGCTTAGGTCCTAAGCATACCCAATCCAATTAGGTACCTATTTTACTCGAACAAAGTCTTTGAGACTCAATTCCTCACGTAAAGCGCCAACATGGTCACACATCCAGACCCATTTCCCGCACGTATGGCTTGCACCTAGCCTAAACTCTCAACACCTTAGGATCCAAACCCTAGCTTCAAGCCTAGGAATTCTCATTCTCTCCAAAGCCTACCCTCAATACTTGGAAGTCGTATTCGCTCCAAACCCTAGCTTCAAGCCTAGGAATACTCATCCTCTCCAAACCCTAGCTTCAAGCCTAGGAATCCTCATTCCCTCCAAACCCTAGCCGTGAGCCTAGGAAGTCGCATTCTCTCGAAATCCTAGCCTCAAGCCTAGGAAGTCACATCCTATCCAAACCCTAGCCTCAAACCTAGGAAGTCGTATTCGCTCCAAACCCTAGCTTCAAGCCTAGGAATCCTCATCCTCTCCAAACCCTAGCTTCAAGCCTAGGAATCCTCATTCTCT
Organism: Campanula takesimana; assembly: GCA_026119855.1. Taxonomy (NCBI): domain Eukaryota; kingdom Viridiplantae; phylum Streptophyta; class Magnoliopsida; order Asterales; family Campanulaceae; genus Campanula; species Campanula takesimana. The sequence continues at coordinate 809,820 of JAOWBW010000214.1, read as the reverse complement.
CCAAACCCTAGCCGTGAGCCTAGGAAGTCGCATTCGCTCCAAACCCTAGCCTCAAGCCTAGGAAGTCACATCCTTTCTAAACCCTAGCCTCAAACATAGGAAGTTGCATTCACTCCAAACCCTAGCCTCAAACCTAGGAAGTTGCATTCACTCCAAACCCTAGCCTCAAGCCTAGGAAGTTACATCCTTTCCAAACCCTAGTCTCAAGCCTAGGAAGTCGTATCCTCTTTAAACCCTAGCCTCGAGCCTAGGAAATCGCATCCTCTCTAAACCCTAGCCTCAATCCTAGGAAATCGCATCCTCTCTAAACCCTAGCCTCAAGCCTAGGAAGCCGCATTCTTCTCTAAACCCTAACCTCAAGCCTAAGAAGCCGTATTTTCACTCCAAACCATAGCCTCAAGCCTAGGAAGTCACACTCTCTCCAAACCCTAGTCTTAAGCCTAGGAAGCCGCATTCGCTCCAAACCCTAGCCTCAAGCCTAGGAAGTCAAATTCTCTCCAAACCCTAGCCTCAAGACTAGGAAGTCACATTCTCTCCAAACCCTAGCCTCGAGCCTAGGAAATCGCATCCTCTCTAAACCCTAGCCTCAAGCCTAGGAAGGCGAATTATTTCCAAACCCTAGTCTCAAGCCTAGGAAGTCATATCTTCTCTAAACCCTAGCCTCGAGCCTAGGAAATTGCATTCTCTCTAAACCCTAGCCTCAATCCTAGGGAACCACATCGTCCTCTCTAAACCCTAGCATCGAGCCTAGGATTCAACGTTCCCTTTAAACCCTAGTCCTGAACACTAGGAAATTCCTACACCTTACTCTCAAAACATAGGAAGCTTACGATCCCTAGACTTAAACCCTAGCCTAAAGCCTAGGTTACAATGTTCCTTTTCAAGCCATAGTCACCAATCCCAGAAAATGGTGAACCCTAGCATCAATCTTAGCAATCCCCAGTCTTAATCCTAGGAAGACACAACCTTTCCAACTCCCAGTAGCCTAGGATATCTCCAAACCCTAGCCTTGAAGCATAGGATATCTCCGAACCCTAGCCTTAAAGCCTAGGATATTTCTAAACCCTAGTCTTAAAATCTAGGAAATTCCCAATCATTAACCTCGACCTCTCCAAGCCCTAGCACTAAGCCTAGGATACAATACTCTCCTCATGCTTAACGAACTCCAATCCCTAGCCCGTAAGCCTAGGAAACCCACATTATCTCCAAGACATAATCTAAAGCCTAAGAAGCCGTGACATCTTTGGCATCCCTATCTCAAAACTAGGACATCACCATCTTCCTTATCCCCTCTTTCCTTAAAAAGCCTTAGGTCCTACCCCTAGGCAACCAAGCAAATGTCCCTTACCTAATGCCTTGGTCTTAATGGCTCGTAGCCTCATATTATACATTCCCTCCTAATTTAGGATAAGTAAAACCCAGACACTATGCTTCCCATATTAACGACTCCCCGAGAGTCCATCTCTTTTGTGACTCCCCGAGAGTTCATTACCTTTACGACTCTCCAAGAGTCCTTCACCTTTGTGACTCCCTGAGAGTTCATCCCTTTTTGTAACTTCATAACAATCTGTCATCTTTACGACTCATGGTAAGTCCACCCGCCTTGTGACTCTCCAAGAGTCTATTGTATTTGAAACATTTTAATCATTACATTTGGTTCGGAAAGCCTCCAAATATTTCCATAAATTGATCATCTTAGTTCAAGAAAGCCTCCCCAAAATTTCTATTTCTTTTTAGAGAAGCATCGGGATTACCTAGACCTTTCCGTCTTCATATCTCGTACATTCCAAACTTCATCGCGGTTACTTAGACCTTGCCGTCTTCATATCGCGTGCACCCCAACATTTACTTAGTACCATCATGATGCACATAAGCCCTACCATTTCTCGTTATGTAAGTTCTATTACCGTGATGCACAGAAGCCCTGCCGTTTCTCGTTACGTGAGTTCTATTATCGTGATGCACAGAATCCCTGCCGTTTCTCGTTATGTGAGTTCTATTATCGTGATGCACAGCAGCCCTACCATTTCTCGTTACGTGAGTTCTATTATCGTGATGCACAGAAGCCCTGCTGTTTCTCGTTACGTGAGTTCTATTATCGTGATGCACAGAAGCCCTGCCGTTTCTTGTTACGTAAGTTCTATTATCGTGATGCACAGAAGCCCTATCGTTTCTCGTTACGTGAGTTCTATTATCGTGATGCACAGAAGCCCTGCCGTTTCTCGTTACGTGAGTTCTATTATCGTGATGCACAGAAGCCCTGCCATTTCCCGTTACGAGAGTTCTATTATCGCGACCACGCACGTTCCGGCAATTGCCATTTTTATCTTGGGATTACCTAGACCTTGCCGTCTTTATATCTCGCACCATTTCTTGTTGGTATCTCCGAACTACGTCCGGCTTGATTCCTCCGAGGATAAGTAGGAAGTCTGAAAAGGTTCAGCCACCTGACCAACTTAGTCATTTCTCATCCCCAACAGATTTTCCTTCGTGGAAGTTATCCCCAGCAGAAGGCGTTGCTCGTTTCTCTCTATCAGAGGACAATAGTTTGCAATTTCCCCAGTAGATTTGAACTACGTTCGGCTTGATTCCCCCGCGGATACGTAGGTCGCCTGAAAAGGTTCAGCCATTTGACCTCTTAGGTCATCTTTTGTTGTAACTCCATACCCGCGAGAGTTATCCATCATCCTTCTTTCGTTTTGAAACTCATGTTTAAGAACGGATCCTTCTTTTTATCATCGACCCTCCATTGCCTTGCAAAAAGCGTCGCCGAGGGGCTACTGTTAGTACCGGATCTGAAAAAGAGTTTATTAGGGCTTTCCCAAATATACAAAGACTTTATAGGAATTAGAAACCTTGCAAAGACTTGTCCCGGATCCCCAAAATATAGCTCAAAATTCTAGAATATCTTAAAAATGGCCAAAATAGAGTTTCCTTGCTTAAAATCAAACCCTAGCTTAACAATCACGTCAGCCAGGAATGATGGCCACGCGTCCACATCCGCCCTTGGCCACGCGGCCATTTCCAACCTTAGACACGCGGCCACTTCTGCCTCGGATGATCTCAGCCGTCAGATCTCTCCGCCAGTTTCCTATATAAAGGCCTCCCTTGCCTCATAATGAAGGATCCGAATTTTGGAGCTCACAAGTGACGATTTTTCTCCCAAATCAAGTCATTCAAGCATCCAAGAACACTCTCAAGAATCCCAAGAAGATCTAGGTTTATTTCTTACCAACATAGGTAAGTTTTCTAACTTTCTTCATGTTCTTGCCATATTCTTAGTGTAGATCCATAATATTCATGTTCTTAGCATGGTTATTCATTTCATCATATTATTCATGTGTTCATAATATGTTCTTCACATGTTCTTCACGTTCTTTGATTAAAACCTTATTTATGCTAGAATTAGGGTTGCGATCTTCATGATTACATATTATTTCATAGCCGATGATGATCTAGGGTTCATCAACCCGAACATGATCTAGGAACTACTTCTAAACCCTAATCTTTAGGTAAATTCCCCATCAATATGCATGATCCTGATTCTTCTGCCTATTCTAAATTCTTCTCGAACTACGCTGACCTGAGCTTCTCACATTGAGAGGAATGTAGGCAATCTTCGGATTCGGTATCAAACACATCGCACACTACATACACCGCATCATGATAGAAAGACCGATCATTCGGGCAATAGGAGTGATAACGCTTAATATTCTTCTCTTGTTGTAATTTGACCCCCGAACCCATTAACATGCTTTTTCTCAATGTTTTGGCTATAATTAAAATGACGTGGCGACTCTCATATTTTAATGTTGCTATGACTATTATCAATTTCAAACACATGTATTCACAGGGGGCGCGTAGAGTTTCCTTGAAACTTTCAAATTGATTTAACTTTTAGAACCTGGGATGTTCATAACTCAACAAGACATAAAATCATTAGTAATAACAAAACTTTATGGATTAGAGGAGTTCAAGCATACCCATTTCACCTCTCAAAAATATGAACCGTTTCGCGTCGAGTGCTTTCGTAAGAATGTCGGCGATTTGAAAGTCGGTTCCCACGTGTTCCAAATGAATGTTGCCTTTCTCCACGTGGTCTTTAAGAAAGTGATATTTGATGTCGATGTGCTTTATCTTGGAGTGCATGATAGGATTTTCAGAAACCGCAATGGTTGATGTATTGTCACAGTAGATGGGATAATTTTCTTCAATAATGTCATAATCCATCAATTACTGCTTCATCCATAATATCTGACAGGAACAACTTCCCGCAGCGATATATTCTGCTTCCGTAGTTGAGACAGATACTGAAGCTTGTTTCTTACTCGCCCATGACACAAGTCGATATCTGAGGAAATGACAAGTGTCACTTATGCTTTTCCTATCAATCGAGCACGCTGCATAATCCGCATCTGAATAACCTACAAATTTAAAATTTGAATCTCGATAGAGCGCTTGATCAACCTTTTTACCTTTTAAATCTTTGTCGAGTTTGTTACCGGTAGCCATTGGAGTATCATATGCTTTAGCATTCTCAAGTCCAAACTTTTTGATTAGATCCCTTGTGTACTTGGCTTGATTGATAAATATGCCTTCATTCATTTGCTTGATTTGAATCCCGAGGAAGAATGTGAGTTTTCCCATCATGCTCATTTCAAACTTTCTCTTCATTAGTTTCTCAAAGCGCTTTCACAACAATTCATTAGTAGAACCAAATATAATATCATCAACATAAATTTGAACAAGTAATTTATGACCATTATGTTTGGAAATGAAAAGAGTTGTATTGATTTTACCGCGAGTGAAGCCTTTCTCAATGAGAAACTTGGATAGTGTATCATACCATGCTCTTGGTGCTTGCTTGAGCCCATACAAAGCTTTCTGGAGTTTGTAAACATGATTTAGAAATTGTGAATCTTCAAACCCAGGTGGTTGAGCTACGTAGACTTGTTCTTGGAGTTCACCATTTAGAAACGCGCTCTTCACATCCATTTGATATAACTTGAAGTTCTTGTGAGCGGCATAAGCTAGAAAGAGTCTGATAGCTTCAAGTCTTGCTACGGGCGAAAAGGTTTAATCATAGTCGATTCCTTCCTCTTGCCTATATCCTTGTGCAACCAATCTTGCTTTGTTTCTTGTGATGGTTCCATTCTCGTCCATCTTGTTTCTGAACACCCACTTCGTACTAATCACTCCTTGATCATGAGGTCTTGGAACAAGATTCCAAACCTTACATCGTTTAAATTGATTGAGTTCTTCTTGCATTGCAACAGCCCAATTCGGATCTTGGAGCGCTTTATCAGCCTTCTTCGGTTCAATTTGAGAGATAAATGCAGTGTAAGCATCAAAGTTTATAGCTCTCCTTGTACGAACACCAACATGTAGATCACCAATGATGTTATTGATTGGGTGACCTCTAACTTCACGAATTTTAGGAGGTAAGTTAGGTTGGGTTGTAGTAACTTGAAGGTCTTCAATTGGTACATCTTCACCAGCATCAAAATCATCAAAGATAGGGGGTAGAACTGGTTCAGAATTGAAATTGGGAGTGACACCAGGTGCAGCATTAGAATTAGGTGCATGAGTGAAAGCATCAGGCGCATAGTACGGTGCAGCTGAATCTTCACTCAGGGCGCTATTATCAAAGTTCAGCGCAACTAATGTAGATGGATTTCCTTGAGTTTATGCATTCTGATCTTGTATAAGCGCAACATGAATAGGAGCACCTATCTCATTAAGCTCAACAGAATCATCAGCAACATTTGGAGCCAAATGTGGCTCAAGGAGAGAATGTTCATCAAATGTAACATGTACAGATTCAACTATCACTAATGTAGATCTATTAAAAACGCGAAAAGATTTAGAATATTTGGCATACCCAACAAAAATACCTTCGACGGCTTTGGCATCGAATTTACCTCTATGTTCGTTTCCGTTATAGAGGATATAACATTTGCAACCAAAGATCTTGAAGAATGCAATGTTTGGAGTTCTACCACACCAAAGTTCATACGGAGTCTTATTGTGAAGTTTGTTGATGAGGGAACGATTTTGAGTAAAACAAGCGGTGTTGACAGCTTCTTCCCAAAACTTAGGCAATTTGGCTTCGGCTATCATCGTACCGCTTCAATCAACGTCCTATTCTTTCTTTCCACAGTGCCATTTTGTTGAGGAACTCCAGTAGTTGAGAAGTTGTAATCTATCCCATGATCGTCGCAGTATCGAGCAACACCGTTGTTCTTGAATTCTAGTCCATTGTCGGATCGAACACTAACGATGTCATCTTCTTATTGGGTTTGGAGCAGTCTGAATAAGGTGGTTAGGATGTTATAACAAATGTCCTTTGTAATCATCATTTCCACCCATGTATATCTTAAGTAATCATCTACCACAACTAGAGTGTACTTGTTTCCTCTAATACTTGCAGTGGTAACTGGTCCAAATAGATCAATGTGCAGTAGTTGCAAACATCTAGTAGTTGAGGGATTTGTCTTGCTGGAGAAAGACTGCTTCAGTTGTTTGCCAAGTTGACACGCGGCGCACTTTTTGTCATGATGATCAGCAACCTTGGGAAGTCCTTTAACAAGATTATTCCTGCTGAGTTTAGATAGATACTTGAAGTTCAAGTGACTTAAGCGCTTGTGCCACAGCCAACTATTTTCGCTCACACTTTTAGCTACAAAACAAAGATTAGTACTAGAGTTCATATTTTGGAAATCAATAATATAAATATTTGTCTTACGATATCCCGTGAGTAATGTATCTCCAGATTTGCCATTCTTGATAAGACATTTTGTTGAAGTAAAATGGCATTCTAGTCCTTTGTCGCAGAATTGAGATATGGATAATAAATTGTGCTTGAGTCCTTCAACAAGAGAGACTCTTTCAATGCACACTTTGTCTTTCTTGAGCTTTCCATATGCTACAACTTGACCTTTGTTATTATCACCAAATGTTACCGAGGGACCTTTTTCTTTATGGACATCTTCTAGTAAGGATTCATCTCCAGTCATGTGTCGTGAACATCCACTGTCGAGAATCCATTCATTCATTCTAGCTTTGGAAGATCCAGCCATGAAGCAAAGAACCTGAAATATAAACATTTAAGCAGGTCCCTTTTATTCCTTTTTGGGTCCTAGAGTTAGCAACTCTTGACAACCCACTCTTGCTTGATAAGACATTTCGTTGAAGTAAAACGGCATTCTAGTCCTTTGTCGTAGAATTGAGATATGGATAATAAATTGTGCTTGAGTCCTTCAACAAGAGAGACTCTTTCAATGCACACTTTGTCTTTCTTGAGCTTTCCATATGCTACAACTTGACCTTTGTTATTATTACCAAATGTTACTGAGGGACCTCTTTCTTCATGGACATCTTCTAGTAAGGATTCATCTCCAGTCATGTGTCGTCAACATCCACTGTCGAGAATCCATTCATTCATTCTAGCTTTAGAAGATCCAGCCATGAAGCAAAGAACCTGAAATATAGACATTTAAGCAGGTCCCTTTTATTCCTTTTTGGGTCCTAGAGTTAGCAACTCTTGACAACCCACTCTTGCTTGACCTTAGGATTTTTAAGTCCTTTGGCATTAGGAGTGAATCGTAAAAGGCATTCCACGGCCTTATGTCCAGAACAATCACAAATGGAACAATGATGAAAGCCACCAATCACGTGAGTTTTTACAAACTCTTTACTTTTCTTTGGGATAGCATTCTTCTTTGGGTCAGATGAACTAGCCTTAACAAAATCCTTCTTTTGAAATTTTGGAGCGCTTTTTCTAGGAGGACGCATAAGGCTAGGAGGCGCACGGCGGTGAGGCGCGTGGCTCCTAGGCGCATGTTCACTCGTAGGAGCGCGCCTTGTTTCAAGAATGATTTTGCTAGAGGATGATTCATCTGTAGCTACTTCCTTCCCTTTAGCATTCCCAAATTGCTTCGTTGGGTAGACATAATGGAATGCTTGTCTCTTGACTTTTTCCTATCCTTTACCCATTGAATTAGAATGTTTTTCCTTGGGAATTTCATGAGTTTGTTGCGGTGTAAATTAACTGTCTCTTTCAGCACAAACATCACACTTAAAGTTGTCACTAGTTGATGTGAATCCCAAGCCACTTTTATCACCACTGTCTTTTTGGGGCTCAAAGATACCATCTATAGTGACACGAGAATTGGACCACTCATTTGCAATCTTTTTAGGATCAGTAATTTGAATGACCAATTCATCATTTTGAACTTTAAGTAATGAGTTATGTTTCGTTATATAAGTGTTTTTAACAGTAAGAGGAGTCATGCTCTTTATCTGCTCCTTAAGGAGGGTGAGTTCAGATTTTAATAGAGATTTCTTGGTCTTAAGCTAGGAAATTTCATCACATGATAGTGCTAAAGCTTCCTTCATATCACTAAATCGACTGATTACCTTTTCATCCTCTTTGAATAACTTTTCTTGCTTTATAATGTCCTCGTCATGATTGATTGTAGGAATAGATACAACTTGAGGTCTGATATAATCACTCTTTCTGAGTTTGCTTATTGCACTCAGATCACATCTGGAGAATAACAATCCACCATCGCTTTGAGTCGGAGTAATACATCCTTGTTCAATGAGCTCGCTGATGGTTGGTCCTTTCTTCTTCTTTACTTCTTGATGACCTGCAGATTTTCTAATGGGTTTGTTCAATATTTTCATATCGGGAACATCCTTTGAGAAGTCATCACCAGAATTAGAATCAGAATCATCTTTTGCCACCAAGCATACGAGTCCATCATCAGAATCTTCATCGCTCTCTTCTGAGTCTGTTTTAATCCAAGTGTTCTGCTCATTTGCTGGTGATTCTTCTTCAGCAACCATTCCCTTGTGACGAGTGAATTTAGGAGTGAATTTGGAAGTATGGCTGCTCTTCTTCTGCATGTACTCAAATTTGAGAATTGGGCAGCTTGATGCAAAGTGTCCTGGTTTCCTGCAATTAAAACAAACAAGGTCTTCTTTTCTTTTTGAATCACTGATCCTCGTGAATTTTGGAGGAGCTCTGCTTGTAGATCCTTGAGCTTTGTTGAATGAGCCGGGTTTTGAGAATTTTCTGAACTTCTGGAATCTCTTCACAAATAAAGCAAAGTCTTCATCATCCATGTCTAATAGCTCAGAAGTAGAAATTTTGGGATCGGAACTTTTCTCATCCGGCGCAGGCGCTTCCTCACTATGCGCCACCATTGCGATAGATTTTGACTTTCCTTCAGTTTCACTAATTCGTTGGAGTTTGAGCTCGTAAACTTTGAGATTTGCATAAAGGTTCCTTAAATTCCAATCATCCAAGGTTCCAGCGTCTTCAAGGGTACTAGATTTATGGAGATATCTAGATCCAAAAGCAGCAAGGAAATTAACATTTAATTCCTTATTTGAAAACTTCTTTCCAAGTGAAATACAGAGATTGATAACTTCACATTAGCGTTCATAAGTTTGTGTTAATGTTTCACTGGGGAGTTGAGAGAAATTGTTGAATCTCTTTTGTACTTCGTATCTCTTGTTCTCTTTGCAAACGGTATCTCCTTCTATATGCTCTTCAATAGCATCACATAATTCATTGGGGGTAGCACAATGCATGACTTGTTGTTTCATAGCCGTGCTTAGAGTGCTAAGGAGAATGTTTCTTGCTTTCCCATCATTTGCAACTCTTCTAATTTCTTCTTCAGTCCATTCTTCATTTGGTTTCAGAATTGTAGGTTGAGCAGCGTTGGTGCGCGGATTTGGATTCGCTTTCATTGGGATGTAAGGTCCATAAACTACGGTGTCATGAAGCCTTTCATCGATTGAGCTGAGATGGGTCAAGATGTTGAATTTCCACACATCAAAATGATTTTCATCAAAGACTGGAACGTGAGTGTAGTTTGCAGTTGCCATAGGTTTTGAGTTTGCCATTTCGAATCGGCACCCAAGCTGTTAAGCTTGAAAAACAAAAATGTTTTATAAAGGTGTTTGCTATGATACCACTTGTTGGTCCCAAAGGGGAAACAAGGGTATAAAAATAGCTAGAGGGGGGTGAATAGCTGTTTTGAAATTCTTTTCGTACCCTTGATAAACTCAATTGCAAATGCACACTTTATCAAATAAGCGTTATGAAATGCGCCTAAGTGAGTGAGTGAAATGCACAGCGGAATTTAGTTAAGTGAATAGGCGCAAGGTGATAAAGGGGGTGCACACACACTCTAAGTATTTTGGCTCAAAGTGAATGAAAGATGGAACTAAAGCAAATGATATAACAAACACAACACAATTAAATTCAATCAATCTACAATGATTAAACAAGCAAATAGTGAGATAAGATAATAACTTGAAAGTAAATGACAAGAAGTTAATACGCGCTATTTGGAGAGGTTCGATCGGGAAATGATCTACGTCCTCTACCAAGATGGTTAGTCTTGGATTTCTAATGGAGATCTTATATAATGAGTGAGTGTTACAAATTACAACGGTTGAGCTTTACACTAACTCAAGATCTATTTTCTATGAAAGAATTAATCTTAGACAAAACCGGTGTATCTCTTAAAGAAAGATCTAAATGATCAAACTTAAAGAGGTGCGTATGTGTTCTTAGTTTCAAGGCTCTTTAGATCTATGAGATTTAGAGTACAAAAAAACTAAAGTGTTTTTGCTTGAGGATCTGGGCTAAGTATGAAGGTATGAAGATGTTCTTGAGGAATCTGGGAATTCAAAGGGCAATCTTCAAATCTTCAGCAAATGCTTGAAAGAGAAATTCTGAAATGCTTAGCAACTTCAAATGGTTGAAGTTATGGGGTATTTATAGTAGAGCCCAAAAAACTAGCCATTGGAAATCTCTTGTGGATAAGATCAAAGGACAGATGTGCTGGAGCTCATTGAGTGGAGCACGTGTCCTTTTATAGCCGTTACACATAACAGAAATATGACCGTTGTGAACAGGTATCTGTGAGAGCCCGCGCTCGAAAGCCAAACACCAAAATGATCGCTCGTGAGGGCGATTCGGGTCCGTTTCGTGCTAATGCGATTTTGGAAATGCGCTCGGTTCCCACACAATGGTTTCCTCTCGATGGAATCAAAACAGTCAAGAGTCGCCACCTCATTTTATTTTAGGAAAAACGAAGATAAAACCTTTTTTTAGAGAAAGTGGGTTCGGGGGCTAAGTTACGAGAAGAGAAGTGGTTAGGCACTCTCCTCGCCCGTGATGGTCTCTAGCATGCATGCCACGTAGATTCAATTTTATGCCTTTTATGCCTTGATTTTATACCCTAATAAAATGGTGATTAATATGTATATGGGAGTCTTCCTAATAATCTAGGTATATTTGCTTTAATTCACAAATGAGAGTCGGTTTGGGTGGACTCCTTGGTTTTGAAATGGTTTAGCATTCATGTCCCGTAAAGGAAACACATAAAGGGGTGGGGGATTATAATGTACAATGGTGAACAAAAAGGGCAACAAATCCCCTAACAAATAAATATCCAAAAGTCCGTCCCCAAGCATTTTTAGGGACTGCTGTCCATCATTATTTCTTGTACCTGTTCTTAGGCTCACTCAATCCAGAAAGTAAAGGTCAAGAAAAGTTCCTAACACATCAAGAATAAACCATGATTTTTCCCTTGATTTTAGGGTCATGTTATGGTGTCCAAACAAAGCATGCAAGATAGAACTTTCAACAGCCTAGTCTGACAGATATGCATACCTCCATAAAATATCCACTTTTTGCATCATGAATATGGGGGAATCATGGAAAATACTAAACATGAAAGTTACTCCTAACATATCAAAGTTTATATCTGGAGATTTTAAAAGCCATCAAGCAAGTTTAATCACATAAAACATCTCTGACTTTTTCATATCAGAGATGAACAAACACAAATCTGCAGATCTAGAGCCTAAACAATAAATGGAAAGAACAGTCTTTGCTCATGGGAAAAATATAATATTCACATTCTCATCTTCCTCGTTCTGTGTAGAACAAAAACCATTTTGTGGTCCAAGTTAAAAAACCACGTTTTCTATGCATAAACAAAGCAAATGGGCAGAAAGGTACAGCTTGGACAGACTACTGGAAATCCACACATGTCATGAAAACACCCATGAAAACTCAATCAACTGAAAAGGTATGAACATGAAACTTTGGGTGAACATATATATACATGTTATCTACATGAAAAAAAAAACCTTCAAGCATTTAGACCTGATTTCATGATGCTCTATATTAAGATGAGACAAAACATGGCAGATTCAAGGTTTATGAGAGAAAGCAAGTTATTCTTTGAAAAAACTCTTGAATCCCCAACAAACCTAGACTTGATACTCATACATGAATGTTATATACACACAAGATCAGTAGCATAGCATGCTCAAGAGCTCAAAATACCATTATATATCATCATTTAAAGAGAAGAACAAAAAGAGTACCAATATTGTTTGATTTTAGGCATCAAATGGAGGTCTAGCCTAACAAGGTGGCTAGACCTCTCAAGAAATTACATAAACCACTACATCTTACACTTAAGGGGATTACAAGATGGAGAGATTACCTAGGTTGTGCTCCCTTTGCTTCCAAGGGAAGACTTTTTTGGTGTTTTTCTTTAAGGTGTTTGCCTAGTGTTTGATTTTGGTTTGTGTTTAGTGAGTGTGTTGTGGTGGTGCTATGGTGGTGTGGTGGTGGTCTTATGACTGAGATTTTGAGGGGGTTTGAGTTGCTAGAGAGAGCAAGAGAGGATGGAGGGCTGAATATGTGTGTGTGTGTGTGTGAAGTATGTCTTGTCCCTTTTTAAGTGTGTATTAGGGGGATGTATATGGGAGGAGGGAGGAGGTTTTTGATCATCAACTACCCCTCTATCACTAGGGCCTCATGTCAGCTTCCTTATCCCTGAATTTTGGGGTTGCATTGATGCCCAAAAAGTCTTCATTCGAAGTGCCAAAAGGATGATAATTCTGCACTGTCTGCCCAGAAGAAGGGAGCCGTACGGCTGCCTAAGGGGCTTACGCCTCCCCTGGAGCCGTACGGATGTGGTTGACTTTCTGGTCAGTGTTGACTGCCACGTGTCCTTTTCTGATTGGTCCTGCCCTCTTTGACCACTTGCTGGATTGTGGGCTGGCTGTAAATATCTCATGTTGGGATATTTTGCAATGTGGATAACCATCTTTCCCGTTCCAGCATTAGCTCCGCAACTGCTCCGTTGTACGCGCTTCGGTGTCCCGGTTGTCCGCGGGTCCCACATGAGGGTTTCTTAAACTAATTTCGTGGTCATGCCCATTTACCTGAAATATTTTTATGAGCAAGGGATGACAAGTATGTATTTTTTAATGCACAGAATGGGCGATAACGAGCAGCTCTAAGGGTGCGGGCACCGTTTCGGGTCCCGCACCTCAAAAATTTGAAGTACATGCTTGTTTACTCGCTTTTTTGCTCTGGTCATGAATTTGAAGTCCGTTAATCCATTAGATGCACCGATAAGGCTCACGGCGCTCCCGCATAGCCAAATTGAGGGCTCTAGGTCAATTCTAGGGTTTAGACCGATTAAAAGGGGTTTGATAAGGGGTGTGAGATCGGGGTATCTACAGAGCCCCTCGTCGAATCTCTTTGTAATGTAAAGGGGATTCTACGATTCCCTAAGAGACAAAAGATCTCGTCTAAGGTGTAACGGATGGGTCCAAAGTAGGACGTCCTACGTATCTCTTTCAAGAATCAACCCTCCGTAGTTCTAACTCAAACAAGCAATCAAACAAAGACAAACAATGGTCGGTCCTGGATTACCGGTTTACCTACGTATCTCTTTCGAGAATCAAACCAATCGTAGTTCAGATTTATTGAAATTTAAAATGCAGGGGGTCCCATTGAGACGCGTTGTCTCTTTGCTGGGGATGGAAATCATAAATGGAGAACGTACGACCATACGCAGTTCGGGATGGAAAACATAAATGGGGAATGCTTCGCTCAGCTGGGGAAAGGGTATAACTCGGCGTCAGGAGACGACCTCAATCAACAAAACTCAAGGATTGACACGAGGTACAATCAGAGTGGGGGAAACATCTCAAAATCCGGGAGATGACCTAATTCAACATCAAGACGAGTCGTATCTGACTCTGCGGGGAGGACATCTCAAAATCCGGGAGATGGCCTAATTCAACATCAAGACGAGTCGTATCTGACTCTGCGGGGAGGACATCTCGAAATCCTGGAGATGACCTAATTCAACATCAAAACGAGTCGTATCTGACTCTGGGGATTGGTATTGACCAACAATTTGCAAAAAAGGGCGACTGAGTTCACCGGGGTAAACTGCCTACGTATCCCTCCATGGGAATCAAGTTGAGTCGTAGTTCTGGGATGACCCGACTCAAAATTAAGAGGAGTTCTAAGTTCAACACGACTCGAGGATTGACGCAAGGTACAATCCAAGTAAAGGGGGTACATCTCAAAATTCGGGAGATGACCTAATTCAACAACGCTCAAAGACTGTCACATGGTACAATCTGAGGAATGGGGTACGTCTTAAAATCAGAAGACTACCAGGGGAAAAAATTAACGACCAATCAAAGGTCAGACGCTAAGCACCAATCAGATCAAGGGTACCAATCCAATCAAAAGGTCGGGCGCTTCGCGCTATCAAAGGGAGGTAAGACTCACATCAAGAGAAGACCAAAAGATAACATTTTATAAAAAATTCAACAAAGGATACGCTGCATTCTGAGCTACGCCCAAATTCCTTGGCTTTTGAGTTGCTGTGTGATGAGATTTTTGTGCTTTATCAAGCAATGAACCATCGATTAGCGTGATCCATCGGTACTGTTTTGGTTTTGACTGAAGTCTCTCGCGCCTCGGGAGAGATGACAACATTGAATTTGTGTGTCATGACCTAAAAGTTAGCTTTACACGCAGTGGTGGATATGATTCTCACGCATAAAATTTGAAACATCTTTGCTTGAGCACAAATTTATTTTTTATTTTAACTCGGGACGCTAATATTTTTGGTTTATCGCGATTAATGGACAACATTGAATCAAGCCCGGGCTAGGGCGGCGGCTGTTAATATCTGACAAAGGGATGAGGTTCAATGCCTAGGGATGTGGAAAGGGAAAATATCTAATTTTCAGAAAAGAAGCCACACGGCTCACTCACAACTGTACGCCTATAATGGAGCCGTACGGCCGCCTGACAATTCTGCTGGGAATCTTGACTTTGCAAACCTTATCCCTGACTATGGGGTATGGGGTGGGACCCCTTTTCGAGTACTGACGACCCAGGCCAGATTTTGGGAGGTTATAAATGGGGAGGGGGAGCCTTCCTTATTTCTCATCCCAAACATCTTCTCTTTCTCTCTTGTGTTGTATCTTTTAGCTCAATTCCTTCCTAAATGGCTCATCTTGGCCAAACCCTGGTTAGTACCGAGGAATATCGGGTAGGACTCAACCGTTGGGTGAATTCATACCCAGAGAGTGCACGAGCGGCGTTGGAGGAAACCTATCATTTCAAGCTACTTTTTCGCTTTGACGCTTCCCATTCAGTGGGAGATGATCCGAGGTGCTTCTGTTTTCTGGTCAACATGGATCCACTTGTTCAATTTCACTCAAGATGAACTGTGTCCTACCTTTGAGGAACTCTGTTCTATTACAGGAAATACAACTCGTGGCGAGGCCATGGTGCCCACTTCCCGCAGGACGCCTGCTCGGTGGCTTACTGAAACTTTCGGTTTTGATCTTGAATTCTCAAGGAGGCTTCTTCACAGGACCCATTTCGACATCATTTGCTTCCTCGGACTTTTTGGTGAGGCTGCCCCTCATAACTTGGAGTACTCTGATCGTAGGGACTTTGCCTTGGTCTTGTACCTCTTCGAGGAAATGTTTTTCGTTTCCTATGACGGCTTTATCGACTCAAGGATGGTGGACCTTGTCGATTCCTGCAAGCGTGGTGCCGGCATTATGATGACTGTCCTCTTGGCTGAGACCTTGCACGGGTTGGATGGTTACTATCCCAGAGGTGATGCCTTTACGTCAGGTAGCCCCATTCTGCTGCAGATATGGCTCCAAGATCATCTCAAAATCTTTCACTCGGTGTCGGACCCAGACTATATTCCTTCCATGCTTCCAAGGTGAGGTTTACATAGGCAAAACTGCACTACTATCAAAGAGTGGGTTGGACATTTTTGGCGGATCAAATCGGCAGACATCATGTGGGTGCCTCCGCATTGGCTCTTGAGCAGGTACCTCATCACTAGTGCGGGTCATTCCTTTGTTTGGCTGGCTGGGCTTCGATATACCACTTTCTACTTAGGCCAACGGGTCACTCGTCAGTTCGGACAAGTTCAAGAGATTCCCTTTTCTGACCTTCCTATCACAGTCAACTTGCCCGTGGATACCAACATTTGCAACTTGATCAAGTAGGTTTGGTACAAGAATGGTGCACATACTGGCAGAGGCAAGTGCTGGGGTGAAGGGGACACGTTCTATGAACCCACTTTGGAGTACCTCGAGTGGTTGGGCCCTCAGATCGTCGAAGAAACTACTACCATTGCATCTTTAGTATTGGAGCTCGTAGGTCCAGAAATTCTGTCTGGAGATTACTACTCCCAGATAATGGGTCCGACTGTCTTCCAGAATCAGATTGGTGGGAATCAACCACGCAACAGTCATTCGGTCCGGACATCGCAGAAATGGTCGGGGTTAGCTTCACGGATTACCCTGCCCGATGCAACTGACTTTGTGAATCAAAGGGGAGAAAGCTCTTCGGGTCCTTCCCAGAATGTGTTCGACCGCATCATTCCCTGAATGGAATTTCAGTTATTTTCGCGTAATCCTTGGTTGCCACGCCAAGATGTTTTAGTTACTTCAAAGATTGTGATGTTTGTTTTTCCTTGTTTTCAAGTGTAATGTTTGCAAATTTCAACATGGGGAATAAAAGTTTTCTATTATTAACGACCGGACCCGAAGGTTGCCTACGTTCCTTTTTTACAATGGACTAAGAGGCTCAGGTCAGCGTAGTTCGACACAATCACTTTGAATTTTTGCGCGCCTCCTGTTTTTTACCTAGAACTGCCCTTTCGGGTTTTCACCTCTAGTGGGGCTGTTTTTTTGCGCTTTTTTTTTTACAGACTCGATAGGAATCACCAAACTCTGCGCCTGCTAAGCATAATACTTCTTCAATTTACTGAGGTTGCAGGGCTGAACAAGGTCTTCTCCAAATTCAGTTTGCAGAAACACGGCTCCTCCGGATTGTATCTTCTTAACAATGTAGGGGCCCAACCATGGAGACTTCCGTTTCCTTGGGGGTCAACATAACTTGGTGGCTTTTCTCGCAACACAAGGTCTCCAACTTTGACATCACGATCTTTAACTTTCTTATTGAAGGTCCTGGTGATTCTGCTTTGGTACGCGCGGTTGTGCTCTAAGGCCAGCAATCGCTTTTCATCGAGCAATGCTAACTCTTCATGGCGACTTTGTAGCCAATCAATCTCGGACACTTGATTCTCAAGTAGCACTCTCATGGAGGGGATTTCAAGCTCAATTGGGAGAACTGCCTCCATGCCATATGCAAGTAAGTACGGAGTAGCCCCAGTCGGTGTCCGGATAGATGTGCGGTACCCCCACAAGGCTAAAGGTAACTTCTCGGGCCAATCCTTTCCGGTGATGGCCATCTTTCTAATGATGTTCTCAAGGGTTTTGTTCGCTGCTTCTACCGCTCCATTGGCTTAGGGTCGATAGGGGGAGGACTTGTGTCTGACCATACGGAATTCGTCAAGCAATCGGTTGACTTCCCCTTCAAAGTGAGTTCCATTATCTGAGATCATCTCATAAGGGACCCCATATCGGTAGAAAATGTTGGTACAAATGAACTCGGCCACCTTCTTGGCATTCAAGACTTTGTAAGCAGCGGCTTCAACCCATTTGATGAAGTAATCAATAGCTACGAGCACATATTCCTGCCCACTTGAACCCTTCGGTTTGACTTGGCCGATGACATATATTCCCCTTGTTGAGAAAGGCCAAGGAGCGGTTGACTGATAGAGAACGTGAGGCGGTAGATGTTGTAAGCTAGCGTACCGTTGACATTGATCACAAGTTCGCACTTTCATCATACAATCCTTTTCCATTGTGGTCCAGTAGTACCCTTGCTTCACTATCTTCTTAGCGAGCATTTATCCATTCATGTGGGGTCCACACAGTCCCCCATGGATTTCATCCATGATTCTATCCGCCTCCAACTTGTCTACACGGGCAAATTTGGTCCGTTATGATATCTTTTGTACAATCGATCTCCGGAAATCACAAATTGGGAGGCCCATCTTCGCATTGCAATTCTTGCCCTTTTGTCCTTTTCTGGAGGGTAGATCCCGTTTTTGAGCACATTCCATACGTCTGTGTACCATGGCTCTTCATTTTCCTCATTTTCCAATTCAATGACCAGGAAGTAGGCTGGGATTGATCTCTTACTAACCACGAATGGCTTTATCGTGACATCAGCAGGGAATTCCATGATGGAGGCTAGGGTAGCCAACGCATCTGCGAATCTGTTTCGGTCCCTTGGGAGGTAATGGAATGAGATATTCGAGAAACGTTCTGTGAGCGCTACCAGATGAATATGATATTGCTGCAGTCTCGAATCTTGGATCCTCCGCTTTCCTTCAATCTGATTGATGATTAGGGCGGAGTCCCTGAACACTTCAATTTCTTTGACCCCTCTTACCAATGCTTCTTCAAGGCCAGCCACGCAAGCCTCATACTCCGCTGTGTTATTCGAACAGTCAAAGTCTAACCGGATAGCAATGGGCATGTGCGCATCGCTTGGATCAATGAACAAAATTCCAATTCCAAAACCTCTTTTGTTGGCAGCCCCATCAAACCGACCCCTACCGCAGTATCAGTAACGGTTAGGTGATCCATCAACAGCGTAGATTCCTTCATCGGGAAACTGTGCTTCTGGTTTGGGCTCGAGATCAAGAGCCAAATCTGCAAGCTGATCCGCTATCACCCTTCCTTTAATGGACTTAGGCGTTGCGTAAGTCATATCAAATTCACTTAAAAGGAAAGCCCATTTGGCCGCTCGATTGGACATAGTTGGCCTTTCGAGGATGTACTTCACTAGATCCATTCGGGATACAATCTGAACAAGCAAGGACTTCAAGTAGATCTTTAACCGCTGCGAGACCCAAACCAAGACGGTGCACGCCTTTTCCAATGCTGAGTAATTCAATTCACTCCCTTGTAACTTTCGGCTCACAAAATAGATTGCATTTTCAACCCAGGAGTCTTCTTTTTCTTGCGCAAGCATTGCTCCTACCGCAGTATCAGTAGCGGTTAGGTACAACCGCAGAGGTTTGTGCGAATAAGGTGGGGCCAAGACCGGTGGGCTTGTTGTCAGGTATTCTTTGACTTTTTCAAAAGAAATCTGGCATTCTTCATCCTATGATCGATCGGTGCCCTTTTTTAGGAGCTTGAAGAGCGGCTCCCACATCGTGGTTAGCTGCCGTATGAATCTGCTGATATATTGAATTCTTCCCAAAAAACCCTTTACCTCCTTTTGAGTCCGAGGTTGGGGCATTTCTGTG
The DNA here is from genome assembly GCA_026119855.1 of Campanula takesimana. NCBI lineage: Eukaryota > Viridiplantae > Streptophyta > Magnoliopsida > Asterales > Campanulaceae > Campanula > Campanula takesimana. The sequence goes on along the minus strand of JAOWBW010000214.1, from coordinate 790,270 downwards.
ATGGCCTTTATTTTGTCGGGGTCGATTTCAATCCCTCTTTCTGTTACCAGGAAACCCAGAACCTTGCCTCGGATGGTACTGAATGTCCATTTAGCAGGATTCAACTTCATGTGATACTTCCGCAGTCTTTCAAAGAATTTTCTGAGGTCAACCAGATGCTGAGCGTCTTCTTCAACTGAGTGCACAATTATGTCATCTACGTAGATTTCAAGTTCTTTGTGGATCATGTCATGGAAAAGAGTTGTATCACCTCTTTGATAAGTTGTTCCGGCATTTTTAAGACCGAAAGGCATCACAGTGTAACAGAAGGTCCCCCACGGGGTGATGAAGTAGGTTTTTTTCTTGATCTTCCACTGCCATTTTAATTTGATTGTAACCCGCCATTCCATCAACAAATGACTTCACTTTGTGCATCGCGACTGAGTCAACCAAAATATCAATATTTGGTAACGGGAAATCATTTTTCGGGGAAGCTTTGTTGCGGTCTCTGAAGTCAACACATATCCAGACTTTGCCATTCGCCTTCTCGACTGTGACCATGTTGGACAACCACTGGGGATATTCCACAACTCGGATGAAACCCACTTGCAACAACCTTTCGATCTCTTCTTTAACCTGAAGGGCCCACTGCGGCTTGATTCTGCGGAGTTTCTGTTTGACCGGCTTGGCGTCGGGAAAAGTAGGAATCCGGTGCTCCACAATTGTCGGATCTATCCCAGGCATATATTCATACGACCAAGCAAACACATCAATAAAATCTTTGAGCAAACTGATCAACTGTTCCCTATAAGCCCCTTGCATGAAGCTTCCAATTTTCATCTCTTTGACTTCCCCGTTCAGCCCCAGATTGACAGTGGAGAAATCTTCCCCACAGGCCTCTAACTTTCGTTCCCCATGCTGTTTTGCTAACCTGCTTAGCTCAATTAAATAGTCTTTTTCATCTTGGCTTATGTCTTTTAAAGATTCATGATTAACTTCATTTGTTATTAAATTTTAATTTGTTAAATCATTATTTAAAATATTGGCAACCAAAGAGTAAGCGGAAATAGAGGAAATTTCATTCACGACAGAGGGAAGTACAAGCTCGGCGACCGCGTCGAGGTCCTCGACAGTGAGGCCCTCTTCAGGAGTCCCAGAAACAACATCAGAGAGTACAAAGGGTTCAAAGGCCGGTCCATCGGGGCGAACATATCCAAATTGCTTCACGAGCATGTCAACAGTAGCGAGCGGGCCAGTGGTTTTGGACCAGTTATTAAGTGGTGCCACTGCCGGCTTGAGGTGTTTCACCGGGTCATAAGCTTCCCCGTTACCATCTTCGATCATAACCACATATCCGTCTTCAAGGCCAAGTCCTTCAAACAATGCGAAGACACCATCTTCCTCATCGATATTCCACGGAGTAACCGGGTCCGGTTGCTTATAGGAACCGTCCAAATTAAAGTTTTCATCGACCACCTTGACATCATCAAATACTTCCCATCCCGCGTGGGGCTTTTCGTCCATGCCACTAAACGGCTCAAGAGGTATAACGTACGCGACATCTTCGCCTTTGCAAACAAAGTATCCCTTCCACGATTTTTCATAGGGACGGAGTGGGGGGAGCTCATAGGTCCTCCCTTTCTTGATGGCCTTCTGCCTCTCCCTTTTCTCACGCGTAGCTTTGGTGATTTCAGTAGGGGTCGGTTTGTAGCCAAGCCCAAAAGGGGGAATGAAAACAGGAACATCATCTTTGATGGCTTCAACACACCCTTGTTGTTCTTTCCCAAGTCCCATCATAGGTAGGAATTTCATCTTCTTTACCATATTCAAGGCCATCGCGTCTCCATACTTGGTCTGTTTTCCACCAATTAGATCGGTCTCCTTGACATATTCAATAGCATGGATCCGAGATTGTGGGATCACTTCAAAACAACTCAAGAAAATTCCGGTATCTTTATGCTCAATTCCCAAAATTGGGAGGTCATTAACTTGTGTATCATATTGGGCGTGAACTACCACAACATGATTATCGTAGATAAACTTGATGCATTGATGGTAAGAAGAAGCTACCCCTTTCACTCCATGGATCCAAGGGCGTCCCAAGATTAGACTGAATGAGGACTTGATGTCGATCACTTGAAATTCGATTGGCATAACAAGGGGGCCAATGGTGAGAGTGAGGGAGATAACGCCCAAAACACAGCGACTGGTCCTATCGTAAGCACGGACCACTTGAGAAGACGGGGCCAAATCAGTTATTTTAATTCCCAAATCTGCGAGAACATGCACGGGGCATACATTGACTAAAGAGCCATTATCGATCAAAACACGAGCCAAGTGTTCACCTCCAACTCCAACGGTGATGTGCAGAGCTCGATATGATTAAGACCAATCTTCGGTGCATCGAGATCAGTAAAAGCGATAATATTCCCAAAATGAATGTTGCCAACCATGTGGACAAAGGTCATTGGGAGAAGTCTCGATCGGGATGACATCTTGAGTGAGAGCTTTAACCAAAGTGTCTCGGTGCTCTTGAAAAGATGAAAGCAAACCCCAAATGGATATGTTAGCCTGGGTTTTCTTTAACTGCGTTAAGACCGGGTTCTCGGCGACCTTTTCATTCTGAGCGGGGGTTCCTTCTTTGTCCTTTCCGGATTCACTCGCCCCAGGATTTGGAGATTGATAGGCTCTCCCTGAGTGAGTGAGATGATTCACGTTCCCACTAATCCAAGTGGCTTTCTCCAGAGGGGCCTTTCGTTCTTCGACGACCTTAGCACTAGACAAGATTGAATCCCAAGAGATCATGTGGCACTCAAAGTCTTCGGAAATAACAGGAGTCATGGTGTAATTCAAAGCTTTCTTTGGAACTATGAAACTTGTCATTGAGTAGTCTTTTTCAAATTCAATCATATGAATTCCCGGCAAGGGATTAGTCACCACATTCGGTTGGGGTGGTTTCTGAATGAGCCCATCGCCAATCATGTCTTGCAGGGTGTGCCTCAAATTCCAACAATCATCCGTCGCATGACCAGGTGATACGTGGTATGCACAATACTTGTTTGCATCCCAATTCTTTGGAGGTGGATTAGGCGGGCGGTATCCTTCTATCGGTTTCAATACCCCTTGGGCGACCAATCCTTGGAAAATAGTGGACAACGGAGCGTTGAACTTATCAAACTGCCTCTCTCTCCGATTTCTACCATTCCTTTGCTGATTGTTGATGGAGTTCACAGACCCATCTTGAATATAGCACGGGGGGTGCCCTATTATAGCTGTTCCGGCTAGGTCCCACATTGTTGTTCCAAAAAGGAGCAGGAGTCACGGCAACATTGTTCACAACCAGTGTCGGGGCCTTAGCAGGGGGTCAGAATCTGTAGGAGCTAGGAGAAGGATCTAGCTTGATCACCCCAGTTCGGACATCTTCGTCGATATGGGAACCCACGTCTAGAATAGAAGCAAAATCCGGAAATGGGAGATATTTCATCTTATCTGCATATACCGGCTGAAGATTCTTAAGGAAAATGCGAGTTTGCTCGCCACTGTCGGGCCTTTCTAGAGTTTGAGCAACTTTCTTCCTCCACCTACTTGTAAATTCAGAGAACGACTCCTTCTCACGCTGAGCACACGAATCAAGATCACGGCGGCTCTTCTCCTAGTTGGAGTTATCTTTGTACCGCTTTTGGAATTCATCCACAAGCTTCCCCCAATTATCAACCAAGTTGGCATCCACAGTCATGAACCATTGCTTAGCGGCTCCTACCAAAGTCAAATGGAAGTTGAAGGCTACCAACATTAGCCCCACGGGACTGCATTGCATGAGCATAAGATTTCAAGTGGGCCATTGGGCAACCCGTACCATCAAATTTCTCCACATCGGGCATTTTGAATTTAGGAGGCAGAACAGCAAACGGAGATAATTTCAAAGAGTCTGCGGAGAACTCTCCTTTATTCATGACTTTTCTCAAAATTTCTTTCATTTCATTCATTTCAATCTCAGCTCTAGTAAGAGGTACATACGGGACACCTTTGTAGAATGATTCTATTTGGCGGACCAAGTTAGGATCTTACCCTTGGGAAGTTCCTTGATTGAACGAAGAGACACTACTAGCAAATGCACCATAGGCGTTGGGTTGCTGATTCGGATACAGAGTTTGCATATACTGAGCAAAGGCATTATGATCGGGCGGATACTGAGACGGGTTCACCGTGAAGTTTGCTTGATTAGGGATGAAGTGGTGGTGGATGCCACTGAAGTCTGGATGATCCATATGACCATGGGGATGGATGTTTTGGTGATGATTATGACCGATGGTGTTGCTACCGTTAGGATTCAAGTTGACGGTAGGGATGCCGTTGCCATTTCCATTCACGTTAGGATTGCCATTTCCATTGGGGTTGCCATTAGGAGCCCCATTACCATTCTCATTGCCGTTGGGATTTCTGTTGGGGTTGCCATTGGGAGCCCCATTACCATTCTCATTGCCGTTCGGATTGCCATTGGGATTTCCGTTGGGGTTACCATTGGGAGCCCCATTACCATTCTGATTCTGCATCTGAACAAGTGTAGCCAGTAGCTCATCTTGCTAAATCCTATCTGACCCAACACATTCTGTTCCAACCATACTTGAAGACCCGGTGGCGGCACATAGGCTTGATCATCCCCTTCTTGGGCCATTGCAGTAGCTTCTTCGGGTACGGGCACTGTCTCGGTAACTCGGATCAACCTCCCCTTGCGGTTTCTAACTCCCCCTCTCCAAGTAGATGCCAGGCTTAGAGTATCTGAAAGGGATGGTGTTTAGGGCTGATTAGAGAGTGGAAAAGGATCGAGATTTTCCGAGCTTGATTCAAAAGGAGTTCAAAAATCACAAAATCAAACCTAGAATGCCGGATAAGCACTTGCTTTATTTTGACACATTTTAGCATGAAATCTTGGAATAGTGGATACTGTCTCCAAAGTATAGGACCAACGTTTTTCACCTATACTATTGGCCGTCTGAGCCCCTAGCGAAGGGCCTATACTCTTTCTGGGATCCACCATTCGGTTACGGTCTACGTGAGGGTCTTGACAATTTCAAGTCAATCCAAGAATTCCACATGATATCCACAATTGAGGTCGATTATAACCTTTCTTTCGGGAACTCATAGGATTGAAGGGAAATTACTAGACAAAAACCGGCATGAAGTCTGGGATGTGTCATTTTTTAAAAATATGGACATCGTGGCTCGGTAACGGGGAAGATTGGCTTACACCCATCACAGCGACTAATAGGCGCGCTTTGAAGTGAGAATGTACACCGTGGGCCCTATAGGGAAGTCGATGAGCTCCATTATACCCTTGAGTTACCTTCTCGGGTTTGTACGGTTCTACGAGACGTTACTTTCAAAAAAAACGTGCAAGTGTGTGACGTATCTATACTTTTGAAAATGATTTTGAAAGCAAGTAAAGAAAATAAGAAAAACTTTTTCTTTCCTTTTTTATTATATATTTTTTTTATTTTTTATTTTTTCTTTTTTACGGGATTCACCCACCACGCATGCATATATATACAAATAAGAGGGTGAAGGAAAAAGAATATCCCTACAAAACAAAGGTTAGGGCATAAATATATACAACCCAAGCAAGGCAAGAAAAGCATGGCATACAGAAAGATTAGAGGCTAGCCCACTTAAAAACATCCCCAGCGGAGTCGCCACTATAAGAGCCCGCGTTCGAAAGCCAAACACTGAAATGATCGCTCGTGAGGGCGATTCGGGTCCGTTTCGTGCTAATGCGCTTTTGGAAATGCGCTCGGTTCCCAAACAATTGTTTCCTCTCGATGGAATCAAAACAGTCAAGAGTCGCCACCTCATTTTATTTTAGGAAAAACGAAGATAAAACCTTTTTTTTAGAGAAAGTGGGTTCGGGGGCTAAGTTATGAGAAGAGAAGGGGTTAGGCACTCTCCTTGCCCGTGATGGTCTCTAGCATGCATGCCACGTAGATTCAATTTTATGCCTTTTATGCCTTGATTTTATACCCTAACAAAATGGTGATTAATATGTATATGGGAGTCTTCCTAATCTAGGTATATTTGCTTTAATTCACAAATGAGAGTCGGTTTGGGTGGACTCCCACTTGGTTTTGAAATGGTTTAGCATTCATGTCCCGTAAAGGAAACACATAAAGGGGTGGGGGATTATAATGTACAATGGTGAACAAAAAGGGAAACAAATCCCCTAACAAATAAATATCCAAAAGTCCGTCCCCAAGCATTTTTAGGGACTGCTGTCCATCTTTCTTTCTTGTACCTGTTCTTAAACTCACTCAATCCAGAAAGTAAAGGTCAAGAAAAGTTCCTAACACATCAAGCATCAACCATGATTTTTTCTCTTGATTTTAGGGGTATGTTATGGTGTCCAAACAAAGTATGCAAGATAGAACTTTCAACAGCCTAGTCTGACAGATATGCATACCTCCATAAAATATCCACTTTTTGCATCATGAATATGGGGGAATCATGGAAAACACTAAACATGAAAGTTACTCCTAACATATCAAAGTTTAGATATGGAGAGTTTAAAAGCCATAAAGAAAGTTTAAATCACATAAACCATCTCTTACTTTTTCATGTCAGAGATGAACAAACACAAATCTGCAGATCTAGAGCCTAAACAATAAATGGAAAGAACGGTCTTTGCTCACGGGAAAAATATAATATTCACATTATAATCTTCCTTGTTCTGTGTAGAACAAAAACCATTTTGTGATCCAAGATAAAAAAAACCACGTTTTCTATGCATAAACAAAGAAACAAGGCAGAAAGGTACAGCTTGGACAGACTACTGGAAATCCACACATGTCATGAAAACACCCATGAAAACTCAATCAAATGAAAAGGTATGAACATGAAACTTTGGGTGAACATAGATATACATGTTATATACATGAAAAAACAACCCTTAAGGCATTTAGACCTGATTTCATGATGCTCTATATTAAGATGAGACAAAACATGGCAGATTCAAGGTTTATGAGAGAAAGCAAGTTATTCTTTGAAAAAACTCTTGAATCCCCAACAAACCTAGACTTGATACTCATACATGAATGGAATATACACACAATATAAGTAGAATAGCATGCTCAAGAGCTCAAAATACAATTATATATCATCATTTAAAGAGAAGAACAACAAGAGTACCAATATTGTTTGATTTTAAGCATCAAATGGAGGTCTAGCCTAACAAGGTGGCTAGACCTCTCAAGAAATTACATAAACCACTACATCTTACACTTAAGGGGATTACAAGAAGGAGATATTACCTAGGTTTTGCTCCCGTTGCTTCCAAGGGAAGACTTTTTTGGTGTTTTTCTTTAAGGTGTTTGCCTAGTGTTTGATTTTGGTTTGTGTTTAGTGAGTGTGTTGTGGTGGTGCTATGGTGGTGGTCTTATGACTGAGATTTTGAGGGGTTTTGAGTTGCTAGAGAGAGCAAGAGAGGATGGAGGGCTGAATATGTGTGTGTGTGTGAAGTATGTCTTGTCCCTTTTTAAGTGTGTATTGGGGGGGGGGTGTATATGGGAGGAGGGAGGAGGTTTTTGATCATCAACTACCCCTCTATCACTAGGGCTTCATGTCAGCTTCCTTATCCCCAAATTTTGGGGTTGCATTGATGCCCAAAAAGTCTTCATTCGAAGTGCCAAAATGATGATAATTCTGCACTGTCTGCCCAGAAGAAGGGAGCCGTACGGCTGCCTAAGGGGCGTACGCCTCCTTTGGAGCCGTACGGACGTGGTTAACTTTCTGGTCAGTGTTGACTGCCATGTGTCCTTTTCTGATTGGTCCTGCCCTTTTTGACCACTTGCTGGATTGTGGGCTGGCTGGAAATATCTCATGTTGGGATATTTTGCAATGTGGATAACCATCTTTCCCGTTTCGGCATTAGCTCCACAACTGCTCCGTTGTGCATGCTCAAGAGCTCAAAATACCATTATATATCATCATTTAAAGAGAAGAACAACAAGAGTACCAATATTGTTTGATTTTAGGCATCAAATGGAGGTCTAGCCTAACAAGGTGGCTAGACCTCTCAAGAAATTACATAAACCACTACATCTTACACTTAAGGGGATTACAAGATGGAGAGATTACCTAGGTTGTGCTCCCTTTGCTTCCAAGGGAAGACTTTTTTGGTGTTTTTCTTTTAGGTGTTTGCCTAGTGTTTGATTTTGGTTTGTGTTTAGTGAGTGTGTTGTGGTGGTGCTATGGTGGTGTGGTGGTGGTCTTATGACTGAGATTTTGAGGGGGTTTGAGTTGCTAGAGAGAGCAAGAGAGGATGGAGGGCTGAATATGTGTGTGTATGTGAAGTATGTCTTGTCCCTTGAAAGCCCTTACCATTCTTTGTTGATAAGCCCTTGTGCGTTCAAACGCTCTCAACCTCTTTTCGTCGAGTAGGGCTAGTTGCTAGTATTGACTTTGCATCCAATCAACCTCGTTGACTTGGTTCTCGAGTAAGACCCGTAGAGAAGAAACTTCGAGTTCGACTGGAAGTAGTACGGCTTCAGAACCATAAACTAATGAGTATGGAGTTTCTCCCATTGCTGACCGTATTGATGTGAGGTAGCCCCACAATGCTAGTGGTAATTTCTCAGGCCAATCCCTTCCTGTTGAAGCCATTTTTCGTATGATGACCTCGATTGTCTTATTTTCTGCTTCGACCGCTCCATTAGCTTGGGGGCGGTACGGGGATGACTTGTGTTGGTAATTTTGTAGTGAACCAAAAGTGCATCCATTTCTTTCTCGAAGTGAGAAACATTGTCGGAAATGATCTCATGAGGAATACCGTATCGGCACATGATGTTGTTCTTCACAAATTTGGCCACTTTATTGGCGTTGAGAACTCGGTAAGCTTGTGCTTCGACCCACTTTGTGAAGTAATCCACGGCCACTAGAATGAATGACTGTCCGTTCCTTCCTGTAGGATGGACTTTGCCGATGATATCTATGCCCCAACAAGATAATGGCCAAGGTGTGGTCATGTTGTACAATTGTGATGGTGGAGCATGTTGCAAGTTGGCATGAAATTGGCACTTGGCATATTTCTTGACTTTCTCGATGCAGTCCCTTTCCATTGTAGTCCGATAGTAACCAATACAGAGTATCTTCTTGGCTAACATAATCCCATTCATGTGGGGTCCATACTCGCCTTCGTGGACTTCGTGCATGATTTTTTGGGCTTCAGTCTCATGTTCACATAAGAGATTGATCCCTTGATGATGTCTTTTGTAGACTCAGTTTCCTATCAACACATATCTGGCGGCTAGCTTCTGTAATGCTACTCGAGATTTCCCATTGATGTCGGGAAATGTGCCATTGTTGAGAAAGTTCATGATGTCTGTGTACCACGGGGGGTTGTCTTGGACTTCATTGATCTCAATGTTCATGCAGTATGCCGGACTAGTCATTCTTGAAATTTTGAAGGGCTTCACCATTTTTCCTTTGGGCATCTCAACCAGTGAGGCTATGGTGGCTAAAGCATCGACAAAGCAGTTTTTGTCCCTCAGCAAGTAATTGAACGTGATATCTTGGAACTGTTCAGCTAACTCCTCGAGGTGTTGACCATACTATTGGAGGGTCGGGTCTTGGATTCGCCATTTACCCGATGTCTGGTTAATAAGGAGTAGGGAGTCACCGAATACTTCTAGCTCTGTGACATTTCTTTCTAGTGCCGATTCTAGCCCCGCTATACATGCCTCATATTCAGCAATGTTGTTGGTAGCTTCGAATTCAAGCCGGATTGCAATTGGAGTGTAGATGTCCTTTGGATCAACAAGCAATATTCCTATCCCATAACCGTGCTTATTGGTTGCACCATCGAAGAAAAGTTGCCACTTATTTTCCTCAGTTGTAGTGCAAATCAAGTGCTCGTCGGGAAACTGTAAGTCCTCCCCCTTCACTTCGTCACATGAAAGGCTTCTTGAAGATGTAGCAGAGCGGGTCCACTTTTCCTACTAGCTTGATTAAAAAGGCTTCCATGTAATGTTTGAGCTTTTGAGTGACCCAAACCAATGCTGCACATGACTTCTCTAAGACAGAGTAGCTCTTTTCACCTCCTTGAAACCGGCGACTGACAAAATAAATGGCATTCTCCTTTGTGGAGTCTCGTTGCTCTTGTGCTAGCATAGCCCCAAGGGCTTCATCATTCACTGTGAGGAAGAGCAAGAGAGGCTTCTCTTTGTGAGGGGGAACCAAAACTGGAGGGAATGTCAAGTAATGCTTCACTTGGTCGAAAGCTTCTTGGCAAGCGTCGGTCCATTCTAGAGCCACATTCTTCTTGAGTAGCTTGAAGATTGGCTCACACATGGAAGTAAGCTGGTGCACAAACCGACTGATGTATTGAAGTCTGCCCATGAAACCTTTGATTTCTTTCTGTGTCTTGGGAGGAGGCATGTCAATGATTGCCTTGATTTTTGAGGGATCTGCTTCAACTCCCCTCTCGGTAACCATGTAGCCAAGAACTTTGCCTCGAATAACCCCGAAAGTGCATTTTGCGGGATTGAGCCTCATCTTGTGTTGCCGAAGCCTTTCAAAGAACTTCCGGAGGTCGATCAAATGTTGACCGTCGGTCCCCTTCGAGTGGATGATCATGTCGTCCACATAGACCTCGATCTCTTTGTGAATCATGTCATGGAACAAGTCTGTCACGGCCCTTTGATAAGTAGCCCCAGCATTCCTTAACCTAAATGGCATAACTGTGTAGCAAAAGGTGCCCTACGGTGTTGTAAAAGCAGTCTTGTATTGATCCTCCTCGGCCATGAGAATCTGATTATACCCGGCAAAACCATCCACAAACGAGCGGACCTCGTAGGCAGCAGTGGAGTCGACGATCATGTCGATGTTGGGTAGTAGAAAGTCATCCTTTGGAGAAGCTTTGTTCAAATCCTGGAAATCCTCACATACACGGACCTTGCCGTTAGCTTTTCTGACTGTCACGGAATTTGCAAGCCATATTGGATACTCAATAACCTTGATGAAGCCCACACTGAGAAGTTTCTCTATCTCTTCCTTGACTTACAAAGACCATTCTAGCTTGATCTTTCTGAGTTTCTGCTTTGTCGGCTTAGCGTCGTCTCTGATCGGAATCCTGTGCTCGGCGACCTTTCTGTCTAAACCCGGCATGTCTTTGTATGACTATGCAAATACATCCATGAACTCTTTGAGAAGTGCAGTCAATCTGTCTTTCTCTTCCCCCTTGAATAAGCTTCCGATCTTGGTTTCTTTCGGCTCTTCATCGGTACCCAGATTAACAATATGCAATTCTTCGTCAGCCCCGGACCATTTTCACCACGGCTACGGACCTGTTGAGCAAGTTCATTTAAGTATATTGTGTTTTTGTGGTCTATTTCATCATTATTTGAATCGTTATTAACTAGTTCATTAGATTCATTATTAGTTAATTCCTCATTCATGATGTTTGCAATCTCGGTGTACTCAGAAAGATCAAATTTTTCTTTTTTTTTTTGGCGAAAAGAGGACGGTACCTCCCTAGATTTTATTAATCAAACAAAAAATTACAAACACGGTGTGGGACATGACGGCCACAAACCACCGAAATGAAGAAAAGGGGAGGAGGACATACACAGATTGTATGATCCTCTCTACAAATAAAGGGGTGGGGACTTAAATAAGATAAAGTTTGAAATAAACATCTAGCCATAAGAAAAGCTAAATCCTAATAGAAGGAACACCTGATTTATCAAGGATGTATGACCCATGACATGAAGAAGGAAGCTCAGAATGATGGTACCACACAAGATTAGTCTTACGATTTGCCACCTCATTAGCCAAACCGTCAGCAACACCATTTCCTTGCCGCAAAATATGAGTAACTCTCACCTGAATGATGCCCATAATGAAATGAATACGCTGGATAGCATAGTAGATTTCCCATGGAATGTGATATACCTTAGTTATAATCTTCATTAAGACCTCGGAGTCCACCTCTAACCAAACATTTGTAATACCAAACTCACAAGCATATAACAGCCCATCAAGAGCAGCCATAGCTTCTGCCCACATGTTAGATCTGAAACCATAATAATTACCGAATGCAAAAATGAGACCACCATGCGAATTTCTAAAAATGCCGCCACCGGAAGCTTCACCAGGATTACCTCTAGAGACACCATCAGTATTTAATTTGTAAATGCCAACATCAGGTTTGGACCATCGAATAATGCGAATTACAGGAGGCCGAGGATGTTCTATTGGAATCTTGAAGGCATCAATAATATGCGAATCCACTAGGGAACCCGCAAATTTCAGCTTGTATGCTATAACTATGTCCGTCACTTGTTTGAAAATAGAAGAGATAAGAGATTGGGATGAAGGTTTAATACCTTCAAAGAGCCATTTATTTCGTTGGCACCATAAATTCCAGCAAATCAACCCCGGGAGCACCGAGAGCAGCCATCGACCAAAAGAAGATATGTTGCGAGGGACCTCCAACCACCACACACAAAGCAATTGTCTAAGATTGCCTACTCTAAGAGTACCACCGAGAAGTTGAGAAAAATATTTCCAAGCTATTTGAGCTAAATCTCCAGCCACAAAAAGGTGATCTATAGATTCCGATTGAGGGGAATGGCAGCAAGAACACCTCGAAACAATTGGAATACCACGCTTTTGAATAGCCTCATCAGTCGGCAACCCTCTATGCAACGCCCTCCAAAGAAGAATAGACATTTTATTGGGCAAGTGCTTGTGCCAAATATTCTTGAAAATAAAGCTAGAAGCATTCCCATGACGACATTCACGCCAAGCAGAATGAGTAGAAAAAATACCCGAAGCCGATGGTTTCCAAATAAGGACATCTTTATCTCCACTAAGCAGAATATGTTGATCTTTAATAAAATTGGCGAGCTGCCCTCCAAACCTCTCACGAATATGCTCAATCTGAGGGAAGGAGTTCTCAAACAAGGTGACGATCTCAACATGCTCATTAGGGAGGTTAGTGAGGATACCATCCAGCCATTTTTCATGAATTGAAATTAAACCTTGACCAACCCTCCAACCAATTCTGACCTCCATGAAGTCCTTAACAATTATCATTCGTTTCCACACATGAGACGCAAAACTCGTAAGAACTGCATCCATAGGGTGGATTTCAAAACAGTATTTTCGCAGCATAAAGGAAGACCATAAATAAGTGGATCCGCGAAGACGCCACCATAATTTCATAGCAAAAGAGGTGCTTATATCTTCAAATTTACGCACACCAAGGCCGCCTTCAATCTGGGGCTGACTAATACGGTCCCATCCAATCCAATGACATTTTTGGTGGCCATCCACACCACTCCAGAAAAAATTAATTATCATACGTTGCATGGCTGAAATAACACCTTTAGGGGGATCTAGAACAGACATGTAATAGAGAGGGATAGTTTGAAGGCAAGATTTAATGAGGGTTACATTAGCACCATAAGAGAGCAGCTTCCCTTGCCAAGAAGCCAAACGAGCTTCCATCTTCTGAATCAAGGGGGTAAACAGAGTTTGAGTTTTACGACCCACATATAATGGACAGCCCAAATAAGTTATCGGAAGATCTTTCTTTTGAAAACCCGTAACATTTATAATGGCTGCATCTTTTTCCTCTTCATTTTTACCCGTCACAAAACACGATTTGCTAATACTCACCAATTGGCCTGAGAGCACCTGATATTTTTCCAAACAAAGCATGTGCTTTTGAAGGGATTCCTTCGATCCATTGCAAAGAAAGATCAAATTTTTCATTAACAAAGAAAGGGAACACACGCTCGGCTATGGCCTACATATCCTCTTGGGTGAGGGTATCGGAAACACACTCAGACTCGAAAGTGAATGTGAAAAAGTCTTCCTTTATAACCTTGCGCTGGATGCAACCCATTTTCTTGACCAGGAATTCCTCGGATACCACGGGCCCCTTTCTAGAATACCAGTTGTTGATTGGCTCGGAGCTTGGCTGGATCTCGCTGATGGTTTCCCTTCTTGTGTCGGTATCGTAGATGGCATTGATCTGGCATTTGTCCATGATGGAAAATTCCTCGAATATGGAAGCTAAATCTGTCAATTCTTCCCCCACGGTGATCTCTATCTCGGACTCTACAGTCACTTTCTTACCCCACCACTCTCGGGGTGACATAGGAGTTGGTTCCTCTTCGTGCTTCTTAATCTCACAATCAGAAAAGACTTCGAGACTGGGCTTTCTGATTCCCTTTCTGTTAACCCATGGCTCGAGAAATATCATGTACGGGACAGCTTCCCCCTGGCGGACAAAGTAGCCATTTAGTGTCTTGCGGTAAGGCCTTAAATTGGGAATTTCATAATGACGGCCTTCCCTACGAGCTCGAGCCTTTTCATTCTTGATGGCTTGCTCGTATTTCAAGTCATCTTTGGAAGGCTCATATCCCAAACCGAACTTGTTCTTAACAAAAGGAACCTCAATAGGTTGCATCCTTCCTTATTGATATTTCCTTAGGCCTAAACCTGGGAAGTAATTCATATTCCTCATCATACAGAGGACTTTGCGATTGCTGAGGGTCCAAGATTTGTTTCCCCCTTCTTTGTCAATGGTGTTGATTGAGACGCCGGAGAGAGTAGAGTCTGATAAACCATGCTGAACTTGGTGAACGGGTTCCCCTTTTCTATGGATAGTGACATTTTCTGCCATGACGGTCACTATTTCATCTCCATTTCTGAACTTTACACACTGATGGAGAGTTGAAGGGACGGCATTAGAACTGTGTATCCATGGTCGGCCCAAGAGCAAGTTGAATGAGGAAGGTACATCAAGCACTTGAAATGGGACGGACATAACCATGCGCCCAAACTCAATGTCCATTTCCACCATACCCATGACTGTGCGGGCAGTGCTATCGTAACCTCGGATCACTTGAGTGGAAGGCTTTAAATCTGAATTCTTAAGCCCCAGTATGCCCATGATTCGGCCGGGCATTAGGTTGAGTGCGGAACCACCATCAACCAAGACTCTTGAGATAGGTCTCCCCGTTGCTCTCACTTTGAGATAGATGGCCTCATTGTGATTGGACCCAAATGGTGGAAGGTCCATGTCGGAAAAAGTGATGACATTGCCAAAATGAATGTGTCCTATCATTGCAGTAAGGTCCTCGGGAGTTGTATCAGGAGAGATTGATGTGTCGTCGAGATTGATGATGATAAGATCTTGGTGCTTCTTTGAGGATGCAATGAGGTCCCAAATAGAGATGTTGGCTTGAGTTTTCTTGAGTTGTGTTAACAAAGGATCTTCGGGATTGTCGTGAGCTTGCGATCTTTAAGAAGAGGTGCTTGGTGCAGAAGTAGTGGGGTTGTTTGCTATGACTCGTTCGGATCGAGTTAGCATGTTGACGTTCCCATCTTGCCTCTTTTTCCTATTCTCTATTACTTCCCTCATTACCTCATCGTAAGTCACAACATAACAATAATTTTCAAATTTATTCATCACATTTGAGCCCTCATTCACAATTGGGATTGAATGAGTGGTCTCCTCAAACTCTCCTATCTCTATTACATTGACATCGTAACCACTAGGCACTATGAACTCTTTCTTGTCTATGAGATCTTGGATGACATTGCGGAGGACAAAGCATTCCTCGGTGGTGTGGCCACTATGTTGATGGTAGCCACAATATTTGTGGTGATCATGGTTGGCATTGATCGACTTGGGTTGGTACCCTTGAATAGGTGTGATTTGCCCCTTTGCTTTGAGAACTTCGAAGGCCTCGGTTTGAGTCATGCCTTGGAGAGGAGTGTAGACACGGTCATTTTGAGATCTCTTGCCTTGAGGTGGAGGAACCTTTTTATAGTTCCCTTTGTCAGTAGTGACGGCATTGACCGAAGCCTCTTTAGTGGAGTTAGAGGCGGCCTTGTAACGGAAGCTAGGAGCACTTTTCTTGATCTCCTTGAGCAGCTCATCCATTCGGATTCCCGCCTCATACATTTGAGAGAAATCCGCATAGCAAGCCCCACTTAGGTGGGTGCGGAGATCGATCTTTAGACACTTGAGAAAGATGTGCATTTGTTCCTTGGTATTAGGCCTCTCGACAATTTTGGAAAGCTTGTCATTCCACCTTCTCGTGAAGTCAATAAAGGACTCATTGTCCCTTTGAGTAGTGTTCTCGAGCTCTTTCTTGGTCGGGCGGTGAGTGGTGTTGCCTTGGTATTGACTTTTAAAGGCGAGCATGGAGGCGTCTCAATCAAGACGGACTGTGAGCGGGAGAGTTGCATACCAATCCTTTGCCGCCCCCTTGAGGGTAAGAGGGAAGCATTGTGCCATAACTTTAGGAGAGACCTTCTTTCGAACCATAGCCCATATGTAAGTCTCGATGTGTGCCATGGGCCAAGAGTTGCCCTTAAATTTGCTTAAGTCGAGCATCTTGAATTTGTCGGGAAGAGAAGCCATTGTGTTCATGAGAATGGATGACTGATAAAGGCTTGTGTTGGAGCCTTTCCCCATGTTGAGGCCATTGAAACGTTGATCTATGTAGGCCATAATTGAATCAACCATCTTGTGCTCATTGTTCTCGGTGCTAGGTTCCCCCATTTTCTTGGTGCGGGCACTGACATAAGGGCTCTCAAATAAGCCTTGGGTCCATTCGGACTCATCATTGTCTTTCTTGTCTTTACCCTTGGCAAGCTTGGTGAGCTTCTCTTTCATTTGCTCCATTTCGGCCTCGTGGGCCTCCCTTTGATTGTCAAGATGGGATTGCCAAAGATCATCCTTGTTTTGGGATTCTTTGTTAAGAGTGGAGACTTGCTCTTGGAGAAGTTGGACCATAGCGGAGAGTTGCTCAATAGACATGGTGTTGCTGCTGCCGGTCATGGTTGCTGTTGGAACTGTTGGAGTAATCACTTCACGAACTAACCGATTCACTGAATCCCGGTAGACACGGTAAGTACCAATTGAACCTATATTGCAGAAGAGGCCCTTGTGAGTCTTGAGTAACACTTTCGGTCCATGAAGAGGTTTAGAACACACTTTGGGCACACGACTCAAAACCACATAAAGAAAAAGACTTTTTTTTTATAAGTCGGAGGGACGGGATCCCTTTTGAGTTTCTAAGAAAATAATGGAATCGTCACACTAGTATATAAACCTTCTCGCGGTCCCATATACTCATCGGATTCCACCACGCTTGTGAATCCTACACATGTCGGGATTAAACTAAATTAATGTAGTAAAGCATACATGTCGGGACGGGTTTTTTATTTTCGTCCATAATAACCACTTGGGGATAGAATTTTATTTCGTCCATGATAACCACTTGGCATGTATGTTTTGAAGACATTAGTTTAGGGAAATCTCGGCACATAAAAACCGACTTGGTCACGGAGTGTTAGACCCTAACTAGAATTGTGTTGGCTTATGCTCGGCTAATAAGAGGCTTAAGGTCACCCCCGACATGTAGTCATGAACTACGCCACGGGCTGAGGTTTACCGCTTCGAAAGAGTCAAGGTCGGGTGGAGCTTGAAACTCTCTAGGACGGGCCTCGACGGGTTTGGGGTTATGAACTTGTGCGACTCGATAGTGAGCAATTTATATGAATTTGTGCACGTATTGTGAGTTCCAACATGTGACAAAACATTTTTTACTTATTTTTTTATGAAAGAAAAGTAAATAAGCACATAAATTACAACTCTCGAATCACCCGTGTCACCGATAAAACAAAACACCAAATGAATAGTTAAGAGGTCCAAGTCAGTCCATGATGCAGGCAACTGTGCCCACACCCCATCACTCTGCTCTATTCTGAAACTGTCCCTGTTCTGGAAAACCACCCAGAAGCGTGTACCCCTGGCCTGTGTTGCGGGAAGCGCGCGCATGGCGCAGTGTCTATGGGAGGCGCCCGCTTCTGGGCAAACCTGTCAGATTGTCAGACCTTGAACTCAGGGGATTGCCCTGGTTCTGAATATACATTGTAACCCCTGTAGAAATGATTAGTGTAGAAAAAATAAGAAGAATAGGAAGATCATATGGGAGGCGGGCGGTTCTGGTCCTTGATGTGGGACGCGCGCGCCTTAGGCCAAGAAGGCCAGAGGCGCACGCTTCCCTCATCAGAGACCAGAATGCCTAGAAAAATGTAGACTTTGAACAGAGATGCAAGTTTAACCCTCGAACGTCCCCAGCAGAGTCGCCACTGTAGATACCCCGGGAGGGCCCACTCGCTTGGCAAGAGCGGTGGAGTTGTCCTAGGATGTCTATTTGTGTTTTAGAGTCGCCACCTTTGTTTTAGAGGAACATAAGAAAAACCTAATGTATATAGCCTAAGTTTGATTACGAAAACAAAGATTCTTGTTATGAGGTTCGGGGGTTAGGTTACGAGATGGGAAGTACTTAAACACCCATCTCGCTCAACTAATGTTGGTCTTGCTTGTTCAAAGTCTACATAATGTGAATACCCCTTTCCGATGAAGCGACGTATGGGAAGTATCTTGTGATTATTATTATTTACAAAAGGGAATATTCATAACGACATTAAAATTATGAGAGTCGCCACGCCGTTTTAATTAAAGCCAAAACATTGAAAAAAACATCTTTAGTGGGCTTGGGGGTCAAATTACAACAAGAGAAGAATATTGAACGTTATCACTCCTATTGCCCGAATTGATCGGTCTTTCTATCATGATGCGGTGTATGTAGTGTGTTAGTGATTTAGACCGGATCCGAAGATTGCCTACGTTCCTCTCAATGTGAGAAGCTCAGGTCAGCGTAGTTCGCACATAATTAGAATGTGGAGAGAGAATAGGGATCATGCATAATGAAGAGGGAGGGGAAAGAAACATGCAGGATGATCACATCCTAGAATAATGACTATGCCATTAATGAGATCTCGATGAACATTCATCACATTCATCATGGGAGGATTATTGAACATGGGAGTAATTACCTAAAGTTTAGGGTTTAGAAATAGTTCCTAGATCATCCTTGGGTTGATGAACCCTAAATCATCATCGGCTATGAAATAACATGCAAACATGAAGATCGCAACCCTAAATATAGCATAAATAAGGTTTTAATCTATGAACACGAAGAACATGCGAAGAACATATTATGAACATATGAATGAACATGCAAAGCATATGAAGAAACTATGAATAAACATGTAAGAACATGAATATAAAAGATCTACATTAAAAATGATGCAAGAACATGAAGAAAAAGTTAGAAAACTTACCTATGTTGGCAAGAAATAAACCTTGATCTCATTGAGTGTTTGAATGCTTAATTAGGGAGCAAAATAATGTTTTAAGAACTCTGAAAATCGGATTTAAGACTCTCAAACTCGGGATCCCCCAAACCAATGGAATGGAATGAGTTTATATAGTAAATTGATGGGAAGATCTGACAGCTGAGATCATCCGGGACAAGGTTGGCCGCCTGGCCATGATTGAAGACACCGACAAGAGTGGCCGCGTGGCCAAGGTTGGGGCACGGCAATGTTGGCCGCGTGGCCAAAGATGCGGGCTGGCTTGATTCTTAAGCTAGGGTTTCTGCATGGTTTTAAGGAAACCATAAGTTACCTATTTTGATGGATTTTGTCATAAATGAGGTATTTCGGGAATCCGGAACAAGTCTTTGCGAGGTTTCTAATTCCTATAAAGTCCTTGTATATTTGGGTTGCCATCCAAATCTGCCATTCTGACCGCTCCTCCGGAGAAGATCTTCTGTACTACAAACGGACCTACCCAAGTGGGGGCCCACTTCCCGAGGGGGTTGAACTTGGGGCAAGCGTGCTTTGAGCACCAAGTCTCCCTCCTTTATGTCAACAGGCTTGACTCTTTTATTGAAGGCTTTCGTCGTTCTCCTTTGATAGGCTCGGATATGTTCCATGGCCTTCAATCTGCGTTCATCGAGCGTTGCCAACTGATCATAGCGACTCCGGAGCCATTCTACTGCATTCACTTGGTTTTCGAGTAGGATCCTAAATGATGGCACTTCCAATTCTATAGGGAGTACCGCCTCCATGCCGTATGTCAAGGCGTAAGGGGTCTCTCCAGTAGCAGTGCGGACTGACGTTCTGTATCCCCAAAGTGCTAATGGTAACTTCTCGGGCCAATCCCGTCCTTGCAGAGCCATTTTGCGAATTATCTGTTCTATCGTCTTGTTGGCCGCCTCAACCGCGCCGTTAGTCTGTGGATAGTACGGGGAAGATTTCTTTCGTTCGACCTTGAATTCTGCGAGCAAGCGAGCACACTCGGCTTCGAAATGACTGCCATTGTCTGATATAATAAGGTTAGGGACCCCATATCTACACATGATGTTCTCTTTGATAAACTGCACCACCTTCTTGGAATTCAGCACCTTGTAAGACTGAGCTTCGACCCACTTTGTAAAGTAGTCGACTGCGATGAGGACGAATTCGTGACCGTTACTGCCAGCTGGCGAGATTTTCCCAATGATGTCTATACCCCATGTGGCGAATGGCCAAGGCGTGGTGGAGCTGTACAACTCGTGTGGGGGGGGTGTGGTTGAGGTTGGAGCATACTTGGCACTTGTGACACCGTAGAACCCATTGAATACAGTCCGTCTCTATGGTAATCCAATAGTAGCCCAGGCGAGTGATCTTCTGTCTAAGCATCCTTGCATTCATGTGAGGTCCACACAAACCGTTGTGTACTTCCTGTTGGATTTCCAAGTAACATGCGCAGCGGAATATAGCAATTAAAATTTTAAGAAACCCAAAGCCATGGATCCGTTCATATGATTAAATCAAATACAACAAGATGAATATAGGATAAAACTAACCCTTGATGGCTATCAAATTTTCTCTTGGTCTTTGGTGGAGAAACTTGAAGACTTGATCACGATCACAAAGCTTGAACACGAACTTTGAAGATGATGATTTTCACCCTCTAGCGGTATCCACACTTCGAACGAATATCAAAGGAGCTTCTTTGATCTTGGTTGCTAGACCAATATTATGAAACACACTTTCACAATATAATAAAGAACTATATGGAATTTATTTGTGAATTATTTTGTTCCTCAATCAATGATATCTTAGAACAAAATAAAATCTCTCTCAAACTCTTTGAGACTCACAAAAGCACTTGTCAATATGGTCTGGCCGAATTGGGGTTTTTATACACAATTAAGACCTATTCCAAATAGGTAACTTGTGTCAAAAACCTTTCCTAATCAAATTAGGAAATTTCCAATCGGCATACCGGGCACCCGCCTGGTCCTACCCAGGCGCCCGCTTGTTTGGGCAGAAAGTCCAATTCTTTTTCCGGCTTGTTCAGGCGCCCGCCTGGTGCAACCCAAGCGCCCGCTTGGTTGACCAGGAGGCCCAGAACTTTCCGGAAATTCCTTGGAGATCCTCCGGCCCTAAATACCAATATAGTCCTCTTATTTAAGATTCGTTCTACTGTGTGTGACCCTCTAGGATTATACTAAGTTGGCAATGGGCTCAAACATGATCCCATAAGATATGATTAGGTTCTAGCAAACCGTCATACCTACCCAAATAGTATAACTAGATACAAGTTCGTATTCCTTTAGAATATGTCATAATCCCTTTGTCCACGATGTCATTGAACACAAGTCATGGTCAAACAGTCAACTTGTTTTGTTCAATACTTTCTTGATTCCGAATATGTTGATAATCCAAATGACATTGATCCAATCAATTCATTTGAGTCCGGCCGAACATTTCATCAACATCATTCCTACGAGAGGCCCAAGCTTGACATCTCTCCGTGGAGGGACAAATCCATTTAGCTTATTATTCTTCCCAACGGGAATCCGATTATGCCAATCATACCCTTTATAACTACCGTGTTAAGGTAGCGTTTGAATATGTCAAACACAATGCTCATCAAGTGGAAGACTATAATAACTTCATGTCTAAGGATTCAAATGACATAACTAATATGAGATATATGTACGACATAGACCATGACATAAATCTCATAGAGCGGGTCATGTCCAGTACCTTGTTCCAAACAAGTACCCATAAATCTAACATGATCATCCCATGATCATTTAGCCTTTATACTAGTGCTTAACAAGTACTAGGGACGGGGATTATTATAAGTAAACATGAACAACAATAATAATCAAAACATCTCTTTATTGATATGAAATAAATGATAACAATTACAACGTTTATTAAACGTGCCTAGGGCACCACTACCAACACTTCCTCCATTATTGCTTCAGCTCTCTTGCTGTCGCACATAAGAGCAAAAGCCCGTCGTAATGTCTCTTGTACAAAGTATCGTCTAACAATACGAATTGGCCCGCCAGTCTTTTAAGCGCTTGCAGACTTTTGGCCTTCACATCTCCATCAAAAGACGTCTCTCCGTGCTTAAGGAACTTGTAGATTTGGGCGTACCATTGGTCTCCATTTACCTCCGCATCGATCCGGATTTTGCAGCAATAGGTTGGGTTCTCTCTTCGTCCAACCCTAAATGGCTTCACGGACCTCCCTTCGGGAATCTCGACCAACGAGGCCAATGTAGCTAGAGCATCTGCGAACTTATTTCTGTCTCGTGGCAGGAAATGGAAGGTGACTTCTTTGAACTGTGTTATCAACTCATCCATGTAACCTTGGTACCGCTGCAGGCAAGGATCAATAGTTTTCCATTTCTTCGCCGTTTGGTTAATAATCAAAGCAGAGTCTCCACATACTTCTAACTCTTTCACGTTGAGTTCTAGGGCGGCTTCCAGTCTGGCTATACATGCCTCATACTCAGCGGCGTTGTTGGTTGTTGAAAAGTTCAGCTTGATGGCTATGGGAGTGTGTTCATCTTTGGGATCAATAAGTAGGAGTCCGACTCCATTCCCTCATTTGTTTGCAGCCCCGTCAAAGAATAGTTGCCACTTTTCTGCGACCTCAATCGCGAAAATGTCGTCGTCCGGGAACTCGGGGTCGGGTCCCCTTGTCTCGGTGCTTGGAGAGTCTGCGAGCTGATCGGCCATTGCCCTCCCCTTGATTGCCTTCCTTGGTACATAAGTAATGTCGAACTCCCAAGAACACTGACCATTTAGCGAGTCTCATAGAAAGGGAGGGTTTATCAAACAGGTACTTGATAGGATCCATTTTCGAGACTAGTAAGATCGGATGGGATACCATGTAGTGCTTGAGCTTCGTCACCACCCATACTAGGCCTACACAGGTCTTCTGGAGCGCGGAGTAATTGAGCTCGCTACCTTGTAACTTTCGACTGACAAAGTAAACTGCATTCTCAATCCGGGAATCTTTGGCTTCTTGCGCTAACATGGCTCCGACGGCGGTGTCTGTCACAGTTAAGTATAGTAGCAACGGCTTCTCCTTATGCGGCGGGCGTAGGATTGGGGTATTCACCAAATACTGTTTGATCCTCTCGAAGGCTATCTGGCAGTCATAATCCCACTCCACATTGGCTGTTTTCTTCATCAGTTTGAAAATTGGTTCGCAGATGGTGGTCAGCTGATTGATAAACCGACTGATGTATTGCAGGCGTCCCATAAATCCTTTTATCTCCGTCTCGGTACGGGGTGGCTTCATCTCCAGGATGGCTTGAATCTTCCTTGGGTCGGCTTCGATCCCATTCTTGGTGACCATGTAACCCAATAATTTCCCTCTACAAACTCCAAAGGTGCATTTCGCAGGGTTCAAACGCATGGCGTGCTCTCTCAACCTGTTGAAGAATTTTCTGAGATCTATCAAGTGTTGGCCACCAGACCCTTTTGAATGTATAATCATGTCATCCACGTACACCTCAATCTCCTTGTGGATCATATCGTGGAATAAAGTCGTAACTGCCCGTTGGTAGGTAGCCCCAGCGTTCCTTAGCCCAAACGGCATGACAGTATAGCAAAAAGTCCCCCATGGGGTGGTGAAAGCTGTTTTCTCTTGGTCCTCCTCGGCCATCTTGATCTGGTTATAGCCGGCAAACCCATCAACAAACGACTTGACCTCATAATGGGCGGTCGCGTCCACCAACATGTCGATATTTGGCAGAGGGAAGTCATCCTTCGGCGTGGCTTTGTTGAGATCCCGAAAATCCACACACACTCTGACTTTACCGTTGGATTTTCTGACAGTCACCAAATTTGATAACCAAGTTGGATACTCGATCACCCTGATGAAACCCACACGGAGTATCTTCTCAATTTCTTCCTTCACTTACAAAGACCATTCCGGCTTAATGCGGCGCAACTTCTGTTTGACTGGCTTAGCGTCTGGTGCTGTCGGGATTCTGTGCTCTACGATCGAGTTGTCGAGCCCCGGCATGTCTTTATAAGACCATGCGAACACATCCACATATTCTTTGAGTAGCTCAATCAGTGCTTCCCTTTCGGCTCCGCTGAAGAAGCTTCCAATCTGCGTTTCCTTAGGCTCGGCTTCGGTTCCCAAATTCACGCACGTTAACACCTCATCGGCAGCTTGGGCTCGAGATTCTTTTTGATTAATAACCTGTTCTGAAATTTCTTTAATGTATTCATCATTTAATGTGTCTGTGTCCGCCTCTTCTAATGAATCATTATTAAATAAGTGTATATCATAGTTTGATTATTAGCCAATTTATCAGTTAAAGGAGTGACTATAGAGGGATACTCGGAAAGGTCGAGGGTTTCATTCATGGCAAAAGGAAAAATAGCGTTTGCAACAAGATCATAGTCTTCGGACGTAATGTCGTCGGACTTAGAGGAAGACTCAAATTCAAAATGTAAAACACTAGACTCTGGGGACGGGGATTTTGGGTGAGTGACAGGAGATGCTGTAGGAGTGGCGACAGGAGAAGGAGTAAGCCCCAATATCCCCACCATAAATTCCGGAGTAGCTATAGGTCCCCCAATGATGCACCAATTCTTGAGCTTGTCCCCCATGGGTACCACCAATGTCCTCGGATCTACGTCCTTCTCTGATTCATCCCCAATAGCGGCTACCATGTCGTCGTCCAGCCCCAGATTACCCAGATGCTGAAGCAGATATTGGTCGTCCCACGTCTCAGTCATTCTTGGCGCTTCTGCAGTTTCTGTTGTCGGCTTGTCAAGGGTTGCGGCTTCAAGTTGATCTGCCAAGTCAGCTGCAACCTTCGCGAAGTACTCATGCCTGATGGTTCTAACTCTGCCCGTGGCTTTGTCATATTCCATGTAAGTCAGCTTCATGTTGGACCGATCGAATTCCACATCTCTGAAAATCTCGAACCCTTTCTGCAACTTACCGGTGTGGTCAAACCATGGCTCTGCGAACTCGAAACACGAAAACTCCTCGCCCTCCTTAACGAAGTAACTATTAAGGGAAAGGCGGTATATTCGCATCTCAGGCTTTTTATGAGAAAGCCCCCACTTTCTTAAGGAACTCTATCCTTTTCTGTTCTGCTTTGTCTTCGGGAGTGAGAGTATACCCAAGACCGAACAATCCTCGGTGATCAATCTCTTTAACCAGACTTGTGGGACCTTGAAAGCACTTACCTAGCCCCAACCCCGGTATGAAGCCCATATTACACAGTATCTTGACAACAGGTGCCACTTTATCTGTTGTTTTGGTGAGGTCGATGGTGCAGATCTGTGCCTGAGCGACTATTTCGAAGCCATTGAAGAGTCGGCTCTCTTCCCCATGCTGTATTTGTAAAACAGGAATGCCCTTGGTGTCCGTCCCTTGGGCCGTTAATAAATCACTGTAGACAACTGTCACCTCATTACCGGATTGAAATTTCACACATTGGTGCAAGGAGGAGGGAACTGCGCCTGACTGGTGTAACCATGGCCGTCCGAGCAGAAGTGAGAAGGTTGAGGGAATGTCTATGACATGGAATTCGGTGGGTAGGATTTTGGTTCCGATTGTGATGGGCAGGGTGACAACGCCTATAACCGCGCGACAGGTTGAGTCATAAGCTTTGATTGTTTGCTTAGACGGGCTCAAGTCCACACCATGGACACCGACTACATCCATCATCCTTGACGGCAAGATGTTAATAGCAGAACCATTGTCAACGAATACACGAGGGATCTTCTTGCCATCCACTTCCACAGTGATGTATAGGGGGTTCATTGTGATCAACTCCGAACACTGGCTTGTCTAGCTCCGAGAAAGTGATGATGTTTCCATAGTGGATACTCCCAATCATGTGCGTGACGTTCTCTGGGGTAGTGTTTGACAGGACCATAGTAGCGGCGAGGTTTTGCTCAATCATGAGGCGATGGGCGAGAGAGGAGGTGAGTAAGGACCAGAGCGAAATGTGGGCTTGGGTCTGTTTGAGTTGGGTGAGGATAGGGTCTTCATTCTCGAGGTCGGCTTGCTCGGGTTCCTTCCCAAAGATTTTCTTTGCCCCCTTCGGATCGGATTGGTACACTTGACCGGATCTTGTGAGTAGATAAACTTCCATTCGCAACTCGTCTAAAGAGAGTGGGGTTCCCTCTTGAGGAGGTGGAATTTCGATCTTATCGGCTTCTTCAAAGATTTCATCCCAAGACAAAGGTTGGTTGGGTTTGGAACCTTCCTCGTCTAGGGATTCGACTTTACTAGCTAACTCTTCTAGGGACAACAAGTAGCAAGAAGTTTCTTTGTCATTAAGCATTGAATTACAACTTTCTTTATCACAGTCCGCCACAACAGGCTCGGTCGGATTAGTGATCTCACTAATTTCTACCATGAGTAAATCATTAGCTACAGAACCCCTAGGGTCTTCAATAACACCCGCATTGATGAGCTTTTGCACGGCTTGCTTGAGGGCAAAGCATTCTTCGGTAGTATGACCGATACACTTGTGGTAGTGGCAGAACTTTGACAAATCACAACCAAGGCAAGGGAGGTGTCCTTCCAACGGCTCGAGGACCTTCAACTTCACAAGCACTTCCAAAACACTAGCCATCGTCATCTTTGCTTTGGCGAGGGAATCCGTGAGCTCTAGAATGTTGATTTCGCTTGTTTGAACCATGTTAACCCCACCATTATTAGGAAGGGGGTTATTCACCACATTAGGACCCTTCGGCTTCTCAATCTTCTTGTCATTGATCAACCCTTGAACTACGCATTTCAGTTGAATACAACCATCCGTTGTGTGCCCGATGTGCTTGTGATACTTGCAGAACTTGGAGGCGTCCAAATCGGTTCTTGGGTAGGTGGGTCGGTAATTCTCTAAAGGCTTGATAAGACTTCTCTTGACTAACACGTCAAAGACTTTCCCCATAGGCATTCCAAAATCGTCAAAGTGCTCCCTCTCTCTTTGCGGCGGAGTCCCATTCCTTGTGACAGCTTGAACATTAAACGACGCTTCATTTTGGACCAAGTTGACTTGCCCAACGGCCTCTTTTCCACTTTTGGGAGGTGCAGAAGTAGTAGGAGCTTTGTAACGGAAGGAGTTGTTGTTGGTTTTCGGGCTTTCCTTTGGCGGCGCAGTTCCGGTGATCCCAGCTTCATACCTTACTCCGGCGTCAACCATTTCCCGCAAATCAGGGAAGTAACCATTACCTATAGCTGCTTTCATCTCCGGTAGCAAGCATTTGTAGAAAATCTGCTTCTGTTCCTTTGCTTTTGGTGGGTATTGGACCTCGCACAACCGATGATTCCACCTCTTGTAAAAATCATAAATAGCCTCGCCGGGCTTTTGCATAGTATTCTCAAGATCCGTTCGATTCACATGCCAATCCAAGTTAGCTTGATACTTCTCACAGAAAACGACACTAATTTGATCCCAAGTTTGCATCTCGCTTGGTTCTAGCCCCAAGAACCAACGCAGAGCTATACCATCCAAAGTGCTATGGAATACGTGAGCCATTTGTTCGTTGGTGCAGTCACGAGCCCTCATGGCCAACACATAACTATCCAAATGAGTCTTAGGATACGAGTCACCATGAAACATCGCCACTTTAGGCATCTTGAAATCTTTGGGGAGAGCCCCCACTTGGCTAGGGTTGATTGTCTTGGTAGTCGGTGCACTTTGCTTATCCATAGTCTCGATCAACTTGCGCATTTGCTCTTGCATGGCCGTGACCACAGGGTGATTGGATATGTCGGGGATAGATTCTGACAGAATGACGGGAGGAGTAGTGGAAGTAGTAGCAGCGGCCATCCCAATACTCAGAGGCAACGAGGGTGCGGGTAGT
This sequence comes from Campanula takesimana, assembly GCA_026119855.1. NCBI lineage: Eukaryota > Viridiplantae > Streptophyta > Magnoliopsida > Asterales > Campanulaceae > Campanula > Campanula takesimana. The sequence continues at coordinate 762,224 of JAOWBW010000214.1, read as the reverse complement.
TTGCTAGCAGAGAGGTAGCCACAAGCAGTTCAGGGGAAGGTTCATAGACAGCCTTGTTTTTGCTCATGGTAGTGAAACCTTGTTGGGTGTAGAGAGAAGGAGGTGGAGCATTGCGGTAGCTTGGGAGTGGGAAGGCAGTGGCATTGGTATTGGTGGGACAGTTGGTATTGACCTCTTCGTCCTTGACATAAATGAAATTCTTACCATCGGGCACCATCCTAGTCCCCTTTTGCTGAATGTGGTCCTTCAACATTTGGTTCTGGTCTTCCAAAATCTGGTTGCTTTCCTCGAGATTCTTGATCTTGGCTTCGAGACCGGCGAGGAAGTTCTGGAGGCTTGGGGGAATACCATTGAGAGTGGTCTCGGTGTTGAGCTCGGGGCACTAGTAGGAGGGACAGAGACTGAAGAGGAAGCGGGAGTTGACATTGCTGATGACGAGACTGAGAACGTGGACGGAGTAGAAGCTTCACGTTGTAGTCGACCACCCGAACGGATCCAAACTTGCTTTGCTTAAAGGTTGAAGGGCAATGAAGCTTTTAGGAGAGGGGGAAGGCTCATGCAAAGTATATTTTAATTTACAAAAACATACATTATTTACATCTTAATTGGTTGGAAGGGGTACCCCTTTTTCGCAACTAGCTAGGAGACTACGATTAGTGGAGGCCATCACTATGTCTATAGACCCCTCATTTTTCATCTGCATTGCACACCCCCAAACGGACAATTTGGGCGAGGGTCCTATAGGGCAAGCGGCTTCCACCAACCATCGGATCCTACGACTAACCCTTCCTTAAAGGCATTTATCGTGGTGTCTAGGTTACATCCTACACAAGTTAATGATGAGCGGAGATCTTGACAACAAACACTCATCTTACTATGGCACGTCCCTTGTAGGGAAATCAATTTTTTGTGCACTTCCTCTCAAAAGATCTCGATTCATCATTGACTTGGGGATGACTGACATGGACAGCACGTTAATTGACTATTAAGGAAAAGCTAGCCAAACCAACGGGTCAAAACCTAGGTGTGTTACCTACACTAGTGTGGGTTGACATGGGTTAGGTAAAAGGTTCCCACCGTATACGGTGAGTGGAATAGACGAGTGACTCGAAAAGAGTGCGACAGTAGCGCATAAATTCCTGCACATCGAATACTCCGGGTAATGGGGACCTATGCAGTGCTGACACAGACTAGTGGTAGTGTGAGGCAAGAAACTAATTCTTTTTAGGGAGAAAAGAGAGAAGTTTTGAACGTTTGGATGATGCGATGCAATGTAATGCAAGAGAGAGAAAGGGGAGAGAATAAGGATATACAAGGGAGCTTAGCAGAGTTTTGTTTGACCCTAATACTAAGACGAAAATTAACAAGGGTACATAAATACAAGGTACAAATATGAACATGGCGGAAATACAAGGTGCATGTGCAAACATGGCAAAGTGTGAGGTGCATGTGAAAACATGGCAAAGTGTGTGGTGCATGCGAGAACATGGCAAAGTGTGTGGTGCATGTGAGAACATGGCATGTTCATGAGGCAAAGAAGGGAGAATACCATCTAACCATTTTTCATGGATAGAAATATCCCCTTGACCAACTCTCCATGCAATTCTATCCTCCATGAAATTTTTAACACCCATCATACGTCTCCACACATGAGAGGCAAAACTAGTAATCACTGCATCCATCGGGTGGATCTCAAAACAATATTTACTAAGCATAAAAGAAGACCATAGAGAGATCGATTTACGAAGATTCCACCAAAGTTTCATGGCAAAAGAGGTGCTAATATCCTCAAATTTCCGAATGCCCAGGCCCCCTTCATTTTGGGGCTGACTAATCCGAGACCATCCAATCCAGTGACATTTATGCTGTCCATCAATACCACTCCAGAAAAAATTCATAATCATTCGTTGCATAGCAGTTATAATACTTTTTGGAGGCTCTAAGACAGACATATAGTAAAGTGGAATTGTTTGAAGGCAAGATTTGATGAGAGATACCTTTGCACCATAAGACAGAAGCTTTCCGTGCCAAGATTCTAACCGAGATTCCATTTTTCGAAGCAAAGGAGCAAAAAGGTTTTGGTTTTTGCGCCCCGCATATAAAGGACACCCCAAATAAGTTATCGGTAGATCTTTCTTTTGAAACCCCGTTGCTTCAATAATAGCTGCATCTTTTCTATCCTCGTGCTTCCCAGTGACGAAACAAGATTTACCAAAACTAACCATTTGACCCGAGAATTCTTGGTATTTTTCTAAACAGCTCATATGTTGATGAAGAGAATCTTGGGCTCCGTTGCAAAAAATAATCACATCATCCGCGTAGGAAAGGTGAGAGACAATGGGAGTATGAGGGTGTGTCCGATACCTGAGCCAAGGCTGGCTTTCATGAAGATAATTTAACCCTCGACTAAGAATCTCAGCCGCAATAATGAAAAGACTAGGGGATAAAGGGTCCCCTTGACGAAGGCCTCTAGTCGAATGAAAAAAACCACAACTTTCCCCATTAAGGAGAATGGAAAACCAGCAACCCGAAATGCAGCGATACACCATGTCCACCCATTCAATAGAGAAGCCAAAACTTTTGAAAACTTTAATAAGAGAAACCCAAGAAATTCTGTCATAAGCCTTTGCCATGTCCAATTTGATGGCTATATTGGAACCACGCACCTTCTTCTTGATGGAATGCATCATCTCTTGGGCCAAGAGAATGTTCTCATGAATGAATGACTCTTCCTTTGACAAACCCACTTTGATTCTGGGAGATAATACGAGGAAGAATTGGTCCCAACCGACACGTGAAAAGTTTAGTAATAATCTTATTCGAGAAATTACATAAACTTATAGGTCGAAGATCTGAAAAAGAAGTAGGGGACTCTACTTTAGGAATAGTGACAATTAAAGTGCTGGTCCATGAACGGGGCATCTCAAAACCAGCAAAGAACTCCCTTATAGCTCGGTGAAGATCTTCTTTGATAATATCCCAGCAAAAAGTGTAAAAAAAACCCGTAAAGCCATCCGGACCAGCAGCACTCTGACCATTCATACCTTTAACTACCTCCAAAACCTCATCTAAGGAAGGGGTAGCAATGAGAGAATCATTCTCTTCAGGGGTAACCAATGACGGGATAAGATGTAAAAGATCATCATGGCCATTAGGGTTCCCACCATCTACTTCAGCCCTAAGTTGATCATGATAGAAATCCACAGCTTCACACTGAATATCTACTTTTGACGTGAGAGATGTGCCTCCCCTATCCCGGATACGATGAATAAACAACCGTTGCCTTTTCTTTTTGACATAGGCATGAAAAATTTTTGTATTTCTATCCCCTTCTTTAATCCAACGGATACTAGCTTTTTGCCTCCAAAAAGATTCCTCAATATTAAGGGTGTGCTGTAGGTGAGCTTGAGCTAGACTAAGAGCATCCCTATTATCTTCCGAGGGATCAAGCTCAACCAAGTGTTCTTTAACCATAACCACATCTTCTGCATTGCCGACTTGATGTTCGATCCTCCCAAACACATTTTTATTCCATTGAGATAAAACTTTACGCAGGCGAGCAAGCTTCTTCCCAAAGCAAACCATAGGTCTCCCATCCATCCATTCTATCCAAGACTTTTTTACAATATCTAGGAAGGAAGGATGACGGGTCCAAGCATTAATAAAACGAAAAGAGCCTTTACAATTCTCTGCTGCCACCCGAATAGACACAACCAGAGGAGCGTGATCAGAGCATGTTCTATTTAAATGAGTAATTAAAGTACTATGGAACGATTGTAACCAGGTCTCATTATAGAAGGCTCTGTCAATACGTTGAAGAATCGACCTCCTACCCAGCCTTTTGTTCCACCAAGTATATTTTGAGAATTCTCTCCCTCGGATTGAGTTCATTCAGGAGCACTATGGAATTCAGCTTGCCTCTATCATTATGGACCAACAAATTACTCTTAGTGAGGATCATGATAAGCTAATTTGGAAGCCAGCAGCCTCGGGTCATTTCTCCACAAAATCTGCGTGGCGTGAATGTCGCCATGGCCATCCTACTGATTCAGTTTTTAACCGTATTGGAATAAACACTTGCCTTCCAAAATGTCTATTCTTCTTTGGCGTGCTCTTCATAGAGGTTTGCCTACGGATGATGGCCTTCAGAGGCGTGGTATTCCAGTTGCTTCTAAATGTTGTTGCTACATTTCCTCCGATAGTGAGACCATAGATCATCTTTTTGTCTTCGGGGATTTGGCTAATAAGGTTTGGTGTCATTTTGGACATCTCCTTGGTGCCACTCTCCGAATGGGTAGCTTGAGGCAGCTCCTGTGTTCATGGTGGTATGAAATCCCTCGAAATGCTTCCCTCCTAAATAAGTGGCTTCTTGCTACTCTTCCGGGTGTGATTTGCTGGTATTTATGGTGTCAAAGGAATAAATGTGTTTTTGAAGGTATGAAGCCCTCTTCTCGGTCTCTTATCTCATCTGTTCTTAATCATGTGGCGGATATTTCCAAAGCATTTAATCTGCAGTTAGTTGCTAGTAGAGCTGATTTGTACCTTCAGAATTTATTTATGCTTCGGACTTACGCTCGAAGTTGCCCTATGCCTCGTATTGTCTATTGGCGCAAGCCTACTCATGGTTTTTACAAGCTGAATACGGATGGAGTCTCGAGGGGAAATCCAGGGCTTGCCTCTGGTGGGGGTATCTTTCGAAATTCCAATGGGGAGTTAATCTTTGCCTATGGAAATTTCTATGGGGTGAGGTCTAACATGTGGTCGGAAGCTAGGGCAGCACTTGATGGTCTTGTCTATGCTCACGAGTTTGGGATTGATAAGGTTTGGCTAGAAGTGGACTCGGAGGTTTTAATGAAGATTATTACCAAGGTATACCATATACCATGGGAAATTCACTATTCCATCCAGCGGATTCACCATATAATGCGGTTGATTCAGGTTGAGGTCACTCATATTTTAAGGCAAGGTAATAGAGTTGCGGATGGTCTTGCAAACACTGCGGCGGATTGCAAGACAAACTTTACTTGGTACCATCATTCGGCTCTTCCTCCTTCCTGTCATGGGGCGTATGCTTTAGACAAAGCAGGTCTGCCTTCCATCCGGAGTTAGTTGTATGGCTAGGTCTTTATATAATCTTTTTGCTTTACATTCTAGTTTCCCCTCCCTTTTTTGTAGAGGCCCTTACGAAATGTGTAAGGCCTCCCCCTTTGTTTTCTTTATGGTGGTTAAGGTCCATGTCCCCACCACGGCTTTTGTACTTTACTTTTTGATTAATAAAATCTAGGGAGGTACCGTCCTCTTTTCGCCAAAAAAAAAAAAAAAAAAAAACCTTCATTAATGATTAAAAAAATGTGATGCTCCTAATAACTAACAAAGATAAAAGAAAAAAAACGAAAATTAAATACTCATATTCTTTTTAATTTATATCAGTCTCGCATATAAATATAAGTATTTAATGCCACCAAGAGTTTTCCAGAAATATTAAAAAGTGGAAATTACTTTTTCGTTCGATATACCCCTTTCCGATGAAGCGACGCATGGGAAGTATCTTGTGATTATTATTATTTACAAAAGGGAATATTCATAACGACATTAAAATTATGAGAGTCGCCACGCCGTTTTAATTAAAGCCAAAACATTGAAAAAAACATCTTTAGTGGGTTCGGGGGTCAAATTACAACAAGAGAAGAATATTGAACGTTATCACTCCTATTGCCCGAATTGATCGGTCTTTCTATCATGATGCGGTGTATGTAGTGCGTTAGTGATTTAGACCGGATCCGAAGATTGCCTACGTTCCTCTCAATGTGAGAAGCTCAGGTCAGCGTAGTTCGCACATAATTAGAATGTGGAGAGAGAATAGGGATCATGCATAATGAAGAAGGAGGATAAAGAAACATGCAGGATGATCACATCCTAGAATAATGACTATGCCATCAATGAGATCTCGATGAACATTCATCACATTCATCATGGGAGGATTATTGAACATGGGAGTAATTACCTAAAGTTTAGGGTTTAGAAATAGTTCCTAGATCATCCTTGGGTTGATGAACCCTAAATCATCATCGGCTATGAAATGACATGCAAACATGAAGATCACAACCCTAAATATAGCATAAATAAGGTTTTAATCTATGAACACGAAGAACATGCGAAGAACATATTATGAACATATGAATGAACATGCAAAGCATATGAAGAAACTATGAATAAACATGTAAGAACATGAATATAAAAGATCTACATTAAAAATGATGCAAGAACATGAAGAAAAAGTTAGAAAACTTACCTATGTTGGCAAGAAATAAACCTTGATCTCCTTGAGTGTTTGAATGCTTAATTAGGGAGCAAAATAATGTTTAAGAACTCTCAAAATCGGATTTAAGACTCTCAAACTCGGGATCCCCCAAACCAATGGAATGGAATGAGTTTATATAGTAAACTGATGGGAAGATCTGACGGCTGAGATCATCCGGGACAAGGTTAGCCGCCTGGCCATGATTGAAGACGGCGACAAGAGTGGCCGCGTGGCCAAGGTTGGGGCGCGGCAATGTTGGCCGCGTGGCCAAAGATGCGGGCTGGCTTGATTCTTAAGCTAGGGTTTCTGCATGGTTTTAAGGAAACCATAAGTTACCTATTTTTGATGGATTTTGTCATAAATGGGTATTTCGGGAATCCGGGACAAGTCTTTGCGAGGTTTCTAATTCCTATAAAGTCCTTGTATATTTGGGAAAGCCTTAATAAACTCATTTTCAGGTCGGGTACTAACACATAATTAAAATGTTCTTCCTATTCTTAATAATGATAAAAGGGGGTTTTAAAAGGGTTTTTGGAATGTAGGGAGATGATTCCTTGACTAGCTTCAATGAAGTGAAGTAATCTTTGGTGTCATGTCCCAAAATGTTTGGGTGATTGCACGTTTGATCAAAGTAGAAGAAAAAAAGAAGAGATGAAGTAGAGAATAGAGAAAGAGAAATCTTGTTTACCTATTCTTCAAAATGACTTCAAGTATTTCTCGGGTAATTGCCTTTGAAAATGCCTTGAGTGTATTTGTGTATAGTTTTCATGCTTCAAAAACGAGATCCTTTCCAATGGTGGAGAAGAGGTGTTTAAATAGTTGTAAAACATATGTTTTTGGTGCCAAAACTCAGTCACCAAGAAATCTTTCTCGGGCAAAATAATGTAAAATAAGCAAGGGAGAGATTCTTGGACAAAAATCTGTAACTGACGCCCAGAGGCGCGCGCTTCCTACCTCAGGAGTGGAAGGCGCGCGCTTCTGGCTCCTATGGTCGGAGGCGCGCGACTCAGAGATGGCCTTTTTGGCAGATTGGACTAGAAAGTCAGCCCTGTTATTCAGTTTAGTCCCTAGACTTAACGAAGTCAGTCAGGAACTTAACGAAAGTAACAGAAACTAACATGAAACACTTAAACTAGGGAGTAACACAAGATCAACCGTGCAATCGGAGTGAGCGGTCCAAGGCAGGGTGTCTACACAAGGAAGAATGGCACGAGCCTTTGACAAGAAAGTGAAACCCCGACAAATTCGGGTAGGGGATCTGGTTCTTAAGGAAAAACCCCCAGGAAGGTCTAACCGTGATGGAAAATGGGAACCCGTATGAATTGGCCCCTTTGTGGTGCAAGAGATCTTCTCGGGAGGCGCAATGAGGCTAGCAGATTTGGATGGCAATCCCTTCATGCACCCGGTCAACGAAGACAAGCTCCGCCGCTATTTTGTTTAAAAAAAAAAAAAAAAAAAGGTGCTAAAAGAATATGCCCACCTAGACTGAAAACCTGTTCGGGAGGTCTAGAGAAAAAAAAAGGGTTGCACCAGATTCATGGAAAGGAACTACGATGATCTGAGCCCCTTAGTCCTATTTGTAAAAGGGGAACGTAGGCAGCCAATTGTTGGTCCGGTCTTAAAAATAAATAAAATCCAAATTCAGTTCTCATACCAGTGCAAACATAAGTCAATGTAAGTAACCATTGTCACTACAGTTAAAACACTTCTTTGATGAGTTCAAGCACGGTCTACTCTCGACTCAAAATAACATGCTAAAAATACAAATAAAACACATAAATAAACTAATGTGTTTGCAATGGCAATGGGTGGATACTTAGGACAGTAGGAATATCAATGCTCCTCACCTTTCCATTTCATCTTTTGGCTCCTCCGAGTCTTCTTCTTCCTCACATTAAAGATCTCAATTTCCCTCCTTCCAAGGTCGGGCGCTGTTAGGATTCATTGTTAGTACACCCACCTTAATTTGATTGATCCATGACACGTGTCTTTTTATGGACTTTAGGACCGCATGTAATGAAGTTCTACTTCAATTTTTAGATAAGTCCATTTGTAGATTTTTCGTTTTCTAGGCGGAGTATAGTTCGGTTTGTTGGGTTTCGTTGTCACATGCGCAGCGGAATAAAGCATTTAAAATTTTAATGAAACCCAAAGCCATGGATCCGTTCATATGATTAAATCAAATACAACAAGATGAATAGAGGAATAACTAACCCTTGATGGCTATGAATTTCTAGCTTTTGAACTTGGTGGAGATTTTGAAACTTGATCAAGAACGCGAACCTTGAAGATGATGAGCTTCACCCTCTAGCGGTATCCACACCACGAACGAATATCAAGCAACTTCTTGATCTTGGTTGCTAGACCAAATTGTGAAACACACTTTCACAATTGCAAGAACTATATGGAATTATGAATATTCTTGTTCTTCACCTTTTGGATCTTAGAACAAGAAAAATAACCTCTCAAAACCTTATGGAGGCACTCACAATAATATGTCTAATGGCTGGTGAAAAGATGCTTTTATAGGACCTAGTCATTAACTCTTAATGACCTAGGATTCCTAAATCCCGTCACCTTAATTAAGGCAAGTCCTTATTCTGCCAGGAATTCTGGCACGGTCGTGCCCCTTTATTTGGCACGGTCGTGCCAAATGGGTCGAACCTGCCAGACCTTCCCCGAATATTGGCACGGTCGTGCCCCTATGTTTGGCACGGTCGTGCCAAACGGACCGAGCCTTTTGCCTTGTTTTGGATTTATGGCACGGCCGTGCCATTTTAAGGCGCACGACCGTGCCAGAGCCAAAACCTGACATTTTTCCATAATTCCAATTTAGTCCTTTATGATTCGTTCTATTTGTGTGTGACCCTCTAGGATTACACTAAGTTGGCAATTGTCTCAAACATGAACTCATAAGATATGATTAGGTTCTAGCAAACCGTCATACCTACCCAAATAGTGTAACTAGATACAAGTTCGCATTCCTTTAGAATATGTCACAATCCCTTTGTCCACGATGTCATTGAACACAGGTCATGGTCAAACGGTCAACTTGTTTTGTTCAATACTTTCTCGATTCCGAATATGTTGATAATTCAAATGGTATTGATCCAATCAATCCATTTGAGTCCGGCCGAACATTTCATCAACATCATTCCTTCGCGGGGCCCAAGCTTGACATCTCTCCGTGGAGGGACAAATCCATTTAGCTTATTATTCTTCCCAACGGGAATCCGATTATGCCAATCATACCCTTTATAACTACCGTGTTAAGGTAGCGTTTGAATATGTCAAACACAATGTTCATCAAGTGGAAGACTATAATAACTTCATGTCTAAGGATTCAAATGACATAACTAATATGAGATATATTTACGACATAGACCATGACATAAATCTCATGCAGCGGGTCAAGTCCGGTACCTTGTTCCAAACAAGTACCCATAAATCTAACATGATCATCCCATGATCATTTAGCCTTTATACTAGTGCTTAACAAGCACTAGGGACGGGGATTATTATAAGTAAACATGAACAACAATAATAATCAAAGCATCTCTTTATTGATATGAAATAAATGATAACAATTACAACGTTTATTAAACGTGCCTAGGGCACCACTACCAACAATCTCCCACTTGCCCTAGGCCCAATCTCCCATGTATCTAATACCCATGGACCTAACATGACCATCATGTTTAGCTTGTGGAAGTCCCTTTGTTAGCGGGTCCGCAACATTGTCATCAGTAGGTACTCTGCATATATTTACGTCTCCCCTATCAACGATCTCTCGAATGATATGAAAACGCCTAAGTATGTGTTTGGATTTCTGATGTGCTCTTGGCTCCTTTGCTTAAGCAATAGCACCATTATTGTCGCAATAAAGGTCTATTGGACTAGCAATACTAGGAACCACTTCAAGTTCAGTTATGAACTTCTTAATCCAAACAGCTTCCTTTGCAGCATCCGATCCAGCAATATACTCTCAGCTTCTGTTGTAGAATCAGCGGTTGTACTTTGCTTGGAACTCTTCCAGCTTACAGCTCCACCATTTAACATAAACACAAATCCTGATTGCGATCGGCTATCATCTTTGTCGGTTTGGAAGCTTGCATCCGTGTAAGCATTTACAACGAGATCATCTTCCATTCCTCCATAGACCAAAAACGAGTCTTTAGTTCTTCTCAAGTACTTAAGAATCGCTTTTACGGCTATCCAGTGATTTTCGCCAGGGTCGGATTCTAATGACCTTGTCAATGTATGTACTTTGGCTTAAACCAAGTAGCCTCTTTGATCTATCTCTATAGATCTTAATGCCAAGAATATATGCGGCTTCACCCATATCTTTCATTGCGAAGCACTTTCCTAACCAAGTCTTCACAGACTGAAGTGTAGGAATGTCGTTTCCAATGAGTAATATGTCATCCACGTATAAAATAAGGAATAGCACTATGCTCCCACTAATCTTCTTGTATACACAAGGCTCATCTTCGTTCTTGATGAAGCCAAACTCTTTGACCGATTCATCAAAACGGAGATTCCAACTCCTTGAAGCTTGCTTCAATCCATAGATGGATCTTTGCAATTTGCATACCTTAGAATCTTGTTCAAAACCTTCTGGTTGTGTCATATACACATCCTCTTGGAGTTTTCCATTTAGGAAAGCGGTTTTGACATCCATCTGCCATATTTCATAGTCATGATATGCGGCAATGGCAAGCAAAATTCTTATAGACTTGATCATTGCTACGGGTGAAAAGGTCTCATCATAGTCAATGCCATGAACTTGCCTATAACCTTTCGCTACAAGCCTAGCTTTGTAAGTATGCACCTTCCCATCCATGTCAGTCTTCTTCTTGAAGACCCATTTGCATCCTATGGTTTTTACACCTTCGGGCGCATCAATCAAATTCCAAACTTGATTGTCTTGCATGGATTGCAATTCGGATTCCATGGCTCCAAGCCACTTGTCCGAATCAGGAGAGGACATCGCCTCTTGGTAGGTTGACGGTTCATCATTCTCAATGATTTCTACCTCATTACTATCCGTTACGAGAAATCCATATCTCTCGGGCTCGGATCGTAACCTACTAGATCTGCGAGTTACTTGTGTATTTTGAACAGGTTCCACAACTCCTTGTGGTTCTTGTTCTTGTTCCACTATTGGTTCAATATTATTTTCTGGGTCTCGAATTTCTTCAAGATTTATTTTACTCCCACTGATTTCTTTGGAGAGAAACTCTTTCTCTAGAAAGACACCAGTTCGGGCAACAAACACTTTGTTGTCCTCACGGTTGTAAAAGTGATATCCTTTAGTTTCCTTAGGATATCCCACGAAAATATATTTATCGGATTTCTGTGCTAGTTTGTCAGAGATAAGTCTCTTGACATAAACTTCGCAACCCCAAATCCTCATGAAAGATAAACTAGGTTTCTTTCCACTCCACATCTCATATGGAGTCTTTGGAACCGATTTAGTTGGAACTTGATTTAGTGTGAAAGCAGCGGTTTCTAGGGCGTAACCCCAAAAGGATATTGTAAGATCAACTTGACTCATCATTGATCGAACCATGTCTAACAAAGTCCGATTTCTCCTCTCAGACACACCATTCCATTGTGGTGTTCCAGGCGGAGTCAATTGTGAAACTATTCCACAATTCTTTAGATGATCATCAAATTCTTGGCTCAAGTATTCACCACCTCGATCTGATCGAAGTGCCTTTATACTTTTGCCAAGTTGTTTTTCTACTTCATTTTGAAATATTCTAAATATCTCAAATGCTTCACTTTTATGTTTCATTAGGTAAACATACCCAAATCTACTATAATCATCAGTGAAGGTTATGAAGTATTGAAATCCTCCCCTAGCATTGCTACTTAATGGTCCGCATACATCGGAATGTATCAACCCCAATAAGTCGCTTGCCCTTTCACCTAGCTTGGTAAAAGGTGTCTTAGTCATTTTTCCAAGAAGACACGACTCACAAGTATCATATGACTCGAGGTCACATGAACCTAAAAGTCCGTCCCCATGGAGTTTTGAGATACGCTTCTCATTAATATGACCAAGACGGCAATGCCACAAATAAGTATGATTTACATCATTAGGTTTAGATTTCTTATTTACATGATAGACATTATTTTCATTCTTGACATCCAAGATATAAAGGCCATTAAATGAATTAGCAATACCATAAAGCACATCATTTAAATAAATAAAAAATTTCTTATTCTCAATAAGAAACTTAAAACCTTCATTATCCAAACAAGAAATTGAAATAATATTTCTGCTTAAATCCGGAACATAATAACAATTGTTCAAAATAAGAATTAATCCGGAAGGTAAAGTGACTTCATAAGTCCCTACGGCTAATGCAGCAACTCTTGCTCCATTCCCCACGCGTAGATCTACTTCACCTTCTTTAAGCAGTCTCCTATTCTTTAGTCCCTGCACATTTAGACAAATGTGAGAACCACATCCGGTATCCAATACCCAAGAATCAGTGGTAGAAAGGAGAATATCTATCATATAGATACCTGAAGTCGACGCAGCCTTGCTGCTCTTCTTCTTCTTTTGCTCTTCCAAGAAAGCCTTGCAATTACGTTTCCAATGACCAATTTCTTGACAATGGAAACAGATTGCATCCTTTTGTGAATCAGGTTTTGCCTCAGAAGCCTTGGCAACCTTTGCCTTGCTTATTTTGGGTTTGACAACTTTTGCCTTACCCTTTCCTTTGGCACCAGCCTTCTTCCCATCATGAACCAAGAGCACGGGAGAACCTTTCTCCACAATTTTCATCTTTGCAGTTTTGAGCATCCCATGCAACTCAGAGAGATTCTTATCCATTCCATGCATGTTATAATTCATCACAAACTGATTATAACTTTTGGGCAATGAATTAAGAATGAGATCCGTGGCTAGCTCCAATGGGATTGGATAGCCAAGTTTCTCAAGGTGCTCTACATAACCTTTCATTTTAAGAAAGTGAGGACTCACTTGTTGCCCTTCATTCATTTTACTAGTAGTGAATGCAACAATAGTCTTGTACCTCTATTGCCTAGCTTGCTCTTGAAACATGGTTCTCAACTCCACGCCTATCTCATAGGCTTCCAAATGTTCCAAACTTTGTTGGAGTTTTGAACACATAGCAGCAAGCATGAGACAACTTACATCTCTAGAATCATTACGATGTTTCTTGTAATTGTCTCTTTCTACCCTAGGGGCAGTAGGCGGTGGTTCAGCAGGGAGAGGCCCATCGAGAATGTACAACTTATCTTCTTGCCTAAGAACAATTCTTATGCTACGGATCCAATCCATAAAGTTGGTACCATTCTCTTCGAGCTTATCCTTCTCAAGGATCGATCGCAACGACATTGATTGAGTGTTATTAGTCATTATCTACAAATATGCAAAAAAATTCCAAAATTTAATAAGTACCGATTTTCATTAAAGAGATAAATAGTGTATTTTTCAAACAAAATACTCCCACTAAATTATATAACCTTCATATACATCCAATGTATAATATAATTTAAATGGGTTAAGATCCAACTTTAATTTAATTTCAAGTCCGCTAAGGCGGATTACACAAAATCAAATTAATTAGGTAGACAACTCTTGTCAATCATATCTCATATGACTCTTAGTTCCTTTTATGAGATTCTTTAAGAAATCCAATTTCAAAAAGCATGTTAAACCTCATCTTTGCCTAGGCCCAAAACTGTTTTGACGCCCAATTAAGTCTAACCATTTTAAACGCATAGTTAATGTGTCCCGCTAGGGCGTGCCCACATTATCTATCTTGCTCATACATAAATAAATTTAATGCACCTCGCTAGGGCGAATCTACATTAAAATCACTCATGTACTAACAAGTGTTTTAATCATGGCATGGCAATAAAAGACTTAAAACTTTCTTTGAAGGTTCATCACATATAGCATATAACACATTTATGAGCACATAATATAAACATGTTACACATCAAGTTTAGCCACTAAATTAATCTCCATTAATTTAAGCATAATATTTATGTGTCATTAGTTTCTCTATAATTATGAGGATGAGACTATTTGAACTTTGGTTATCATCTCCAAATCAAGACAACAAGAAGTGCGACCGAAACTAAGCCATATGGCATCCACAATTCCGCACTAATTCAAGAAACCAAGAAAGTAGTCCATGTGGCCGAAACTAAGCAATAGATGGTCTCGATGAACGTAGGCCAATTGCATTCACAATTCCATATGGATCTCCAATCTTTGAATCAAGAACTTTGTTTCTTAATTTTAGCAATTATGAACTCTTCATAATTCTAACTTCGTTTTATCTTTGAAACTTCGATTGCGATCAAGTTTGGGAAACACAATCTCGATGAACGTAGATTAGCCATCCAAACCTTGAACCAATCTTAGACTCACAAGACTAAAACAAATAGGAAATTTAAACCCAAGATCCACACCCAAGACCCAAGCCCTACCCCGCGCCAAACCCTAGGTCCGGCCGGGTCAAGGCATGGGTCCGGTCGGACCCTTCCGAAAATCAAAATTTTTAAAGTTCCAAAATTTGTCTCAAAATTGTTTTTCCCGATTCAAATAAGGATTTGGTGTTCTTGGTGATCCAATCACCATGATCAACAAAACCTTGAATAAACAATTTATTCTTGAATCCCTAGAATATCAAAACTTTGATCCAATCAAAAATTGATAATCCAAACAATTTTAAATCCACCATAATTTTTATTGCGATTGAATAGTGCGATTAAAGTTTCTAAAACAATAAACCACATAAAATCATATAACACATAAACATCACGTAATCCAATATTCATATCATGCTAGGCACATAAACAATTTATATACACACAACATGATCTTAGTATTGAAATAATCAACATGAACCAGGCTCTGATACCACTGTTGGGTTTCGTTGTCACATGCGCAGCGGAATAAAGCATTTAAAATTTTAATGAAACCCAAAGCCATGGATCCGTTCATATGATTAAATCAAATACAACAAGATGAATAGAGGAATAACTAACCCTTGATGGCTATGAATTTCTAGCTTTTGAACTTGGTGGAGATTTTGAAACTTGATCAAGAACGCGAACCTTGAAGATGATGAGCTTCACCCTCTAGCGGTATCCACACCACGAACGAATATCAAGCAACTTCTTGATCTTGGTTGCTAGACCAAATTGTGAAACACACTTTCACAATTGCAAGAACTATATGGAATTATGAATATTCTTGTTCTTCACCTTTTGGATCTTAGAACAAGAAAAATAACCTCTCAAAACCTTATGGAGGCACTCACAATAATATGTCTAATGGCTGGTGAAAAGATGCTTTTATAGGACCTAGTCATTAACTCTTAATGACCTAGGATTCCTAAATCCCGTCACCTTAATTAAGGCAAGTCCTTATTCTGCCAGGAATTCTGGCACGGTCGTGCCCCTTTATTTGGCACGGTCGTGCCAAATGGGTCGAACCTGCCAGACCTTCCCCGAATATTGGCACGGTCGTGCCCCTATGTTTGGCACGGTCGTGCCAAACGGACCGAGCCTTTTGCCTTGTTTTGGATTTATGGCACGGCCGTGCCATTTTAAGGCGCACGACCGTGCCAGAGCCAAAACCTGACATTTTTCCATAATTCCAATTTAGTCCTTTATGATTCGTTCTATTTGTGTGTGACCCTCTAGGATTACACTAAGTTGGCAATTGGCTCAAACATAACTCATAAGATATGATTAGGTTCTAGCAAACCGTCATACCTACCCAAATAGTGTAACTAGATACAAGTTCGCATTCCTTTAGAATATGTCACAATCCCTTTGTCCACGATGTCATTGAACACAGGTCATGGTCAAACGGTCAACTTGTTTTGTTCAATACTTTCTCGATTCCAAATATGTTGATAATTCAAATGCTATTGATCCAATCAATCCATTTGAGTCCGGCCGAACATTTCATCAACATCATTCCTTCGAGGGGCCCAAGCTTGACATCTCTCCGTGGAGGGACAAATCCATTTAGCTTATTATTCTTCCCAACGGGAATCCGATTATGCCAATCATACCCTTTATAACTACCGTGTTAAGGTAGCGTTTGAATATGTCAAATACAATGTTCATCAAGTGGAAGACTATAATAACTTCATGTCTAAGGATTCAAATGACATAACTAATATGAGATATATGTACGACATAGACCATGACATAAATCTCATGCAGCGGGTCAAGTCCAGTACCTTGTTCCAAACAAGTACCCATAAATCTAACATGATCATCCCATGATCATTTAGCCTTTATACTAGTGCTTAACAAGCACTAGGGACGGGGATTATTATAAGTAAACATGAACAACAATAATAATCAAAGCATCTCTTTATTGATATGAAATAAATGATAACAATTACAACGTTTATTAAACGTGCCTAGGGCACCACTACCAACACGGTTTGTATCATTAACGGTTTAGTGCGTCAAGCCGTCATCTTGAGACCGCCAGCATGGAGCTCTTCAATTTTCATCAAACTGCAGTTTACATGTTTGATGAAACCGCTCATCAAGATCATTTTTCAAACCGCAGAGCAGTTATTGAAGAATTAAAGAGATGTCATTTGTTCCTTAGACAAACATTCCCTTTTTGACCGTAAAAGGATGTAGTTATGTCATGTCAAAATAACTCTAAGTTAACTTGGAGTTTCTGCAAGGAATGTCGGTTTGTCCATCAGTTTGAATTGTTTACCGTTAGTCCTTTCTGCAACAAAGGACAATTGTCAGGTAGTGGTGCAACAACTACCTAGGACTACAAGACAAAACCAAGGACGAAAATGACAGCTCAACCAATGGGATTTCGACAGCACTGTACCCTTCAGATTTGATTCAAATCTTTACCCAACGGTCACAAGGGTGCTCTGCCTATAACTAGCCTTCATTATTCAACAATGAAGGTTGCTGAGCTTCAAGAGATTCATTCCCAAGTATTCAAGTTTGCTTTGAAGATTTAAACCCAAATATTCATATCTTCAAACCATCTCCATTGCAAACCCAGTTCTTCATCAAAGCTTCAAGCCTAACAACCATTCATACTTAGCCTTTACACCGAAAGAATTCCATTTGCTCAACCATCATTTAGATACTTAGAGCATTTGATTTCTTTTCACACACACACCCGATTTATATGATCACATAGATTATATACTTCGAAAACACCGGTTTTTATTATAGCTTAGGTTAGACTTATTGTTTAGAGTTTAGATTCATCTTGTAAAACCTCCTCTAAATTAATACAAGTCTCATAGCTATTAGAAAATCCTAGACTAACCATCTAGGTAGAGGACGTAGTTCATTTAAGAACGAACCTCTTCAATTTGTGTGTTGGATCTTTATTTTCTGTCTTGATATTTATCTTTCTTGTTTGTGGTCTTGAACTCGTTTCCATATACGAAATGACTTGAAAGATGAATTGTGTTTTCCTTTAAACTTTAAGTTTAACTATTCTGTTGCATCATAGTGTTTTCTCAACCCGAGTCAAA
Organism: Campanula takesimana; assembly: GCA_026119855.1. NCBI lineage: Eukaryota > Viridiplantae > Streptophyta > Magnoliopsida > Asterales > Campanulaceae > Campanula > Campanula takesimana. Next base: position 744,386 of record JAOWBW010000214.1, on the reverse strand, counting down.
CCTCCCAACTCTTTAACTAACATATTTGGCCAAAACCGCAAACTCCGCTGTGCATTTTATTAGTTCGGTTCTTGTGCTTTGAACCGCAGTTGGCCAAACTGATAAGTACTCGGTTGATTTTAAGGGTATTTTCGAAAAAGTTTCGAACCGCTATTCACCCCCCCTCTAGCGGTTCTATACCCTTGTTGCCCTCTGGGACCAACAAGTGGTATCAGAGCATATCCACCAAACTTGTTTTTACAAGCTTAACCGCTTGGGTGCTGATCCAATGGCAAACACAAACACCCATATGATGCAAACATCCAATTCGAATCACTTACCGATTCTGGATGAAGATAGTTTTATTTTTTGGAAAGATAGGATGATGAAACACATGATTTCATGTGATCGTAGACTGTGGACCGCGGTTACTGATGGACCATATGTTCCTATGAAAGCTAATCCACGTGCAGGAACCGCAGGAGAAGAAGCTGAAGTTAAGAAATTAGAAAGTGAATGGACTGATGCAGACCGCATCAATGTGGATTTTGATGGAAGAGCTATGTCCATGCTAGTGTCAGCTATTGACCTGAGGACTCATTCTAAGGTGCTTCACTGCAAAACCGCAAAGGCTACCTGGGATGCTATAGTTGACTTTCTGGAAGGAGATTCAGATACCAAGAAAAACCGCCTCTATCAACAGAGAAGACTCTTTGACTATTTTATTAAAGATCCTAAGGAATCTCATAGACAATGCTATGAGAGGTTTATTGATATTGTTAACGTTTGTTTTTCTCTTGGACATGTCTATTCTAATACAGATTTGAACATGAGATTCATGCAAGCACTTGGTAGCAACTGGCTGATCAAAACTACTAACATTGAAGACAACAAGGACTTGGAAGCTCTTGATCTTCGACACTTGTATGCCATGCTGAAGGTTTTTGAATTCAAGCTTGAGGAGGTCCATGAAACTGAAAGTAGATTTAAGACCCTCTCTCTAGCTGCATTTAACAATACCTCATCTCATGTCTACAATCCAGACCATCATCAAACCGTTCCTCACCTCCACTTGCAAACTGCTCCTCCTGACCAAAATGTTCCTAGATACAATCCTCAAACCGCACCTTCTGAATATTACCAACAGTCTCAACAATCCTATCCTCAATCACAACAATCCTATCCTCAATCACATCAACCATATCCTCAATCTTATCAATCTTATCAGCAGTCTCATCAAACCTACACTCCTCCTCAAAGTTCTTATGCTCAAAGTGTAGGATCACAATCCTCAAGTTCTACTCAAGTTGATTTTGATGAAATGGATGATGAAGAATTTGCTTTGTATGTGAAGAGATACACCAAGTTCAGGAAAAATAATAGATCTCAATTTCCATCCAAAGGCCCAGCAAAGTTTGTCCCTCCAACCAGATTCAACAAAACTGCAGATCCCAAGACAAGGGAAGACTTGGTTTGTTATAACTGCAGACAGCCAGGTCACTTTGCGTCAAGTTGTCCCAAACCGCGCTATGAAGCCGCGCCAGCAAAGAAACCATTCAACCAGAAATTCGTGAAAAGAAGAGGAATGGTAGCTGACCAAGGAGATCAACCGCTGACATGGATGGGTTCAGACTCAGATGAAAGTGATGATGAAGAAACTGATAATCTCTGTCTCATGGGATTTGAAGAAAGAATTGAAATTGACGAAAGCCTTCCACTGCCAAAACAACAAATGAAGTCAGTTTCACCTAAGACTCCTGAGGCTAGATCAAGCAGAGCTCCTACAACACCAAACTACACTCCCGAGGTTCAAACAGACCAAAGTCATGATGACCAGGTACTAGAACGTGCAAATATTATATGTCAACAACACACTGTACTTAAAAAGGCATATAAACTAATGGCTGCGGAACTTGAAGAATCCCAAAGCGTATGTAAATCCCACAAGGAGGAAATTGAAAACCTCAAGCTCTAAATTGCTCGGATATCTACTATTGTGGATGAAAACCGCTATCTGAAGGACAGAACCGAGGTACTTCTCACCCAAATCCATGATCTTACCGTACAAAGGTATTACCTCCAAAAAGTGACCGATGTATGGACTAAGTCTGGTGTCACCGTGGAACAAATCCTAAATTCACAAATTCTTACTTCGGATAAAAGTGGATTGGGGTTTAAAACCGATGATGGGTGTAAGTGTCCTTGTCTCTGTGCCGAAGGTGGTGTGAAGCCTACTGAACAAACCAAAGAAATTCCTAAGGTTAATCATACTGGTAAAAAGGGCTCAAAACAAGAAATTAAAAGGCAAAATTATTTCTTTGAGTACCCTAAAAACCAGACTGGGAGAGATTCAAAGTGGAAAGAGAAATCCATAGCGGCTGAGGCAACCAAGGAAGTATTGAGTGATGAAACCGCTCCTAGTTGGTTTAAGGAAATTCCTATCATTTTCCCTAAAGCCGCACCTAAGAGGAAGGTTGAGCTCAAGAAGGTAATCTTTGTTAAAGCCAAAACCGCTGACCCAGTAAAACATGAGAAACCGAAGGTCAGTAAAGGGTTTGTAAAACCGCAACCAAAACCTGGATTTATTCATTGTGCTATTTGTGCTGATTTTGGTCATAGTGCTGGTCATTGTCTTTTAAGATTCACACCCAATGCCAAGGGAAGTAAAAATCCTAAGGTCAAACAAGTGTGGGTCCCAAAAAGCAAACCCTAGGACCCAAGGAATAAGGGGGACCAAAACCTTTCATGTTTATTTTTCAGATTTCATGTTTTATGGCTGGAACCGCTAAGAAGAAGAAGGATCTCTGGTATTTGGATAGTGGATGCTCATGACACATGACTGGAGATTCCGAACTACTCTGCAGTTTCATCCAAATGAAAGGTCCCCCAGAAGTGTTTGGTAACAACAAAAAGGGAGAAACAATAGGATATGGAGCAATCAAACGAGGAAAGGTGACTATTGAAAATGTGTCATTAGTAGAAGGACTCAAGCACAACCTTCTCTCCATATCTCAGTTTTGTGACAAAGGAATGAACTGCATCTTCACATCAACTAACTGTTATATCAAAGATGCTTCCTCTGAAGTCACTCTACTGACTGGCGACAGAACAGGTGATGTTTATATGATAGATTTAAGCAATATTGTTTCTATTGCTGACCTCTGTTTTGTAGCCAAAAATATAAGTGAAAGCAGCTGGTTATGGCATAAGCGGCTCAGCCACTTGAACTTCAAGTATCTAGCAAAACTGCACAGGGATGGTCTAGTAAAAGGACTACCCAAAGTGGCTGACCATCATGATGAAAAGTGCAAAGCATGCCAGCTTGGAAAGCAGCCCAAACAGTCATTTCCTAGTAAAACCGCACCTTCAACGAACCGCTGTTTGCAATTGCTGCACATGGATTTATTTGGACCTGTCCCAACCGCCAGTATTGGAGGAAACCGCTATACACTTGTGGTGGTTGATGATTATTCAAGATATACATGGGTGGAAATGATGGCCTCTAAAGATGATACTTATGGCATCTTAACCGCTCTCTTTAGACAGCTCCAAACTCAGAAATTGGATGACATTGTTTCCGTGCGTTCAGATAATGGAACCGAATTTACAAACAATGGTGTTGCCCAATATTGTGATGATCATGGAATTGATCATAACTTCTCTGCCGCTGGGGTTCCACAACAGAATGGAGTTGTAGAAAGAAAGAACAGGACTTTGATTGAAGCCGGGAAGACAATGATTGCAGAAGCAAAGCTTCCCAAATACTTCTGGGCCGAAGCCATCAATACCGCATGCTTCACCCAGAACCGCTCCCTAATCATCAAAGTTCACAACAAGACCCCTTATGAATTGTGGAAAGGCAGATCACCCAACATTGCCTTCTTCAAGATATTTGGATGCAAGTGCTACATCTTGTACAATGGCAAAGAGCATCGAGGTAAATTTGATGCTAAGGCCAATGAAGGTATTTTTGTCGGTTATTCAAAACACTCCAAAGCTTTTCGTTGTTTCAATAAGACATCTTTAAAAATTGTAGAGTCAGTCCATGTTTCATTTGATGAACATAATCTTCTTGAGCCACATATGGCTCCAAATGTTGCTGATGATTTTAGTGGTTTTGAGACAGGAACACCTTACCATAATCATGCAACCGCAAATGACCAACCTACTCAAACCGCTCCATCAGGTTCTCCAGCTGCTCCAAATCAAACCGAAGGTGTTGCTGTAGAACCGCATTCTTCTGATCCTATTCAAACCGTTGATCCAGTTCCAAACATCACCTTCAATGAAGATTTCAATGAATATCAAGAAGAGCCTCCTCTGGAAAATCTTCAAGAAATAGTGGTTCATGAAGACCTCCCTCCAGAAATCAATGAGCATAGAGACCATCCAACAACTAATGTAATAGGTCCTATCAGTTCTGGTGTTCAGACAAGAGGAAGCTTGACTCATAGAGATAACCACAGTTTGTTCTCAACTGCACTGTTATCTCAGATGGAACCGAAGAAGGTAGATGAAGCTCTAAGTGATCCAAGTTGGGTAGCTGCAATGCAAGAAGAGCTTAATCAGTTTGAAAGATGCAGAGTTTGGACTCTAGTTCCAATGCCCAGAGATCACACTGTAATTGGAACAAAATGGGTATACAGAAATAAGATGGATGAAAATGGTACTATTACAAGAAACAAAGCAAGGTTGGTTGCTCAAGGTTATAGGCAAGAAGAAGGGATTGATTATGATGAAACCTTTGCCCCTGTAGCCAGACTTGAAGCCATTAGATTGTTCCTGGCCTATGCCTCCTTCAAGAAATTCAAGTTATATCAAATGGATGTGAAGAGTGCATTTCTGAATGGTGAACTACAAGAAAAAGTTTATGTAGCTCAACCGCCAGGATTTGAAGACAACAAATATCCTAATCATGTCTTCAAGCTCAAGAAGGCCTTGTATGGACTCAAACAAGCTCCAAGAGCATGGTATGACACTCTATCTAAATTTCTTATTGAACAAGGCTTCTCTAGAGGTAAAATTGATACAACCCTATTTATTGCTAAACACAAAGGTCATTCATTATTAGTTCAAATATATGTTGATGATATTATTTTCGGTTCTACTAATGAGACTATGTGTGTTAAGTTTGAGAAGCTTATGAAAGGTAAATTTGAGATGAGTATGATGGGAGAATTGACATTCTTTCTTGGACTCCAAATCAAGCAATGTCATGATGGAATCTTTATCAACCAAGACAAATATACCAAAGATTTGATCAAGAAATTTGGGCTTGAAACAGCTAAGCCAGTTGATACCCCAATGCAAAAGGCCTGCAGTTTGGATCAAGATGAACGAGGTAAGAAAGTTGATCAGACTCTCTACCGAGGTATGATTGGTTCTTTACTTTACTTAACTGCTAGTAGGCCGGATATCATGTTCAGTGTCTGTGTTTGTGCTAGATTTCAAGCTGACCCTAGAGAATCTCATCTTATTGCTGTTAAAAGAATTATTAGATACTTATGTGGATCTGTTAACCTTGGACTTTGGTACTCCAAAGAATCTTCATTTGATCTGTTAGGTTATTCAGATGCTGACTTTGCAGCATGTAAGATAAGCAGAAAGAGCACAAGTGGTACTTGTCAGTTCCTTGGAACCCGGCTTGTATCATGGTCCAGCAAGAAACAAGCATCGGTTTCAGTCTCAACCGCTGAAGCTGAATATATTGCGGCTGGAAGCTGTTGCTCTCAAATTCTCTGGATGAAACAGCAGTTGGAAGACTATGAAGTATTTGAGAAGAACTGCCCTATCTACTGTGATAGTACTGCAGCAATATCAATCTCCAACAATCCAGTACAACACTCAAAAACCAAGCACATTGACATAAGATATCATTTCCTCAAAGATCATGTTGAAAAGAAGAACATTTTTCTAGCAAAGGTGGGAACCGACGATCAAATTGCAGATATTCTCACCAAACCGCTTGAAAATTCTAGGTTCTTTCATTTACGAGGAGAAATGGGTATGCTGGAACTTACTTAATATAATTCATGCCTATTTATTCTTGTTCTAATAATTTTTGTTAAGTATTTTGGCTCTATTAAGAAAATGCAAATAGCTTGCGGTTCAATCGACAAAACCGCAACAAGATGGTTCAGTTAAAGATTCCACTCAAACTGAAGAGTCAAGTAGAATAATTTCCGTTTTGTCCAAACCGAATTGTCAAAGCAAGGTTTCGGTTTTTATACTAAAACCGAAGATAGATCTGGAAGATATCGGTTTCACCTAAACCGATAATGAGGAAAAGGTAAGTCGGTTTACGCAAAACCGCTCAGGTATGAAATTGCATTTTAGTCCGTACTTTATGTCACTTCATTCATTAAGGACCTTTTTGCAATTATCTCTGCCGCATTAAATGTGAATCGACAGGTACACTGACGGTTGAGTTTCCTTCAGCCGTCATGCCCGCTCCACTACCCGAGGTGGTTAATTGAGTATAAAAGACAAACCATTTTTCAATTTATCTTTTTACCTTCTTACTCTTTTTAGCAAAAAACCTCCTCTCTCTTTACTGTTCGTACTTTTCTCTCTCTCTGTTCTCACTAAAAATTTTCTTACTTAAACAAAATTTTTAATGGCACCAAAGAAATCAATTGATCTTGCTTCTTCTTCTACATCGTCCAAATCTTCGAAGCCCGATATGGTATGAAATTCTGAACCCTAACTCAGTATATCTCATTTATCCGCCATTGATGAAGCTTAAAAGCTTGTTCATCTTCCTTTGATCATTTTGTGCTTTTTCTTCAATTTCTTGTTTGGTTTGTGTTCGCATTTACTTATATACACTGTTTGATTACTTTGTTTTAAGATTTGTGTTCAATTTTGAGCAAAATCAATTTTTGGGTTATTTGGTGTTCTTGCGAAATTTTGCAGATTCTGGGTTCATGTGTTGTTATTTGTCTTAGTTTATTTAGAACTTTGTTAGAATCTGCCCTTTGTGATCATTTTGATCTAATTTTTCCATATTTTGGTTAAGATTTTGTTTTGCATACTCATACTCTGTTTTTCGTGTTCTTCATGCATTCAAACTCTTTTTCAAAATTTTCCCTCTTTGATTCGTTTTGCCTTCACTGTTCATTCATTCTTTGTTTTTACATTTTTACCCTTACTCTCCTTGAACCGCATGTTTTCATTGTTAGGATTCCTTGTTATAGTTTGTAGTACTTAATCAAACCGCGGTTTGCTTAAGAATTCAAACTATCATTCTTTAAGCTATTTCTAACTAAGAAAATCTTTTAGGATCCCTCAAACTTTGTTCCCGGCTCTAGGATTCTTGTGGATGAAATTAAACAAGATGCAGTTGGAAGGAAGCTCCTCAAACTGCTGAATGATGCAAAGCTGCTACCTTTATTTCTTATGGATGAACCGCAGTTTGTCACAATTATCTGCGCCAAATTCTTTGAGAATGGGATCTCCACGAAGGCTGCCTTACTAGATGTAAGAGGAGAACCGATAAGGGATCTGGAATCCGGAGAAATAAAGTTTGAAGATGCTATCAAGTCCACCGTCTGTGGCAAAGAAGTGATCCTAACCGCTTCCAAGATTGCAGTTCTAGCTGGTCTTGAGAACTCTGGAGTTATGGGGATAAAACCGGAACTTCTAAGCAATACTACAATGGAGCTGATTGGAGTTAACTCTTTCTCCACCAAGAATTCCTCCAAAAAGGACTTTGGAGAGGTGATGGCTCATCTTTGTGAATTGGTAGATTCTGGAGTCATGTGCAAGAATGGAAACCACAACAACTTTACAAGTGAACAGTATGCTTACTGTGTGGCCATTCTTAAAGGGAAGAAACTGCACTGGCCCAAGGTTGTAATGAAGGAGATAATAAATGCTCTAAACCGCCTCCATGCTGCTAAAGCCGCTGGAAAATCCAAGGTCAGAACTCATTGCAGGTTGCTGACAAAGTTCTTGCATCAAGATACGGCCATTTTCAAGTTCTCTGCTGAACACAAGGACTATTGGTTGGACCCAATTGAAAAGTCTACCTTTGGATTGTCAAAACTTGATACCTTCAGAACAACCTTTGGATGGCGGTATGCTCAAACTGTTTGGAATGAGGACCCTCTTCCTGAAGCCGAACGTGGCCCATTTCCTGAGGCTCGGCTCAACAAATCTGGGAAACCGTATGCTGGTGCCATTGCTGATCAGGCCCATGCTACGATGCTAAGAAATGAAGGTCAAACTGCCACTCTAAACCGATTGGGGTTAAGTCAGTTAGTTCAAACCGCGGTACAGGCTGAGGGAGAGTCTGCGGTTGAGGGGGAGCCTGCAGTTCGGTCTATACCTGCGGCTCGTCCCAAGGAAACCGCTGCTCCAAGGAAGAGAAAGGGAACTGCTCAAATCCCTTCGGTTATTACAAAAGCAAACCTATCCAAACCGCCTCCTAAACCCTTATCCAAACCGACATCTAAACCTTCATCTTCTTCAACCTCTTTTCCCCCCATCAGACTATCTCCTACTCTTTCAAAACCTATCACTTCTAAACCCTCTATTCCCAAACCTCAAGTTAAACCTCTCTCTCCAGTACATCAAAATGTGGAGAAATCCTTAAATTTTGCTATGGATGCCTCCTCTCTTAAAGCCACCAAGACTAAATCCATTCCAGAACTTATCCCTTCACCTCATCTTTTTCTTCCTATCCCTTCTCCTCCTAAACCTTCCACTTCTAAACCGCCCTCTGTTCAATTCTCTGAAGAACAGTTGGCTGAAATTTTCAAAGCCTTTCCAAACCTCAAACCTTCCTCTCAAACCGATCCTGAGCAGACCGAAGTGTCTGAGGATGCGGTTCTAGTTGAACAAACCGCTGTATCTACCATTGTGGTTCAGCCTGAGCAAACCGATGAGTTTGAGGCTGCAGTATTGCCTGAGCAGACTGATATGTCTGAGGCACTTGGTGAACCTGAGCAAGATGTTGAAGTTCTTAAGGTTCAACCGCCAAAAAAGAAGAGAAAGTTGGTAAAGAAAAGTGATTATGTGGAGCATTGGCAGTCAAGGCCACCAGGAGCTATAGACTTCAGTGAGGCTGACTACAAAAGGGATCACTCACCTCTTGAAGGAGCTTTTGCAAGAGAGCTAAGAGAAAGAGCTGAGATGAGGAAGGCAGGTATTGACCCAATGTTGGTTGAGGTCTCTCCTCTTTCACTTAAAAGGAAGCTGGATTATGATTCCCCAGAACATACTCCATCTTCATCTCCAGACTTACCATATGCTACAGCAGTTCAACCTTCACCTTTCATCTCATCTGCTCAACCTTCAGTTTCTACGTCGGTCCAACCGATGGCTCAGTCTTCAGTTTCACCATCTGCTCCGCCATCGGTTTTATTCATTAAACCGAAGACAAAGAAACGAAAGAATGCTGCTGACTTAGCAAAATATTTGAAGCGGTTCAAGACTGAAACCTCTAGGGAAAGAAGGGCTGGAGCCCATGCTCGTGCCGCCGCCAAAGCCGAAGCTAGATTCTTGAAGGCTGGCCGCCCTAACCCTTTTGCTATCTTTCCCAAGGATGAGATGGAAGCCGCAGTTGAAAACTTAATTCTTTCAGTTGCAGACAAAGTGATGGGTGAGATTGCCGATCAGGTACTCATGGATCCCACTCTTGCTAGTCAATTCTTTCTAAAGTTAACTGCTAGAGCTTATCCTCCTATGTTGAATTGGAGATTTGTGCCTTCCCCTTCCATTCTTCTAAATGATGATTATTTGAGATTTCCTCTTCTTGCTCCTTCACCTTCTCAAACTGCTATTATCCCTGTTCGTTCTTTTCTTCACTTTGATCCCATTGAGCTTGAAACCGCCCTTAGGATCTCTATGGGTGAAACTTTAGAGGAAGCACACATTCTTTTGAAAGGCAAAGCCAAAATGCCTTCCTCATCCCATCAATCTGATGATGCCATCCAAATTTCTGATGATGATAATTCCAGTAATGAGCACATCCCTGACTACACTCCTTTTGATGAACCGCCCTCTTCAATTCCTTCCTATCCAATTCTACCTTTTCATGCTACAACCGCCGATTTAATTGATGCGGTTAGGAATATTCAAGTTCATCAGCAAACCGCCACTTCTCGGTTTGACACTCATCTCCTCACTATTCAATCTGATCTTGATGCCATTAAGGGGGAGAGAGTGAATGAGAGATTTGATGATAGGTCAAGACAACAACAGCTAGATGAGAGACTGAACTTAATCTTGGAAAATCAACTGGCCCTTCAAGATCTTGTCAGAACCAACAATGATCTTTGCAACTTAAAGTTTCAAGCCGTTGATGCATCACTTCAATCTGTTGTTGAGAAACTTGACATTCTGGCTCAGCATGCACTTGATTCTTCAGAACTTATCCTGCATAGAACCGGGAAACTTGTCAAGCAAGCCGCTGCAATTGAATCAAAGATTGATGAACCAACTGAAGTTCGGCTTCGTGCAGCTGACTTTGTTTTTGAAACCACCCGTGGATCCGGTTCTAGAAATGTTGATCAAACCTCCCCCGCTGTTGATGTTCAAGCTGCAGAAGAACAAGCTGCTCAAGACGCTCAAACCGTTCAGAACCAAACCGCAGATGATGATGCTGCTGCAAGGGGTTCTGTTGCAGATGAAGTAGACTAGATTTCTTTTCTTAGTCTTTTTAATGTCTCTTGTAATTCATACATTGTAAGTTACTTTCCTTTATGATTGAATTATAATGAGAATGACTGCATAGCATTCTGTTTCCAAAACTTTGTTTATTCAAACTGCTTGTGTTGTGAAACAATGCTTGTATTTCTTAAAACCTCATGCACTTCATTCATCATGAAAATACTTTTTAGTGCATTATGGTTTAAACATTCAGTTTAAACATGCATTTCTGATCCTCAAAATCATATCATCTTTTATGCATCTGAATGTATTTGTTTTCTATCTTTTCTTCATTTCCTTTGTTTTTGATAGATTAGAAATCTATGATCTAGCATAGTGTGTGCATTGACTTGGGACATGTAATTTCATGAAATTTATTTCTGACATGTTCTTACCAAGTACAATGTTTTGCTATTATCATAGTGTGGTAATGGCATCAATCAAATAGGGGGAGATTGTTAGGATTCATTGTTAGTACACCCACCTTAATTTGATTGATCCATGACACGTGTCTTTTTATGGACTTTAGGACCGCATGTAATGAAGTTCTACTTCAATTTTTAGATAAGTCCATTTGTAGATTTTTCGTTTTCTAGGCGGAGTATAGTTCGGTTTGTATCATTAACGGTTTAGTGCGTCAAGCCGTCATCTTGAGACCGCCAGCATGGAGCTCTTCAATTTTCATCAAACTGCAGTTTACATGTTTGATGAAACCGCTCATCAAGATCATTTTTCAAACCGCAGAGCAGTTATTGAAGAATTAAAGAGATGTCATTTATTCCTTAGACAAACATTCCCTTTTTGACCGTAAAAGGATGTAGTTATGTCATGTCAAAATAACTCTAAGTTAACTTGGAGTTTCTGCAAGGAATGTCGGTTTGTCCATCAGTTTGAATTGTTTACCGTTAGTCCTTTCTGCAACAAAGGACAATTGTCAGGTAGTGGTGCAACAACTACCTAGGACTACAAGACAAAACCAAGGACGAAAATGACAGCTCAACCAATGGGATTTCGACAGCACTGTACCCTTCAGATTTGATTCAAATCTTTACCCAACGGTCACAAGGGTGCTCTGCCTATAAATAGCCTTCATTATTCAACAATGAAGGTTGCTGAGCTTCAAGAGATTCATTCCCAAGTATTCAAGTTTGCTTTGAAGATTTAAACCCAAATATTCATATCTTCAAACCATCTCCATTGCAAACCCAGTTCTTCATCAAAGCTTCAAGCCTAACAACCATTCATACTTAGCCTTTACACCGAAAGAATTCCATTTGCTCAACCATCATTTAGATACTTAGAGCATTTGATTTCTTTTCACACACACACCCGATTTATATGATCACATAGATTATATACTTCGAAAACACCGGTTGTTATTATAGCTTAGGTTAGACTTATTGTTTAGAGTTTAGATTCATCTTGTAAAACCTCCTCTAAATTAATACAAGTCTCATAGCTATTAGAAAATCCTAGACTAACCATCTACGTAGAGGACGTAGTTCATTTAAGAATGAACCTCTTCAATTTGTGTGTTGGATCTTTATTTTCTATCTTGATATTTATCTTTCTTGTTTGTGGTCTTGAACTCGTTTCCATATACGAAATGACTTGAAAGATGAATTGTGTTTTCCTTTAAACTTTAAGTTTAACTATTCTGTTGCATCATAGTGTTTTCTCAACCCGAGTCAAACCTCCCAACTCTTTAACTAACATATTTGGCCAAAACCGCAAACTCCGCTGTGCATTTTATTAGTTCGGTTCTTGTGCTTTGAACCGCAGTTGGCCAAACTGATAAGTACTCGGTTGATTTTAAGGGTATTTTCGAAAAAGTTTCGGACCGCTATTCACCCCCCTCTAGCGGTTCTATACCCTTGTTGCCCTCTGGGACCAACAGGCGCTCTCCCCGTTTCCTCAATGAGCCCGGCTTCCCTCAAAGCCATGTCGGCTGCAGCCCGAGCTCGGAAGTTTCCCATCCGTGCTTTAATCTCAGGCACTACGGTCATTCTCCTGCCGGCCAAAACCTGATAGTCCTTAACAATGTCCCCAGTGCAATTATGGCCACTCGCTATAGCCTCAGTCTCCCTCAAAACCCGACTAGTGTCGTAACTCCCCCCAAGAATTGCCTCACGCCTCTCCTCGATAAGCCTCTGAGTCTGGCCCATAGTCTGTTCATACCAGTCCAGGTAAACCGTGGTCAGGACCCTGCTAGCTACGCCTCTGAGAAGTACCCGAGTCGGAAAGAAGGAATATTTCCATGACCGAGTAAGAAGCGAGATGGTGGAAGGATCCCACATAGACAACAATAAAGGTCTCAGGTGCTCTGGATTAACATCCGACCATTCCAACAGAGGAGTTTGCAACAGCCCAAACTGCATGCGAACCAAGGAAGGGATATAGAAAGATGATCCCAAAAGTCCCGGTACTTGAACAATGGGAGAACCTCCCTGATACTCCCTCACAGAGCCAATGCGCCAATGAGGAACCCACCAGCGGATCTGCGAGGTCTGAAGCCGAGCCATATAAGCTTCCCAATCATCCTGGTCAAAATCCAAAAGTATGCCTCTCAGAGAATAAGACCATGATTTGTGAGGAAGAGGAACCTCAGGAACGGCCATCAACCTCTCCCTCAACCACATGGTAAGAATAGCAGGACTACCACTGCGCATGAAGCCATCACCCAAAGCTAAGCGGTCCATGCCATAAAGAGTCTCTCCCAAGATCAAAGGGACGATATCCTTCCCCGCAAGGCATTCCTTGAGGACACTCAACAAAACCCTGTGGCAAGTGCCATTGGAGCCAACCATGTAGAAAAAGGGAAGAACGCATAACCCAAAGGCATTCCACGAAGCCTCATCCGTGCGATCCATGAACTTTTCAGGAAGGTCCGAAATGTCAATAAAAGTAGGATTGAGAACCATGCACTGAGCCTCTTCTAAAGGAATGTCTAGAAGAGAGACCAACCTTTCGACACACATTGTGTCATCAATCGAAGTAAGAGCGATGACCTATGTGTCCACACCTCCCACCAAAGCTTTGAAATCCTCATAGGTCGGGGCAATCTCGTTGTAGGAGAAACAATACATATGTCTCCGTAAATCCCAAAAGGTCGCAGCAGCTCTTAAAAGCTCGAGGTCCGGAATGAACTCCTTGAGAGACCAAAAGGATTTGAGTCCAAACTTGGCTTGGAAAATGCCTTTCTTCTCCCTCATATGATGCCGCATCCAAAGCGTGAGGTTGCCCTCAAAACACTCTTGATCAATTTTGGATAATTTGGTGGTTTCCCCGTGAGAAAGGGCTCCATGGAAGAGAAAGCTTTCGAAGTAAGGAGGAAAACTGCTTCTGGACTCCGAGTCGAGGCACCTAAGAAGATGACCAAACCCGGAAGAAAATTCAATGCAAAAGGTACATCCACTGGGACAACCGTACGGATACTTTGTCCCCTGACAATATTAAAAACTTCTTGTTGGAAGTTGTCTTTACTATCCCATCCATTAAAAGCCCCATCCCAACCAAATCATAAATGCCTCGGGATTTTGCCCTCCTTTGGCTCATGCAATATGTTCTTGGACCTAGAAAAATTAGGTTGTCCCCACGCGACGTAAGCCCATTGTTTTGAGTAAAAGATTTGTGTAGAAAAATGAGGCGGTCCTTGACGTAAGCCCATTAAATGTTGGAAAAATGCCTCGGCAGTCCAAATGCGACATAAGACTATCCAAGTTCCAATTTGACCAAATGACAGTCAAGTCCTATTTTTGACCAAATGAGAGTCAAGCCTTTGTCCCCGGCAGTCCTTAGTCGGACGTAAGACTATTTTTCCCGTCAAACTCCCCAAAGATGGAGTTGACCCAAGCCAAAACCCAAAGTGGTCATTTTAGGTTGAAGCCTTTGTCCACGGCAGTCCTTTGTTCCATAAGACCAGTTTTCCCGTCAAACTCCCCAAAGATGGAGTTGACCCAAGCCAAGACCCAAAGTGGTCATTTTAGGTTGAAGCCTTTGTCCCCGGCAGTCCTTAGTCGGACATAAGACCAGTTTTCCTATCAAACTCCCCAAAGATGGAGTTGACCCAAGCCAAGACCCAAAGTGGTCGTTTTAGGTTGAATCCTTTGTCCCCGACAGTCCTTAGTCGGACGTAAGACTAGTTTTTCCATCAAACTCCCCAAAGATGGAGTTGACCCGAGCCTTGGCCCAGAGTGGTCATTTTAGGTTGAAGCCTTTGTCCCCGACAGTCCAAGCGCGACATAAGACCATCCTTTAGTAAACCCTCCCCGTAGAGTCGAGTTAACCGAATCTTTGACCAAATGAGAGTCAAACCTCTCCTTTAATCAACCCTCCCCGTAGAGTCAAGTTGACCAAACCTTGACCGAATGAGAGTCAAATGAGAGTCAAGACCGAGTGAGAGTCAAGACCAAGACCTAACTTTGACCAGATGAGAGTCGAGTCCGCCCTTAGGAGAGAATGACAGATATTCCCCTGCATTTTAGGAGAGAATGACAGATATTCCCCTGCTGTAGACACCCCATTTTGGACGTTCATTATATAATCACACTACTTCTGTGTCTCGCCTTTGATTTGGGTCAAAACTCGTTAAGTTGGACATGTTTCATTAAGTTTCTGACTGACTCTATTAGTTAAGGGCCAAAATGAACGTTAAAACTACTGCAGAGGGCAAAAATGTGATTCCAGCACATGGATGTCTCGTACGAGACATTGATGTCTCGTACGAGACATTGATGTCTCGTACGAGGTATCCCCCCTTGACAGTCGGGTTTTGGTAAGTTTCCTTGTTGATCTTAACCCCTTTTCTTGGCAAACACTCATGCAATCCGGGGAAAATCCCATGGCCGATCCTAGAGTCCAAATATACCTCTGTGGGAATCAAGTCTTGGATTCCCACCTTAACTTACCTTCTTGGCCAAAATCCTAGGTCTAAAAACCCCTATAAATATAGTTGTTCTTGGCTAGAATGATTAATGGTGAATTAACGGTCAACTCTAGACTCCAAATCTGATCAAAGAAGCTCTCATAATCAGCCCCTCTCTGATACCCACGAAATTTGGAAGATCAAGGCCTTTAGTCAAGGCCATTCATAGGATTCTTGAAGAAAACGCTTAGGTAAAATCTTTGCCTTCTATCTTCTCATCTCCTTCTTTGCTTTGAAGTAGTGTGATTCGATTAAAGGATCATCCTAGAGCCTCTTCAATCCATGAAGATGGTCTTGAAGCACGTGATCCGACATCCCAAATAAATAAGCAATTATTTATTTGTTTATTTCCTTTCTTTTGGTACATGAATGCATGATTTTGAAATGATGATGATGATTTCTTAGAAAGACCAATCCTAGATTGGGTGAATTGGGTGCTCCTTGATCTTCCCAATTCATAACTTAACCCCCAAATCCAGACATCTCGGTCCGTGTTCCGACAATAACATGGTGGCGACTCTCAAATCAACAAAAAGCTAAATCGAAGGATGAAAACGTTGCCTCGAAGGGAAAACCTCGCGCGCAAACAGTGGCGACTCTGCTGGGGACGAGATCACAGTAAGTGGGTTAGGCTTGCGTCGAAAGAAATCATCGTTGTTTCAAAATTTTGCATTCTGTACTGTAACATGTTCCTCAACTGAGATGCCTCATACGAGGGATCCCTTGTCTCGTACGAGACATCTCGGTTCTGCCCGGCTGATCTGATTCTCTGGTTTGAAAAAGGATTTTTTTTTCGGTTCAAACACGTACACAGGGTTTCAGATCTGCTCTCCCCTCTGTTTCTGAGGTCCTAGGACCTTCCTAACGACGAAGAAACTCCCCATATATTATAAGGCTAACCTTTGTTTTGCAGGAGTACTTGCTAATTGTTTCATTCCTTGCTTTACGTGTGTTTGCCTTATGTGTGAACTACGACGGCGTGAGTTCCTCCACAAGAGGGAAACGTAGGCAGCCACTTGGCCCGGCCATTGCTTGTTTTTGCTTTTACTTTCAAAAAAAAAACTTTCTATTTTCTCTTTGTCACCTAGATCTTGACTCTCACACACGTGCACACATGTAGAATAATTGCACTACATACCCTATAAACCCGGGTCCCAATCAGAGGACGGATGTCGGTCAGCACCCCCATTCTAACGAATGGCCCTCGCCGGTCTCTCCAAAGATGGTGTACCCACTCCGTGACACGCTCCTAGACTGTGTTCATGGGGATCCTTAGCCGTAAGCCTTGCATCAACCTCATGCATACATACTAGTTAATAAGACACTCCTCGAGACTGGTCGGTTTGATTCTTAGGGCTGTTTTAATCTTTGCCCAAGATAACGCATCTTTACAATCTATAATCCTCCCTTGTGAATATGACGAATGTCCCTTCGGTTAAATGTTGAACAAAGGATTTTGAAAGAATGGAGAACCTCTCTACGGGAATCTAAGTTTGTGTTTTCCTACTTTCACTATTCTGTGCGGGATTGTGGATGCCATTTTTGGCTTAGTTTCGACCGCACCGTTCAATATGTCCCTTTCGGTTGTCCCTTAAAATTCACAAGGTTTGATTGCATTAATGCGTTGTTTAACAAAGTGTAAAACAACTACGGAATCACTTAGGTTTGGCTTAATTGAATGGTGGATTCCGATGAGAATATGGGACCCTTGCCCGAGTTGTCCGTTTGGGAGAGTGCAATACAGGTGAAAAACAAGGGGGTCATATTCTAGGGTGACAGAATCCACTGTTCTAGGATTAACTAGAGTAGTAACCTCTCAAAATGGATTAAATTCCATCCGACCAATAGGATTAAAATTTGCAATCTGACTGTTAGGCTGGATGCCTCGTACGAGACATCCATTGTCTCGTACGAGACATCCTCCTTTTTCTGTGAATCTGCCGTGTTGGTCAACCCTATTTCATAAAAGCCGACTTTTTGGGACCCCAGCCTGGATTTGACACAGTTTCTGCACTCTAGGTCTGTCCGATCAGCAAAGTAGCTCCACACTCCCAACACAATGCCCGTCCGCACGGAAATGTCTCTCAGAGAAATCTCACAAAGTCTACGCTTCAAGATGGAAGCCACCGGAGATTGGAAGGAAGGCCTACCCAACGGAGAAGCCCCAGAGATCAATATCATGCAAGAATTTCGCTTCAGAGGGCTCGATTATGCCTCTTATTATGCTCATGACCAAGTCAAAGAGCGTAACGAACAAAGCGAAAAAGATTGGTCTGAGATCGAGAAGATGATCGACGGTAGTAAGCTCGAAATGTTACACGCTGAATACAATGAAATGAACAAATGGTACAATGTCGCTGTCAAGAGAGCCCAATATTTAGAGGACAACCAAGAGAAGGTCATCAACGATGAGGTGGGTAACTGCATCAGCCTGCTTTATCAAGACCTAAAGAACCAAATGGAGGAGGAACATAATCATCACCTCAATGTCACGAGGGACCACTATGAGAGCATCATACAAAGCCTCCAACCCAAGCCACAAAGGGTCTACACCGATTTGAGCCAAATCCGACTTGGTAGGGTGTTCCATGAGCTTGAGAGGGAAGGCAAGCTAGCACCTATGAGGGGATACAAACCCAAGTATGAGGGAGACAGAAGGGCCTTACACCTGTATTGCTACTACCATCAGTGCTGCGGTCATCACACCGACAAATGCAACAACTTAAGGATAAGATCCAAGATCTTATCGACCAAGGCACTCTACAGATAATAGGCAATGGAACCCTCGTATTGAAGAATGAGGGGTCCAAACCTCAAGCTCTTTTTCCACTACATTAGTTAGTAGTTTAATAGACTAGTTTTTACTTCATTTTCATAGCTTAGACGTTTCTTTCCTTCCTTTTAAACTAGTTGTTTCTTTTTTACTCCTTA
This sequence comes from Campanula takesimana, assembly GCA_026119855.1. Classification (NCBI taxonomy): domain Eukaryota; kingdom Viridiplantae; phylum Streptophyta; class Magnoliopsida; order Asterales; family Campanulaceae; genus Campanula; species Campanula takesimana. Next base: position 725,899 of record JAOWBW010000214.1, on the reverse strand, counting down.
AGGGATCCTACTCACTCAAGAATAATTGTGAATGAGAGCATGCCCTCCTATCAATTTCAATTTTTAGTAATATTTAGTTTCTTTTAAATTTCTCACTTTTCGTACTTTTCCAAAAAGCAAAGTAGTGTGGAGATGGTAGAGGTGCACAATGAGAATGACTATTCTAAAGCGATTCCATTCTCCGGAACACGTCCAGTACTTAACATGATGCTAAAGGAAGGGTACTTCCCCGGTCTTGGACTTGGAAAGCATTTACAAGGGATAAAAGAACCACCACCTGTCGTTCTATACCCCCCAGAATATGGTCTAGGGTATGTGTCACCATTAAAAGGCATCCCTAAAGAAGAAAGGGATTGGACTTCGTACATTGTACCACTAGCACAGCCCTATCGAAAGACTCTAAACGGGTACTTTGTACGCGAGGGGGAAAACTTGCCATACTTCATGTTCCCTGAACCATGGATCGACCATAGGGGGAAACGCCAACCGGGCTTTGAAATCTTCAGTGACTGTGATCCGTACTCACTAGAAACAGAACCGATGCAGTTCTCGTGGCTACCTCGAGAATTAGGGGGTACCAAGGCCGAGGCATTCAGTGAGTAGGACTTTGTGTTGGGAGAAGACCTACTGCGCCAATTTCTCAACCTTTGCAAGCTAGAGGACACTCAGATGAATGCAATAGACAAGGGGGACGCTCTGAACCAAGACTACACCAAGCTCATCAAGAAGAGTGACGAGCCTATCCATAATTGGTACACAACTGGGGGACCCATAGCAAGTGAAGACTTCCTGACCAAAGAATTAGGATGTACTCCCCATTCTCATAGAGAAAGGAAATTTGTAACTCTTACCTTAGAGTCAGATACCGCTACCGATGAGCTCACCCAAGAGGACTTGGATGCCATCGCGGAACGTGTATTCCCCTACTTTCTTAATGAAAAAATAGATCTTTTTGAGTATCCCGAGATTGCTAGCGTCCTAAATGATGAATTAACTAATAACTCTAATGAATTAGATAATAATGAGTCATATGACGAGATAGATCAAGAAAACGAACAAATCTTAAAAGAAATTAATAAGCAAGTATGTCTTCGTGGCGGAAATGGTCCTATTGATGCCGAAGAAATGCAGACAGTTAATATGGGGACGGACGATGATCCGAAAGAGACCAAGATTGGCAGTTTCTTCAAGGGGGAAGACCGATAAGCCCTCATAGTGCTTCTCCGAGAATTCGTAGATGTGTTCGCTTGGTCCTACAAAGATATGCCGGGGCTATCCAATTCGATTGTTGAGCACAAGATACCACTGCTTCCTGATTCAAGGCCAGTCAAGCAGAACTCTGCAGAATTAAGCCAGAGTGGTCAGTACAAGTTAAACAAGAGATAGAGAAACTCCTGAGTGTTGGATTGATCAAAGTGATAGAGTATCCAACCTGGTTGGCTAATACTGTGCAAGTTTCCAAGGTAAATGGAAAAGTCCGAGTCTGTGTTGATTTCCGTGATCTCAACAGAGCATCTCTGAAAGATGACTTCCCTCTTCCCAACATAGACATGCTCGTTGACAATACCGCGAAATACGAAGTCCGTTCATTTGTAGATGGATTCGCCGGTTATAACCAGATCCTCATGGCTGAGGAGGACCAGCACAAAACAGCGTTCACCACACCTTGGGGGACGTTCTGTTATACAGTCATGCCGTTTGGACTCAAGAATGCCGGAGCCACTTATCAGAGAGCTGTAACTGCATTGTTCCATGACATGATACATAAAGAGATGGAGGTGTACGTTGACGATATGATCATACATTCCAAAGGCTCCGATGGGCAACAATTTGTCGACCTCCAAAAGTTCTTTAAGAGGTTGAGACACCACAAGATGAGACTTAATCCGGCCAAGTGCACATTTGGGGTAGTGAAAGGAAAGGTCCTTGGGTACATGGTCACTGAGCGTGGTATAGAAGCGGATCCTGCTAAGATCAAAGCCATCATTGACATGCCTCTACCTAAGACGCAAAGAGAAGTCAAGGGATTTATGGGTCGCCTTTAGTACATTAGTCGTTTCATTAATCAACTCACGATGATGTGCGAGCCCATTTTGAATCCCCTCAAAAAGAATGCATCCCTAAAATGGACAGAAGAGTGCCAAGAAGCCTTCGAAAAGGTCAAGGAATACTTAGTGAATCCGCCAGTGTTGGTTCCACCGCACAAAGAGAAACCGTTGACCTTGTACCTCACAGTCAATGACACTGCATTAGGGGCTATGCTAGCACAAGAGCAACCCTGTTCGAAGAAAGAGAACGCCGTGTACTTTGTCAGCCGTCGCTTCCAAAGGGCTGAATTGAATTACTCTGCATTAGAAAAGTCATGTGCTGCACTGGTATGGGTAGTTGAGAGACTAAAGCCGTACATGGAAGCGTTCCCTGTACAACTGATTGCCTGAATGGACCCAATGAAATATATCTTCAAAAAATCGCATGTCTCCTCTAGGATAGCCAAATGGTACTTCATGCTCGCGGGATACGATACCACTTACATCACGCAGAAATCCATGAGAGGAAGAGTTTTCGCGGATCATTTAGCCGAATTTCCATGTGATGAAGCGAAGGGGGAAGACCCGCGATTCCCTGATGAGGATATCATGGCAATAGCAGAAAATAAGTGGCAATTATTTTTCGATGGTGCAGGCAATAAAAGAGGATATGGCATTGGCATGTTACTAGTAGATCCCTCAGATTTCTACACTCCACTCGCAATCCGCCTTGACTTTGAGGCCACTAATAATATTGCCGAGTACGAAGCTTGCATAGCGGGACTTGAAGCAGCCTTAGAAAGAAATGTGACCGAACTAGAGGTGTACGGAGATTCACAACTTATAATCTATCAGTCACTCAAGTAATGGAAGGTACAAGACCCTACACTCCAGAAATACAACGACCATCTCCAAGACTTGGTCAAACAGTTCAAAGAGGTCACTTTCTACTACCTTCCTAGAGATAAAAACCGCTTAGCAAACTCACTAGCCATGCTAGCATCACTTGTGGAGATCCCCGAATGGACTGAGGTCAAGACCTTCAAAGTCACGAGGCGAGCGACTCCTACTTACTACTCAATCATAGACCTGCACGACTACAAAGAAGAGTGTAGCTCTGTGAATGCCTTGGACGATAAACCTTGATATCATGATGTATGGCGTTTCCTCCTAGACGGAACATTCCCATCAGACGCATCACCTAAAGTGAAGATAGCCCTCAAATGGTTTGCCGCCCAATTCATTATTATAGGTGAACGCCTCTACAAGAAACACCACGAGCAGTGTCTACTCTGTGCCGATGAGCACGAAGCCGTAGAAATCATGGACCAAGTCCATCAAGGAGTCTGTGGAACCCACATGAATGGCAATATGCTAGCAAAGAAAATCATCCGACTAGGGTACTATTGGGCTACAATGGAAGCCGACTGCATCAACATGGTTAAGAAATGCCACAAGTGCCAGATACATGCCAACTTGCAACACGCACCACCGTCCATGTTATACCCTATGACATCCCCTTGGCCATTTTCTACATGGGGAATAGACGTCATTGGCAAAGTCTCACCGACAGGTCACAATGGGCACTCATTCGTATTAGTCGCCATTGATTACTTCACTAAATGGATCGAGGCTCAATCCTACAAAGTCTTGAATGCCAGAAAGGTGGCTGAGTTCATTAAGACCAACATCATATGCCGATATGGGGTACCTCATGAGATGATATCTAACAACGGCACGCACTTTGAGAAAGAATGTGACCAACTACTCGCAGAGTACAAAATAGAGAGACATCAGTCATCACCGTACCTACCACAAACCAATGGAGCAGTCGAAGCTGCTAACAAGACCATTGAGACCATCATTAGGAAAATGGCTAAGACTGGCAGAGACTGGCCCAACAAGCTACCTTTGCACTCTGGGGCTACCGCACTTCAATCCGTACTGCCACCGGTGAAACTCCATACTCCCTAGCCTATGGGATGGAAGCAGTGCTACCAATCGAATTAGAAGTACCATCACTAAGGGTTCTCCTGGAAAACCAAGTGAATGAAGTCGCATGGTTAGACAGCCGTTATGAACAACTAGCCCTGCTAGATGAACGACGACTCCGAGCCGCCGAGCATATCCAAGCATATCAACGGAGAATGGCCCGAGCATTTAATAAGAAAGTCAAGACCAGAAACATCAAAGAAGGGGACCTTGTCCTACGCAAACATCGTCCTGGACCATTCAATCCTATGGGAAAGTGGGGACCAAGATGGATAGGCCCTTACATAGTCAAGAAGGTATTCTTCGGAGGAGCGGTACAACTCGCAGACCTAGATGGAGATCAACTGCCGAAGCCCGTCAACATGGACAAGCTGAAGAAGTACTATGCATAAGTCCGTCCCCTGCTTCAAAAGAAAAGAAAAGAGGAAAGCTCGCTAGGTTGAAAACCCGCAAGGGCGGCCTAGGAAAAAGTTAGGGCAGAGAGCACGAGAAAAGAAGACCGCTAGATTGAAAACCTGAAAGGGCGGTCTAGGCAAAAATCAGGGTGTGCATATAAAAAATAATAATAATAATAATAGGGGACAGTCTCGTACGAGACACCTATGTCTCGTGCGAGACATGTCAGTCAGCAGACATATTTTTCTCTTTCTTAAACAAGAACTACGATGACCTGAGCTCCTTATTTAATTGATGTAAAAGGAGAACGTAGGCAGTCTTTTGGTCCGGTCTATTCAATAAATAAAATCAAAATCTTGTCTTCTTATTAATTGAATGAATTTCAAGAAAAAAATAAGAAAATTTCTAACATGAATACCAACTTGCAAAAGAAAATAAATAAAATACTAAAAGTCTAAACATTGGTCTATCTATGGCAATCTCTCGATACTCCTAAGGATCTATTTCTTCCTTGACTTAGTAGGGGCTTGACCACGATCCGCTTTGTCATCCCTCTTCCTCTTGTGCAAAGGTATCTCGAAACCGGGAGGAACATCAAGACGACTGAACACTGAGGGAGTCAGTCTCGCAAACACATGAGGCCTATCCAGAGCTTGGAATTTGCCGGGAAGTCCGTTCGCTCTCTTCTCGTAAAAGTCACTATCCAGAAAGTCTTGAGTGGCATCTACTCTGAAATTAGAAGGATCCTCCTTAGCTTCCTTCTCCCTCAAATCCAAGCTAGGCTCGAATTGGTCCCCCAACAGAGAGCGGCAGATCTCATCAATACCCTCGACACTAGGACGGAGTTCCGAGAGAAACCAATTCAAGTATTTATCCGACAAATAGATGCCCCCTCCATCATGACGAAGATTGGTCCAACGATCCATAGTGGTGCCTTGCCCCCAAGCGCGATCCAAGCTCGTAGAGAACTCTGAGTCCATGAAAGAAATGTCTCGAGGTCGTCCCCCTGACAACAAAGTGTCCTGCTGTTGACCGAATTGCCGCATTACCCTCCGAGCAAAATAGAAAGAGGAGTCCCTCAAACCCAGAAGGACGACCCTGTCGTACCCAAGGGTATTAGCTACAAACCTCCTCACCTTCTAGAAGGATGGACACCAAGCAATATCATTAGTCTCCGCTTTAGCAAAAAGATGAGCCCACTCCTCAATGCTGAGACCCTTCACTAACAGTCTCCGCCTATGGAAAGTATAAGATGAATACTCGATCGGAGAGTCCAACAATTTGAAGTGTTCTCTAAGCCAAATGGTCAAAAATAATGGACTTCCCTGAGTCATAGAGCCGGTTCGGTGTAACTCATCAAGACCATGAAGGGTCTCCCCCAAGATGAGAGGGATTATATTGAAGGCCCGTCCTCTAGCTTGCAGAACGATGTCCACGAGCTCCGTGTCCGCCATGCCACACTTGCTCATGAAAAGCACGCTCCGAAATAAGCACAATGCCAAGAGGCAGCACTGGGAATCCACACCGTGACCACGAGTCACCTGACCTTTAAATCTCCTAGGCAAAGAGTGGAGATCGACAAAGCGGTTATGAACGTAACTCTGCGCCTCAGGAAGGCCAATACTCAATAAGTCCCTAAGAGACTCCGCCGGTACCTTGTCACAATTAGGAACCGCAATCACCCCGGTCAACGGCATATCCAAGATAACTGCCATCTCCCCTACGGTAGGGACCATCTCGTTAAGTGAAAAGTTGAAGAGGTGAGTCGATGGATCCCAGAAGCGTGCAACTCCCTTTAAGAGGTACCATTCCGGCTTTAGATTCTTCAAGGTGAAAAGAATCTTAAACCCGAACATCTCCACAATTCTCTCTTGGCGAGGTTTATTGAACGAACGAAAGAACGTTGCTAAGTCATTCTTGTAACGTTCCACTAAACTCGAGTCCAAGGAAAACTCATCAACAATTATTGATGAAGGGACGGACTTACTTAGGGCCATTGGGAGCAAAAGGTTGAGAATTCTACTCCAAAAGAAAGGTTCCCAAAACTAATTCAAGGCTGCATGGTATTCTAGGACGGACTAGAGGTGTTTATATACAAGTTTGGATACCAAATCCTCGAGGAAAAAGGAGAAACAGCTGCAGATTGAAAGGATGACTCGTACGAGACATCGATGTCTCGTACGAGGCATCTCCCAGTTCAGAACAGCGACAACTTTGCTCAAATCCCAGGTTGCCCGACGAGTCAAAACATGTCTCAATCACCTCAGAAATTCACCCGAAACAGTTCATACATCACATATAAATGGCCCAACGCGAATACATCTCATAAAATTACCCCTCGGTTGACCAACCAGATATGATTCAATACATTTACACAGTCAGAAATAAAACTAAAATTAACAAATGTATTGTGTATTAGAGTTAGGAAATAACTATTGCATAGGTACAAGCCAAAGAAAGAAAAAATGTCTTCGCCTACGCCGAGGCAATATATACATCATCAACAAAAAGGGAGAATGGGGGTTCCTATCTAGGATGTGTCGCCACTGCCACACTATCATCCGTCGGTCCGAGGCCTCTTCCCGCAAGAAGCTAGCTCCGTCGTCTGCTGAGCTAACCGTCCAAGCAGCCCCGCTGTCTTTCTCTTCATCCTCTTGGCATAGGCCATGAACTGGGAAAGCTGTCCCGCGACCTCTTTATACTCGATAATAGGCACCTGTTGAATAGAGATGTCAGAATCTTCAGATAAATAATAAATAGAAAGATGAAATGGTAGAATGACAGAAATAACGGAAGAAGGGTCATAAATCATACCATGGTCGCATCAGCAGGAGGCACGAGTTCCTCAGGCATGTCATACTGGGCGGGAAGGTCCTCGACGCTCTCTATCCCCTCAGCCATGCTGTAGGTAAAGGAAGCTGGTCCAAGCTGTGGACGGAAAGGGACGTGGACAACTCCCTGGGCCTGAGCCTGATCACCCTCTATAATCAATCGGGGCATGAGACGAGCAAGGAAGTCCTGATAATCAGCCTCTAAGGACGTGGTCAAAAGCATCCTGACCAATAATGAGGTCCCCTCTCTCCTCCTCCGCGATGGCATAAGAATTAAGCATATGAGCCAGCGGGTCCAAAGGGACAATTACGTCGAGTCTGCCACCACCCTGCTGGCGAGAGACTCTCTCTCCTAAGTAGAATCATCCCCCACCAAAGCCAATCATCAACAGCCTCATACCGGCAAACCCGTGAACATGATCAATGCCCAGACTCCGCCATGGGAAGAAAGCGACAGCGGACTCAGGGACTGCCTCCCATCTGTCAAAATACAGCCTCATACGCTCCACCATCATGTCAGCCCCCTCGGCCTGCTCATCACGGGTATCCCTGTTATCCCGGTGCCATCTCAGAGTATCTGGGAACATGACAGTGTTATCTCGAAGGTTGAAAGTAAAGAGACCAAACATGGCGTATCCCCAGGCCTGCAAAATGGGAGAAACATAAAAGATGTCAATACACAGTAGCTGAGATGAAAATGCTATCAAAATAAACTGGGGCTAAAACAAATGAGGAATACAAAAGAATATGAGTATTCTACCTCCCAGGCATGGCTATAACCGCCTAAGCCAGCGTTCGTCCGATCATGCGAACTCTCATCCATGGCCACATAGCAGTGGGCCAAGCCAGCAGAACCCCAACTAGCATCAGTAACATGCTGCATATCCCTCAGGCAGCTCAATAGAGTAAAAAGGGCAGTCGACGCATGGTTAGCAAAAAGCATCTCAGAAAAGGCCCACCACAGAAAACACGGACAGTTGCAATACGGGTACCGGTCAGATGCATCTGGCCAGCATTGACAGTCACATAGGCATCGACCTTATCCCTCAAGGCCTTTAGAGGGACACCCTTGCCTAGGGTACGCAAAGAGAATCCCAGAAAAAGCATCATGTCGTCCCTGCTAGGAGTAAAGTCCGCATTCACCTCAAGCGGCTCACCGAAGATGGCAAGCTCAGTAATGGCATGAAATTCAGTAGGGGTCATGGTAACCTCCCCCCACCGCATGTGCATGGTATGAGTACTATCCCACCAGCGCTCCCGGATGGCCTGGAAAAAGTGCACATTCCTCCTCTCACCGACAAGGCCGTCAAAGAAGGGTTTCAACCCGAGGTTCTCGATCTCTTCCTTCATCTTGCCATTGAGAGTTGCCCACCTCTCAGCGACCACTCGTACGCCACCTCTACAGTTATTGATCACCCTGAATGATTGCAAATAACAGAGACAAAAGAGACAAATATCAGAAAAAGGGTAAAATCCTCATTCAAGCATTTTACCCGAAAAGTCGCAGAATTGCCTAGAACGACAGTCGAAATCATTTACTACCATACTATAATGATTTTCAGCATCAACAGGGGTGAAATTCTATCAAAAGATCAGCCATGCACGATAAACCCTAGCAGTGATAATTCTAGGCAAAAAATTGGCGAAAGTCGAATTGCTAGAATACTAAATTGAGACATGCAACAACGAAATAGACGTGGAAACTCAATCAGAGGAAGATATCCTTACCATCCTAGTCCGAACGGCATGAGAAACGTGGTCCTCCGGGAACAGGCACAACTCATCCGTCGCCCACACTTTACCCTTTATATGCCTACCAAAGAGGTGCTCTTTGTGGGAACGATGAACACCTGCCATTTGAAAGGGTTGGGAATCACTAGAACTTGGTGAAAACAAAGATTTTTGAGTGAGAAAATCGCCTAGGGTCGAAAGCTCCCGAGAATGAAATAGGAAAAGTGATTTGAAAATCACTTTCAGCGCCTAATATGCCTCTGTTCTGCGCAAAAACAGAAAAGTCTCGTACGAGACATCGTTCCCTCGTACGAGGAATCCCCAGAAAAGCCTCAGAAAACCATGTTTTCTTAGGAAATTCCAGAAAAGCCCTGCTTTTAACAGAAAGGTCAGAAAAAGCCCTGCTTTAGACCAAGAGGTCAAATCTGAACCCGGTTCAAGATGGAACATTGAGTCGTCAACAAATGGATATTTTCAGAATTGGAACAAGCAAAGTTGTTCCGCGCATCCAAGATCATGGGTGAGCAACGAAATCTGCATCAGCAAACTTTAAATCCCACGACTGTCATCAAGACGTAAGTTAATGGCACAGGATTTACAACCAAGTATCCCATGACTGTTATCAAGACGTAAGTTAATAACATAGGATCCCACCATTTAGAATCCCACAATTTTCATCAAGGTGTAAGCTAATGGCATAAGGTTCACATTTTCAACGGAAGGGCAGTCTCGTTGAAAGGAGAAGTAAGGTCCGAGTAATTGGCGTCTCCAAATCCGGGTATCCCACGACTGTTATCAAGACGTTAGTTAATAACACAGGATCCCACCATTTAGAATCCCATAATTTCCATTGAGACGTATGTTAATGGCATAGGATTCACTTTTCCGGCGAATAAGGCATCCTCGTTGGAAGGAGAAGCAAGGATCCAAGTAATTGGCGTCTCCAAACCCAGAGTCCGATAATTGTTATCAAGACGTATGTTTATAACATAGGATTCACATTTTCCGGCGAATAAGGCAACCTCGTTGGAAGGAGAATCAAGGTCCGGGTAACTGGCGTCTCCAAAATTGAAGACGGTTCGTCATCAACAACAGGGCATATTCAGAATTGGAGACAAAGAGATTGGTTCCTCAGTATGGATTGCAACTGGAGATGGTTCGTCATCAACAAAAAGGAGTATATTCAGAATTGGGTCAAGGCCATTGACTCCTCAGTATGGGTACTCTCTAAACTCTAAGCTTTACTTATCGCAAGTATTGTTTTCAAAAATGATTTTTAAAATACCTTAAACCTCAGTTTTTGCGTATTTTCAGAGTCGAAATACGTTTGGTCTGATTTCCTTCTGAGGAATACGTAGGCAGCTTTTTAGCATGACCATACCCCTAGTTCAAAATGGCGTCTTTTCTATCGATGACGGTACTTCATCCATAAGTATCGTCGCCGAGGGGCTCTGTAGACACCCCATTTTGGACGTTCATTTTATAATCACACTAATTCTGTGTCTCGCCTTTGATTTGGGTCGAAACTCGTTAAGTTGGACATGTTTCGTTAAGTTTCTGACTGACTATGTTAGTCAGGGGCCAAAATGAACGTTAAAACTATTGCAGAGGGCAAAAATGTGATTCCAGCACATGGATGTCTCGTACGAGACATTGATGTCTCGTACGAGGTATCCCCCTTGACAGTCGGGTTTTGGTCAGTTTCCTTGTTGATCTTAACCCCTTTTCTTGGCAAACACTCATGCAATCCGGGGAAAATCTCATGGCCGATCCTAGAGTCCAAATATACCTCTGTGGGAATCAAGTCTTGGATTCCCTCCCCAACTTACCTTCTTGGCCAAAACCCTAGGTCCAAAAACCCTATAAATATAGTTGTTCTTGGCTAGAATGACTAATGGTGAATTAACGGTCAACTCTAGACTCCAAATCTGATCAAAGAAGCTCTCATAATCAGCCCCTCTCTGATACCCACGAAATTTGGAAGATCAAGGCCATCCATAGGATTCTTGAAGAAAACGCTTAGGTAAATCTTTGCCTTCCATCTTCTCATCTCCTTCTTTGCTTTGAAGTAGTGTGATTCCATTAAAGGATCAGCCTAGAGCCTCTCCAATCTATGGAGATGGTCTCGAAGCACGTGATCCGACATCCCAAATAAATAAGCAATTATTTATTTGTTTGTTTCCTTTCTTTTGGTACATGAATGCATGATTTTGAAACAATGATGATGATTTCTTAGCAAGACCAATCCTAGATTGGGTGAATTGGGTGCTCCTTGACCTTCCCAATTCATAACTTAACCCCCGAATCCAGACATCTCGGTCCGTGTTCCGACAATAACATGGTGGTGACTCTCAAATCAACAAAAAGGTAAATCGAAGGACGAAAACGTTGCCTCGAAGGGAAATCCTCGCGCGCAAATGTTGGGTTTCGATCAAACATGCGCAGCGGAATTTAGCATTTAAAATTTTGAAACCCAAAGCCATGGATCCGTTCATATGATTAAATCAAATACAATAACATGAATATAGGATAAACTAACCCTTGATGGCAATCAAATTCTCTTGGTCTTTGGTGGATAATTGGAGACTTGATCACGATCACAAAGCTTGAACACGAACTTTGAAGATGATGATTTTCACCCTCTAGCGGTATCCACACTTCGAACGAATATCAAAGGAGCTTCTTTGATCTTGGTTGCTAGACCAAATTGTGAAACACTTTTTCACAATCAAAAGAACTACATGGAATTTATTTTGTGTATTATTTTGTTCCTCAACCAAGAATGTCTTGAAACAAAATAAACCCTCTCTCAAACTCTTTGAGACTCACAAAATCATTAGCCTTGAGTGCTGGCCGAATTTGGTCTTTTATACACAAGCATGACCTATTCCAAATAGGAAACTTGTGTTAAAATCCGTCCAAAATTCGTTTCCTAATCAAATTAGGAATCTGCCACCCGACAGTACTGTGCGGCCGCCCAAAACCCTCTGTGCGGCCGCACAACTATCTGAAGCAAAACTGGTACAAAACTAAGATAATTGTGCGGCCGCCCAGTCCATACTGTGCGGTCGCCCACTTCCCAGGATGTCCAGAATTTCCAAAATTCCAATGTAGTCCTTTTAAAGATTCGTTCTATTGTGTGTGACCCTCTAGGATTATACTAAGTTGGCAATGGATTCAAACATGAAACCATAAGATATGATTAGGTTCTAGCAAACCGTCATACCTACCCAAATAGTATAACTAGATACAAGTTCGCATTCCTCTTAGAATATGTCACAATCCCTTTGTCCACGATGTCATTGAACACAAGTCATGGTCAAACAGTCAACTTGTTTTGTTCAATACTTTCTCGATTCCGAATATGTTGATAATTCAAATGCTATTGATCCAATCAATCCATTTGAGTCCGGCCGAACATTTCATCAACATCATTCCTACGAGTGGCCCAAGCTTGACATCTCTCTGAGGAGGGACAAATCCATTTAGCTTATTATTCTTCCCTACGTGAATCCGATTATGCCAATCATACCCTTTATAACTACTCTGTTAAAAGTAGCGTTTGAATATGTCAAACATAATGTTCATCAAGTGGAAGACTATAATAACTTCATGTCTAAGGATTCAAATGACATAACTAATATGAGATATATGTATGACATAGACCATGACATAAATCTCATAAAGCGGGTCATGTCCAGTACCTTGTTCCAAACAAGTACCCATAAATCTAACATGATCATCCCATGATCATTTAGCCTTTATACTAGTGCTTAACAAGTACTAGGGACGGAGATTATTATAAGTAAACATGAACAATAATAATAATCAAAACATCTCTTTATTGATATGAAATAAATGATAACAATTACAACGTTTATTAAACGTGCCTAGGGCACCACTACCAACAATCTCCCACTTGCCCTAGGCCCAATCTCCCATGTATCTAATACCCATGGACCTAACATGACCATCATGTTTAGCTTGTGGAAGTCCCTTTGTTAGCGGGTCCGCAACATTGTCATCAGTAGGTACTCTGCATATATTTACGTCTCCCCTATCAACGATCTCTCGAATGATATGAAAATGCCTAAGTATGTTTTTGGATTTCTGATGTGCTCTTGGTTCCTTTGCTTGAGCAATAGCACCATTATTGTCGCAATAAAGGTCTATTGGATTAGCAATACTAGGAACCACTTCAAGTTCAGTTATGAACTTCTTAATCCAAACAGCTTCCTTTGCAGCATCCGATGCAGCAATATACTCAGCTTCTGTTGTAGAATCAGCGGTTGTACTTTGCTTGGAACTCTTCCAGCTTACAGCTCCACCATTTAACATAAACACAAAACCCGATTGCGATCGGCTATCATCTTTGTCGGTTTGGAAGCTTGCATCCGTGTAAGCATTTACAACGAGATCATCTTCCATTCCTCCATAGACCAAAAACGAGTCTTTAGTTCTTCTCAAGTACTTAAGAATCGCTTTTACAGCTATCCAGTGATTTTTGCCAGGGTCGGATTGGTATCTACTTGTCATGCTCAAAGCATAAGATACATCCGGCCTAGTACAAATCATGGCATACATGATGGACCCAATTGCCGAAGCATATGGAACATCATTCATTTTCTCACGCTCATCTTTTGTCTTAGGACATTGAGTCTTGCTTAGAGAAATTCCATGTAACACGGGCAAAGTTCCTCTCTTAGAATTTTCTATACGGAATCTTCTAATGACCTTGTCAATGTATGTACTTTGGCTTAAACCAAGTAGCCTCCTTGATCTATCTCTATAGATCTTAATGCCAAGAATATATGCGGCTTCACCCATATCTTTCATTGCGAAGCACTTTCCTAACCAAGTCTTCACAGACTGAAGTGTAGGAATGTCGTTTCCAATGAGCAATATGTCATCCACGTATAAAATAAGGAATAGCACTATGCTCCCACTAATCTTCTTGTATACACAAGGCTCATCTTTGTTTTTGATGAAACCAAACTCTTTGACCGATTCATCAAAACGCAGATTCCAACTCCTTGAAGCTTGCTTCAATCCATAGATGGATCTTTGCAATTTTCATACCTTAGAATCTTGTTCAAAACCTTCTGGTTGTGTCATATACACATCCTCTTGGAGTTTTCCATTCAGGAAAGCGGTTTTGACGTCCATCTGCCATATTTCATAGTCATGATATGCGGCAATGGCAAGCAAAATTCTTATAGACTTGATCATTGCTACGGGTGAAAAGGTCTCATCATAGTCAATACCATGAACTTGCCTATAACCCTTCGCTACAAGTCTAGCTTTGTAAGTATGCACCTTCCCATCCATGTCAGTCTTCTTCTTGAAGACCCATTTGCATCCTATGGTTTTTACACCTTCGGGCGCATCAATCAAATTCCAAACTTGATTGTCTTGCATGGATTGCAATTCGGATTCCATGGCTCCAAGCCACTTGTCCGAATCAGGAGAAGACATCGCCTCTTGGTAGGATGACGGTTCATCATTCTCAATGATTTCTACCTCATTACTATCCGTTACGAGAAATCCATATCTCTCGGGCTCGGATCGTAACCTACTAGATCTGCGAGATGCTTGTGTATTTTGAACAGGTTCCACAACTCCTTGTGGTTCTTGTTCTTGTTCCACTATTGGTTCAATGTTATTTTCTGGGTCTCAAATTTCTTCAAGATTTATTTTACTCCCACTGATTTCTTTGGAGAGAAACTCTTTCTCTAGAAAGACACCAGTTCGGGCAACGAACACTTTGTTGTCCTCTCGGTTGTAAAAGTAATATCCTTTAGTTTCCTTAGGATATCCCACGAAAATACATTTATCAGATTTGTGTGCTAGTTTGTCAGAGATAAGTCTCTTGACATAAACTTCGCAACCCCAAATCCTCATGAAAGATAAACTAGGTTTCTTTCCACTCCACATCTCATATGGAGTCTTTGGAACCGATTTAGTTGGAACTTGATTTAGTGTGAAAGCAGCGGTTTCTAGGGCGTAACCCCAAAAGGATATTGGAAGATCAACTTGACTCATCATTGATCGAACCATGTCTAACAAAGTCCGATTTCTCCTCTCAGACACACCATTCCATTGTGGTGTTCCGGGCGGAGTCAATTGTGAAACTATTCCACAATTCTTTAGATGATCATCAAATTCTTGACTTAAGTATTCACCACCTCGATCTGATCGAAGTGCCTTTATACTTTTGCCAAGTTGTTTTTCTACTTCATTTTGAAATATTCTAAATATCTCAAATGCTTCACTTTTATGTTTCATTAGGTAAACATACCCAAATCTACTATAATCATCAGTGAAGGTTATGAAGTATTGAAATCCTCCCCTAGCATTGCTACTTAATGGTCCGCATACATCGGAATGTATCAACCCCAATAAGTCGCTTGCCCTTTCACCTAACTTGGTAAAAGGTGTCTTAGTCATTTTTCCAAGAAGACACGACTCACAAGTATCATATGACTCTAAGTCACATGAACCCAAAAGTCCGTCCCCATGGAGTTTTGAGATACGCTTCTCATTAATATGACCAAGACGGCAATGCCACAAATAAGTATGATTTACATCATTAGGTTTAGATTTCTTATTTACATGATAGACATTATTTTCATTCTTGACATCCAAGATATAAAGGCCATTAAATGAATTAGCAATACCATAAAGCACATCATTTAAATAAATAGAAAATTTCTTATTCTCAATAAGAAACTTAAAACCTTAATTATCCAAACAAGAAATTGAAATAATATTTCTGCTTAAATCCGGAACATAATAACAATTGTTCAAAACAAGAATTAATCTGGAAGGTAAAGTGACTTCATAAGTCCCTACGGCTAATGCAGCAACTCTTGCTCCATTCCCCACGCGTAGATCTACTTCACCTTCTTTAAGCAGTCTCCTATTCTTTAGTCCCTGCACATTTAGACAAATGTGAGAACCACATCCGGTATCCAATACCCAAGAATCAGTGGTAGAAAGGAGAATATCTATCATATAGATACCTGAAGTCGACGCAGCCTTGCTGCTCTTCTTCTTCTTTTGCTCTTCCAAGAAAGCCTTGCAATTACGTTTCCAATGACCAATTTCTTGACAATGGAAACAGATTGCATCCTTTTGTGAATCAGGTTTTGCCTCAGAAGCCTTGGCAACCTTTGCCTTGCTTATTTTGGGTTTGACAACTTTTGCCTTACCCTTTCCTTTGGCACCAGCCATCTTCCCATCATGAACCAAGAGCACGGGAGAACCTTTCTCCACAATTTTCATCTCTGCAGTCTTGAGCATCCCATGCAACTCAGAGAGATTTTTATCCATTCCATGCATGTTATAATTCATCACAAACTGATTATAACTTTTAGGCAATGAATTAAGAATGAGATCCGTGGCTAGCTCCAATGGGATTGGATAGCCAAGTTTCTCAAGGTGCTCTACATAACCTTTCATTTTAAGAAAGTGAGGACTCACTTGTTGCCCTTCATTCATTTTACTAGTAGTGAATGCAACAATGGTCTTGTACCTCTCTTGCCTAGCTTGCTCTTGAAACATGGTTCTCAACTCCACGCCTATCTCATAGGCTTCCAAATGTTCCAAACTTTGTTGGAGTTTTGAACACATAGCAGCAAGCATGAGACAACTTACATCTCTAGAATCATTACGATGTTTCTTGTAATTGTCTCTTTCTACCCTAGGGGCAGTAGGCGGTGGTTCAGCAGGGAGAGGCCCATCGAGAATGTACAACTTATCTTCTTGCCTAAGAACAATTCTTATGCTACGGATCCAATCCATAAAGTTAGTACCATTCTCTTCGAGCTTATCCTTCTCAAGGATCGATCGCAACGACATTGATTGAGTGTTATTAGTCATTATCTACAAATATGCAAAATTTCCAAAATTTAATAAGTACCGATCTTCATTAAAGAGATAAATAATGTATTTTTCAAACAAAAATACTCCCACTAAAATTATATAACCTTCATATACATCCAATGTATAATATAATTTAAATGGGTTAAGATCCAACTTTAATTTAATTTCAAGTCCGCTAAGGCGGATTACACAAAATCAAATTAATTAGGTAGACAACTCTTGTCAATCATATCTCATATGACTCTTAGTTCCTTTTATGAGATTCTTTAAGAAATCCAATTTCAAAAAGCATGTTAAACCTCATCTTTGCCTAGGCCCAAAACTGTTTTGACGCCCAATTAAGTCTAACCATTTTAAACGTATAGTTAATGTGTCCCGCTAGGGCGTGCCCACATTATATATCTTGCTCATACACAAATAAATTTAATGCATCTCGCTAGGGCGAATCTACATTAAAATCACTCATGTACTAACAAGTGTTTTAATCATGGCATGGCAATAAAAGACTTAAAACTTTCTTTGAAGGTTCATCACATATAGCATATAACACATTTATGAGCACATAATATAAACATGTTACACATCAAGTTTAGCCACTAAATTAATCTCCATTAATTTAAGCATGGTATTTATGTGTCATTAGTTTCTCTATAATTATGAGGATGAGACTATTTCAACTTCGGTTATTATTTCCGAATCAAGACAACAAGAAGTGCGGTCGAACTAAGCCTTTAGGCAACCACAATCCCGCACTAATTCAAGAAACCAAGAAAGTAGTCCATGTGGCCGAAACTAAGCAATAGATGGTCTCGGTGAACGTAGGCCAATTGCATTCACAATTCCACATGGATCTCCAATCATTGAATCAAGAACTTTGTTTCTCAATTTTAGCAATTATGAACTCTTCATAATTCTAACTTCGTTTTATCTTTGAAACTTTGATTGCGATCAATTTTGGGAAACACAATCTCGATGAACGCAGATTAGCCATCCAAAACTTGAACCAATCTAGGAATCACAAGACTAAAACAAATAGGAAAATCAAACCCCAAAATCCACACACAAACCAACTACCCAAAACCCATTCCAGATCAGCAAGTCTGGACTGGTTCTGTTACTGGTTCTGTTGAACCTCTCGAAAATTCCAAATTCTGATTTTTGAGCAAAATCAGACATTCTGATCTTGGCGTGCGGCCGCCCAAATTACCTGTGCGGTCGCCCAAAAACCGTGCGGCCGCCCAGTATCTTCCGTGCGGTCACCCAGTTCAATCAGAATGTGCAGAATTTTAAGTTCGAAAATTTTGTCTCAAAATTGTTTTTCCCCGATTATTAAAACTTTGATCCAATTAATAACCAACAATTCTGAATCCACCATAATTTATTTATTGCGATTGAATCGTGCGATTAAAGTTGTAAAACAATAAACCACATAAAATCACATAACACATGTATATTCCAATATTCAAATCATGCAAGGCACATAAACAATTTATATACACATAACATGATCCAAGTATTGAATTAATCAACATGAACGGGGCTCTGATACCACTGTTGGGTTTCGATCAAACATGCGCAGCGGAATTTAGCATTTAAAATTTTGAAACCCAAAGCCATGGATCCGTTCATATGATTAAATCAAATACAATAACATGAATATAGGATAAACTAACCCTTGATGGCAATCAAATTCTCTTGGTCTTTGGTGGAGAATTGGAGACTTGATCACGATCACAAAGCTTGAACACGAACTTTGAAGATGATGATTTTCACCCTCTAGCGGTATCCACACTTCGAACGAATATCAAAGGAGCTTCTTTGATCTTGGTTGCTAGACCAAATTGTGAAACACTTTTTCACAATCAAAAGAACTATATGGAATTTATTTTGTGTATTATTTTGTTCCTCAACCAAGAATGTCTTGAAACAAAATAAACCCTCTCTAAAACTCTTTGAGACTCACAAAATCATTAGCCTTGAGTGCTGGCCGAATTTGGTCTTTTATACACAAGCATGACCTATTCCAAATAGGAAACTTGTGTCAAAATCCATCCAAAATTCGTTTCCTAATCAAATTAGGAATCTGCCACCCGACAGTACTGTGCGGCCGCCCAAAACCCTCTGTGCGGCCGCACAACTATCTGAAGCAAAACTGGTACAAAACTAAGATAATTGTACGGCCGCCCAGTCCATACTGTGCGGTCGCCCACTTCCCAGGATGTCCAGAATTTCCAAAATTCTAATGTAGTCCTTTTAAAGATTCGTTCTATTGTGTGTGACCCTCTAGGATTATACTAAGTTGGCAATGGATTCAAACATGAAACCATAAGATATGATTAGGTTCTAGCAAACCGTCATACCTACCCAAATAGTATAACTAGATACAAGTTCGCATTCCTCTTAGAATATGTCACAATCCCTTTGTCCACGATGTCATTGAACACAAGTCATGGTCAAACAGTCAACTTGTTTTGTTCAATACTTTCTCGATTCCGAATATGTTGATAATTCAAATGCTATTGATCCAATCAATCCATTTGAGTCCGGCCGAACATTTCATCAACATCATTCCTACGAGTGGCCCAAGCTTGACATCTCTCTGAGGAGGGACAAATCCATTTAGCTTATTATTCTTCCCTACGTGAATCCGATTATGCCAATCATACCCTTTATAACTACTCTGTTAAAAGTAGCGTTTGAATATGTCAAACATAATGTTCATCAAGTGGAAGACTATAATAACTTCATGTCTAAGGATTCAAATGACATAACTAATATGAGATATATGTATGACATAGACCATGACATAAATCTCATAAAGCGGGTCATGTCCAGTACCTTGTTCCAAACAAGTACCCATAAATCTAACATGATCATCCCATGATCATTTAGCCTTTATACTAGTGCTTAACAAGTACTAGGGACGGAGATTATTATAAGTAAACATGAACAATAATAATAATCAAAACATCTCTTTATTGATATGAAATAAATGATAACAATTACAACGTTTATTAAACGTGCCTAGGGCACCACTACCAACATCAAACACCTGCATTTTAGGAGAGAATGACAGATATTCCCCTACGTTTTAGGAGAGGATGACAGATATCCCCTTTCGGTTAGGCCACCATTAAAAAAGCCTTAGGTTTGATACACCAAGTTCCTCGCCCGACTTAAATGGTCACCTTTAGGTTTGAGATGCCAAGTTCCTCGCCCTACCTTAACGGTCACCTTTAGGTTTGAGATGCCAAGTCCCTCACCCGACCTTAACGGTTACCTTTAGGTTTGAGACGCCAAGTTCCTCGCTCGACCTTAATGGTCACCCTTAGGTTTGAGACGCCAAGTTCCTCGCGCCGATCTTAACGGTCACCTTTAGGTTTGAGACGCCAAGTTCCTCGCCCGACCTTAACGGTCACCTTTAGGTTTGAGTAGCCTTAAAATTTCTCACCCCCCGAACTACATTAGGCTTGATTCCCCATGAACGGGATACGTAAGAATCCTATATCCTTAGGTCCATCCATGCAAACAAATTGGTCAAAACGTCATACCATCATAGACAGATTGGGATGCTTTTTAGGTCGACAACCCCGCTTTCCTAAAGCGACATTACCGAGGGGCTCTGTAAGTACCCCAATCTGAAATTAAACCAACTTAGAGGAATTCTTAGCACCATTCAGGGATAAACTGATAGGTTGAGACCTCACTAAGATAAACCAAAGGACATTCACGTTTGCCACGGGATCACATTAAGATTTTCAAACTTCTTAAGGAGCATATCAACTTTAGAAGAGAAGAGAGTAACGACATCAACATTATACTTACCTGGAGTCCCTTGCATTTGATCCCTCTCATTTGACCATTGGTAATGGTTCAATACGATGTTCTCTATTAAGTCATATGCTTCATCTACCGCCTTGTTCATGAGCGCTCTTCCTGCGGCATCATCTATTGTCTCCCTCGTCTTGAATGTGAGACCATTGTAGAAAGTGTGCAATATCAACCACTTCTCGAGCCCGTGGTGTGGGCACATCCTCAATAGCTCCTTGTACCTTTCCCAAGCATCATAGAGCGACTCATTTCCGTTTTGACTAAAGTTTGTTATTTTTGTTCGGATTTGAGCGTTCTTCGATAGAGGGAAGAAACGTCCAAGGAAGGCCTCTTGAACTTGGTCCCATGTTGTTAAAGAGTTATGGGGGACCGAATTCAACCATTGCTTCGCCTTATCCTTAAGTGAAAAAGGAAAAAGGCGCATTCGAATAGTCTCGGGAGTGACACCTTGGATTCTCGTGGTGCCACAATACTCCAAAAATGTTTGAATGTGGAGGTGAGGATCTTTAAAAGCCGAGCCGCTGAATTGGTTATTTAAAACCATGTGTAGTAGTTGCGGCTTAATCTCAAAGTTTGCCGCATCAGCATTTGGCACAACTATTGGTGTCCTAGTACCTGGGATACTTGGATTAACAAAGTCCTGTAAGGTTCTAGGCGTCTCGGGTTCTCTTCTTGCTTCCGCCATCTTTCTTTCTAATACTTCCTTTAGTCTTATTAATCTCCAATGAAAATTTCTCTCGAGTTCCGGGTCAAATTCTTAAAGAAATGACCGAGTTCTTTTCATAAACACCAATGGTACCTAGAAAGTATTCAAAGACAACAAATCTTTGGAAGGGATGTTAAATAAAAATTAAAAAATAAAATAAAAATATAAAGCAAATATTAAAAAGTAAACCGTTGTTCCCGGCAATAGCGCCAAAAACTTGTTAAGCCAAAAATGAGGGCTTAGTTTATAAACCGCAAGTGCACGGTGTTTTTATAGTATAGAAATGTGCAAGTACGGGTCGATCCCATGGAGACAAAGTTACTTCGGAAAATATTTGCTTTTTATATAAAAATGATGAATAAGAAATGATTTGGGGGGAAAATAATGGTTTTTCACTATCTAGAATGAATTGCAAACTACTCTAATTTATGGGTTAAAACTCTTATGTTGAAGGAGTTCTCGGGATTGGGACTCGAACAACAGACGTTCATCAAATACTCATGCTCTTTTAGATTTAAGTTTCATTTTAAAATCAAGGATGGTACGCTAGGTTGTGCCAACTTCTCACGATAAAGGCTTAAAGCACACGTATTTTAATACTAACACGGCCTTTCTCTTGATGGTTCCGTTCATTAGTAAAAATACATTAAGTTTATAAAATCCACGTACTTTCCATTCAAGGAACATACCTAGACCATTAATCTACTCTCGTGATTAATATAAACCCAGTTTACTTCATATGGTTCCGCTAGTCGAGATTTACCTCTAGGTCCTTCTCTCGACTAAGTAGGATTCATACGAAACATGGACGTCATATGGTCGTAGGCGTTTAGATACAATATGAAGAAATTTTTTTAAGATGAAGAGAAGAAAGGAGAGCGTGAATTAAGTAATGAACACATGATGTTGAGTTTCAACCGGCAAGAACTTGGGGGATTACTCTCTAGCCATTTCAATTCTAGCAATCAATAAACAAGAGTAAGACATGAAATAAATAAGGGTTAGAGATACTTATTCTTGATGATTGATGAAAGAGAGACAATAAATTGATGACAAATCTTTAATACTTGTATATAACTTCAATCTTCAATGGTACAAGAACACTTGAATAATACCCAAAAGTCTAGAATTATTTGAGAATTATTTGATGTTAAAGATAAAAATAATCTAGAGTATTTTTACAATAAAGTCTGGATCTTCTAAATGTATCCTACACAATGACTATTTATAGGTCTCATAGCCAAGAGTTGAGACTTTTCACTAAAAGACTTGAAGTGAAAAAGCATTTTTGAACAGGTGCGTTGGCGCTATCTGTAAGTACCCCAATCTAAAATTAAACCAACTTAGAGGAATTCTTAGCACCATTCAGGGATAAACTGGTAGGCTAAGACCTCACTAAAATAAACCAAAACTCTAGGACTATCCTGGAATTAAAACTTAGAAAAATCCAGAAGCTCGCCAGGCTGAGTCGTACGGATAGTTTGGGTACTAAAAGGGCCCAGCCGTACGGCTTGTAACGCCCATCTTTATTCTTGTTAAATATTTAACGTGCTTGTTAAATTCTTGGCTAGCATATTTATATGCTATTTTATTTGAGTTAATTATTTAGCTACTTTAGAAAATTAAGGTGGTTAAATGTCAAAGTTGAAAGTTTAGGGGCCTTTTTGTCAAAGTTAGAACTT
The DNA here is from genome assembly GCA_026119855.1 of Campanula takesimana. Classification (NCBI taxonomy): domain Eukaryota; kingdom Viridiplantae; phylum Streptophyta; class Magnoliopsida; order Asterales; family Campanulaceae; genus Campanula; species Campanula takesimana. The sequence goes on along the minus strand of JAOWBW010000214.1, from coordinate 702,819 downwards.
GAGGGGCCAAATTGCAATTCTTGGAAAGTGTCAAGTATATCTTGTGGGTTTGCTTTCTTCTCAGAAGCATTTCTCCCCAAATTTCTTACGCTCTCTCTGGTTCTTAAAAGCTAAGTTAGGATTCTTCCTATTCTCGACTCCTCGAGCTTAATTATCCCTCCGTTCGTGATTCTGGTCCCGGATAAATATTCGTGGCGCTGAATAGAGCGTTTCCTGCCGATCAGAATTAATTTGGGTCAACTTGATTTCGGACTAGGTAAGCTATTGACTCCCCCTTACTTGTAATAACATGCATATATGTTATTCCCGCTACTTGTTCTTGTTAAAATTGTGTTTTGGGCAATTTTTGTGATACTTGTAAAATTGGGACGAAGGGAGTATTTCTATACTAGTATAGTACAGAGAACCTAAATCTAATGGGTTTGCAAATTGTTAAATTATACTCCTATTCGTGAGACGGTAAAATAGTAACTTGATTTAAATATTATTAGAAAAATTGTATCATTATTTGTGGTACGGGGAAATGAATGGAAGTATCTCTAAATGGGTATATTAGTATAATATAAAATTGTACTTATACTTTTGGGGACGGTGAAATATTAAATTGGAATAAAAGGAAATTGTCCTATTATTTATGGGACGGTAAAAGAAATGAATTGAGCCTGAAATAATGTTTTGGGTATTGCCTAAGAGTTAATAAAAGTTACTCCTACGCTTGTTCGAAGTTAGTGTCCTTTTATATTTTGGTAAGGACGATCTTGTATGAGTTAATAAACTCTGGGCTTGTATTGGGGTAGTATTTGTTGTCCCTAGACAGTTCTTGATGCCAGCTTATTTGCTAGGCATGTCTTCCGCTGTATGTAACCATTTTGGTTTTAATTTTCTTGGTCTAGAACTGGTGTGAGCTATCTTAGCTCCCTACTCTTGAGTATATATATCATGTCAGTTTTGTTTCTAACAGGTATTGTTCCTGTTTCCCGTTAGTTTCTTGTTTCTTGTTAGTACGCGCACCAGGTTCGAGGTTCTATTAGGGGATCCCGGGACTTGGGGCGTGTCAGTGTGGTATCAGAGCCTAGTTTAGCTCTTAGCCTGGATAGGGTCTATGGCCTAGGTTGGGTTAGTCTTGGGTGTGTTTTCGACGCCGAGTGCTTCGTTACTTGTTGTCATACCAGGCATAGGACTGGTGTTGATAGTGTTGATCCAATTGGATTAGATGGTTTGAGAATCGAGAGCGCGAGTCTTTAAAGACTTAGGCGTATCTATCTTGTCTAGTGGACATTGTTTCGTGCTATATATGCATGCTTGTCCTTATCTCGTGAATTGCGTGGAAGTGTATTCTCTAGTAAGAGACTACGTGTTGATATCGTTATTTATAAGAGCTTGATAGAAGTGTGGGTGATAACACCCTATACGTTCTATGTTAACTTGGTCATGTTACCTAGATGGGACATTGATGTGATACGTGTTATGGCTTGGATCTTACGTGTTATGATTTGGCTTTCTATATGTTATGCCATTCTTGTTTACCACAATAGATGGTAATTATTTCTATGCTAGTATGCTTGACTATATATGTGAGCATGATAGATTTATGCATAACCTTTATGTTCTGCATTGAAAGTCTAGAAAGGGTTCTTGAGATTGTACTGGGTATTTAACCTATGTGATTGACAGTGGAGTTTCTACACCAAACCAGAAGGATGTATCCATTCTTGATGAGAAACTTGGATTATCTTGAGTTGTTACAGTGCGAATACAGTGCTGACATCTGGATTAATATTCTTGATCTCGATTGAGTTAAACGAGTTGAAGATTCAACTTGAGAAATTTCTTGATAGAGGATATATCTACCTTGTAGTGGATGTCTGAAGTGAGCATCTTTGTTGACCGATAAGTGGAAAACAACCAAGGTACGCGTATTCTTGAGATTTTCTTGATCTTGTTAGAGATTTATTAATGAATTTCGAAGGCAGCTCTATCGTTAACTATTTGACACCGAGAGCTACATCTTTTGATGGATTGTCTTGATGGATTGATATACGTAAAGTCAGTTTTGAATATTGAAACGATGGATAACCACGACTTCAGTATCTGAGATTGCTTAGTGGATTTGACTAGTATTACAGTGATCTGAAGGATATGACCAGTCCTATTATTTTAGTGGATATGTCAAGTTTCACCAATATAGTGGATTGACTAATCGAGTCTGCTTGACTTTATGTGTTTCGATGTTATAATTAATACATCTGGATTGCATAAAATATTTATGAGCATACGTGTAATATCTATTTGTGAGTATATGTGTATAGTCTTTATGCTCTTGAGTTCTATTTGCTGATTATATATGTTATAATCTTGATTTAGTAAAAATTCGAGGACGAATTTTCTTTAAGGTGGGGAGGATGTAACGCCCATCTTTATTCTTGTTAAATATTTAACGTGCTTGTTAAATTCTTGGCTAGCATATTTATATGCTATTTTATTTGAGTTAATTATTTAGCTACTTTAGAAAATTAAGGTGGTTAAATGTCAAAGTTGAAAGTTTAGGGGCCTTTTTGTCAAAGTTAGAACTTGAGGGGCCAAATTGCAATTCTTGGAAAGTGTCAAGAATATCTTGTGGGTTTGGTTTCTTCTCAGAAGCATTTCTCCCCAAATTTCTTACGCTCTCTCTGGTTCTTAAAAGCTAAGTTTGGATTCTTCCTATTCTCGACTCCTCGAGCTTAATTATCCCTCCGTTCGTGATTCTGGTCCCGGATAAATATTCGTGGCGCTGAATAGAGCGTTTCCTGCCGATCAGAAATTAATTTGGGTCAACTTGATTTCGGACTAGGTAAGCTATTGACTCCCCCTTACTTGTAATAGCATGCATATATGTTATTCCCGCTACTTGTTCTTGTTAAAATTGTGTTTTGGGCAATTTTTGTGATACTTGTAAAATTGGGACGAAGGGAGTATTTCTATACTAGTATAGTACAGAGAACCTAAATCTAATGGGTTTGCAAATTGTTAAATTATACTCCTATTCGTGAGACGGTAAAATAGTAACTTGATTTAAATATTATTAGAAAAATTGTATCATTATTTGTGGTACGGGGAAATGAATGGAAGTATCTCTAAATGGGTATATTAGTATAATATAAAATTTTACTTATACTTTTGGGGACGGTGAAATATTAAATTGGAATAAAAGGAAATTGTCCTATTATTTATGGGACGGTAAAAGAAATGAATTGAGCCTGAAATAATGTTTTGGGTATTGCCTAAGAGTTAATAAAAGTTACTCCTACGCTTGGGACGGGAAATTTCTTAACCTGGGAAAGAAATAAAAATTTCGCATTTTGGTACCTTGTACGACCGCACAAAAACCCTTGGGCGACCGCCCATCTTTCTGAAAGGTTTTTCAAATGAATTGACCTGCTTGTGTGCGACCGCACAGGCCATTTTAGGTGACCGCACAGTTACCTGAAGAACAAAATATTGTTTAAAGTTTGTATAAGTTGGAAGTAACTCTAGTTAAGGTATATAACCTTAGTATAAGATGTCCTAGCAAGTGTTGTGACACCTTAGGGGCATCAGAACTTGGTCTTAAACATGAATACTCATTTAATTAAAATGAGAACTTAGTCTTGTACATGGACACTTATAGAACTCAATTGAGAACTTAAGTATAAGAGTAACAACTCTTTTATATGTCTTGAAAGTGATATGAACAAGCACTTATGTCTTATGGTTGTCTTGAAGCCAATGATTGTGCACCTTAGGGGCATTAAAACAATGACTTGAGCTCGAATATCCTATGTAGGGATTAAGAACTTGTAAGTATGACTTGTATAGCTCATTTACTTAATTTGAACTTGAAGTATTCTTGGTCTAGGTTTAGGGTATTACCCTAGATGGCCTAGATGAATGTTGTAGAACACTCTAGTACTGAAAAATAGTCCCTTTGTGAACAAATGAAATGTGGACTTGAATCATAATTAAATGATAACTTGAGTATAAAAGTAGTAACTCTTTTATGTGTCTTGAAGTTAATGTTTGTGTACCTTAGGGGCACCAACTAATGTCTTGAGCTTGAATGTCCTAAGAAAAGGATTTGAAAATAATTCGTAAAAGATGTATAATTCATCTACCTAGCTTGAACTTGAAGTATAAGATAATTAACTCTTGTACATGTTTAACCATCCAAAGAAATGGATTGAGAACTTGGATATAAGATGATAGAATCTTGTATATGTCCTGAATGTCTTGAATGTCCTGAATGTCTTGAATGTCTTAAGATGAGACAGTAACTTGAAGTATAAGACAATAAAATCTCGTACATGACTTGAACATCCAAATAATTGGATTAAGACTTGAATATAAGATTATAAAATCTTGTACGTGCCTTGACACCAATATAGGTGTATGGTAATAAACTTGAAAGAGTCTTGATGTGTATATGCGAATCTTGCATATATTTACTTGATAGAATGTGGCTTCTTGATTGATTGGTACATGGTATGAATAACCAAAGAATTGGGTTATGGAACTAGATAGAGAATGATTAACTCTACTACATACCTGAACTTGATACGTGTATATTGGAAGTGCTATAAATAAGCACTAAAGTGTAAATGATTTAGTTTTTAATCGTGTATATACTCAATGAAGTATATAAAATATAAAGAAGATATCTTGTCTTGAAATGGGTTCCTAAAGAAAATAGGGACTAGTGTAATATAAAGATAATTCATATAATCGTGAATACTACGATTTAAGTAATAAGAATAACTACAGAACACAATATGTGTTGAGAAAATGTATTCGATTACTAACGATACATATACGTGAGATATGACTGTGATTAGGTATGATGTGACCTATTCTACTACGTGTTTAGAGTCTAAGGTATTGGGCTCCATTTGATAGTAAGGGTATCGTGATAGACACTTTAATGTGTTAAACGTGATATGAATATGTACGTGCAAACTTGGCATGTGACAAAGTGATATGGAATGATATACCCTACTACTTATTTGAGGTCTGTTATTAATAGACTCTAACTTGGATTGATCGTGTTACATGGACACTTACGTGCCATAGTTGAACTTGATTGGTATTCGCAATAATTGAGTACGTGTACTTATATTCTCGTGAGCACATGATATATGATTACATGGTGCATATTCTCATGAGCACATGATATATGATTACATGGTGCATATTCTCGTGAGCACATGATATATGATTACATGGTGCATAAAGAATAGTCCACTAATAAGGGACTGAGTTCTGTTCTCGTAGTTCAAGTAAACATCTACTTGTGCATTCTTGTGTGAGTCCAGCTGGTTCTCCTTGCTTGTTCGAAAATATATAGGTTCACGCTTGTCGCGAGAGCTGGGGTTTAAGTGACAATCGGGTCCCTATGTATTTCCGCCTGACCCCTTACTACCGGCCATAGTAAGGGCATAGCTTCCTTGGTTGGAGCAATAAGCCTGACCTAAGTGAATGCGATTGTCTTGAACACCACGTGGATCTTGTTCTTGTGGATGACACTGGTTACCAGGTCTTCTTATATACTGCACAGCAGTTCTTGTTCTTGTTCTTGGTTGTCCTCAGCTAGAAAAGCATCGACAACAAATGGTATTCTTGGGAGGAATAAGGAAGGATTCAGGTACAAATGCGTGATAGGCCTATGTGCATCTTGGTGAGCTGGTCTAGCCTCTCACACTACTTGACTATTTGTTACCTGATCATATCTTGAGCTTGATTACTTGTTGAGTTGGCTTAGCCTCTCCTATACTTGTTACTTGATGATACTTGATATATGATTACTTGAGTATCTACTTGTATTGCATGATAACATGACATATAGTTGCATGTTAATAGCTTACTGAGATTTATCTCACCCTTTATTTGTTTAATTGTTCCCCCCCCCAGGAAAGCAGGGGATAGTACGCAGTGAGGCTCGATTTAGCTGGGAACTTACTCAGCAGGATATTCTTGTTCGAAGTTAGTGTCCTTTTATATTTTGGTAAGGACGATCTTGTATGAGTTAATAAACTCTGGGCTTGTATTGGGGTAGTATTTGTTGTCCCTAGACAGTTCTTGATGCCAGCTTATTTGCTAGGCATGTCTTCCGCTGTATGTAACCATTTTGGTTTTAATTTTCTTGGTCTAGAACTGGTGTGAGCTATCTTAGCTCCCTACTCTTGAGTATATATATCATGTCAGTTTTGTTTCTAACAGGTATTGTTCCTGTTTCCCGTTAGTTTCTTGTTTCTTGTTAGTACGCGCACCAGGTTAGAGGTTCTATTAGGGGATCCCGGGACTTGGGGCGTGTCACGGCTGGTTTGGGTGCCTTCAGTCCCTATAAATTAATACCCTTGCTGATCATTTTAGGGGGGAGAAATATTGTTTTGAGAGCTATAACTCTGCTGGATTGAGAGCAGAAACACAAAACACTTGTAAAATTGAGTGAAAGAGAGGAAGATAGGCTCGAATCAACATTGGTGAGGCCTCCTTCTCCCCCATCTCCTCTTCACCCTTTTATTTATCTTGTCATACTACCATTTACTTGTCTTGTTGATCATCTTTACTTTAATGTCTTTACATTTGATGTCAACCTTATAAATTGGAACCAAGCCCTTGAAATGATTCATGGTGCCCTCATACCTTGTGTATGAACATGGGTTAAAACCAAAAGATGATCAAGGCTTGTTATGATAAATGCAATTTACATTATGTCATTTACTTTCATGTCAATCTAAATTTATGTCATTTAAATTCCATGTCTTTACTTTTTTGGCTTGGTGATCCATTGCACATCTTGGAAAAGCCTTTGTATATTTGTTATGTTCATATTTATTATTGAGATGATCAAGTTTGGGTGGTAAAGTCCTAATCTTTACCATCCAAACTTTGATAAAAGCCTAAATAATGTCCCTTTGGATGATAAATATTCAATCTTTATCCATCAAAAGGTTGATCCTTGATGCCTTTTTGCTTTTTATTAGATGAATCAACTATTTGGGAGGTTAAAGTCTCAATCTTTAACCCTCCCAATGGTTATTTTGGCTCAAAGCCATGGTTCATCAACTTTATGTTTAATCCCCCAATTATTACCTTGATCATGCCCAAAAACCTTGTGTTTTGGTGTTTAATTTATGGTCAAAGGGCATAGGGATGATTTTGTATATGTTTGGTACAACAAAAATAAACTGAAAAGATCATTTTCAGTCCAGTTTCAGCAGGATGCCCTGTTTCTGCCTGAACTAGACTGCTTTCTGATAGCTCTGTAAAAATTCTTAGGACAACCATGCTCATCCGTATGGATGGTTTGTCCAGGGAATCACTTTTTTAGTCTTTTCCCATTCTGTTAAAAATCTTTGCAAATAAACCCTTTTCGTTAAAACATAAAATGTTTTCAGTTAAGTCAGTTTCTCCCTGTTTCAAAATACACATACACACACACTTGCACATTTTTGGTCAACAAACTAGGGAGACTCGGTTTTTCCGAGGCGGATTGGGTGAACCGCGATAAGTTCTTCCCAAGACGTAACCTGACCTCCGAACTCAATTTCTCTAAACCTTTTCCGTTAAATTTGGGTTTAAAATTAAATTAACATGGCAACTCCGTTTCAATGAACATTAAAAGTGCCGTGTTTGATCCATCCGTGTCGATCGCCGATGCAGGGGGTATCTCACACTAACGCGCTTAAAAAGAGCGCTGTCGCGCTTCTTGTAGAAATTTGATATTCTCTTTAAAACCAAAAAGGCGCTGTCGCGCTTTTCTTCAAAAGTGATTTTTCCTCTCTTTTCTTCCTCAAAGTGCTCCATCTTCATCCATTAAACCAATTCACCTTGTAAGCTATATTTCAACCTCGATTACGCACAAAACTCCATAGAAACATATTGCAACCACAAAACATACCCCAAGAATAATATCCATGTAACAAGTAATAAAACAAACTAAATTTAACTAAAAATGAACTAAACTAATGTAAAAATATATAATAAATGTCTATAAAATAGTCATTTATCAAGGGGCGACTTGTTTCTTTCCATTATTTCCCTTCATTTCAGTTTCGAGAGCAGATAGGAAAGAATGAAGAGAAGAACTCAGTTTGATGTTTCCAAAAGAACGAAAAGAGTTTATGTATACTAGAGGAAACTGGGTTTAAATGGGAAATATATTTTTCGAGAAATTTAATCGTTTCCCAACCACTGATGACACCCTTCCTTTCGGGGTTACTGTGGAAAGATGGATGGATATCTCACTTGATTAATTGTGAGCATCTGACCACACCACAGCAGATAACGCCATTAAGACCAGATCAGGGTTTGATCCCAAGTTAGGCCCTTGGGTGTGGGAGTATGATCTCTTAGGGAACTAAGAGCAAGGCGTAGAATTCCTTTAAGAGAATTAGGGTTCTAGAGAGAGATAGTAGTTTATATACTCTGAATTATCGTACAAAGGTAGTCTGTTATCCGGATAAAGTCATGGTCCGTCAAGCCACGTTGCAACTCCTAGTTGGTCCGCAGTCTGGATGGGACATTGACCACCAAATATCGTGATGAGACGTAGATTATATGGAGGAGAGCATGTGGTCACGAGAGCCCATCCATTAAATGTGATAATAAGGTTTGTACGCTTTCCATATTACCGAGCTCGCCTAGGTCATGTGCTAGGGGCTAGCAATATCGTGCAGTGCTCTCTCGCTGGATGCCCTTGGGGGCTTGGAGGTTGAGTTCGTCAAGTGAGCTCGGAATGAGCTGAGATTGACTCTGGAGCTCGGGGTGAGCTTAATTCGATTTACTTGTCAATAGATCGGTTAGATCCGGTTTAGACTTCTAAGCCCAGTCCGCGAGGTGTGGGCTCATCATTGCTCAAAGCTGAAATTGGGCATTTGTAGTCGAGTCAGAGTGATGCAATTTTGGGGTTTTGGAAGACAGAGTCTATGTGGTCGTATTATTATTCGCATATACATCAGAGTGCGTACTGCAGTGCAGTCACATATGTTTGATAAGTTTGTGTTTGGACAACTAGCGTTTATGGTTTCTTGGAACCTTAAGGATTAGGAAAATCTATATATATTAAAATCTGAGGCGGAGGTATGTGGATTCACCACGTGGACATTTTTTTTTGCTAAAGGTTGCTTTTGGTGAAGCCATGTCATCACCACCTTAAACTCTAAGTGACTTTTGATATTCATTTTATTAGCTAATAATATTAGTTAAAGATATTAGTTATTATATAGGTTAACTATTACTATTAATAGTATTAGTTAACCATAATAGTTACTATATAAGTTAACTATTACTATTAATAGTATTATTTAACCATAATAGTTACTATTTAAGTTAACTATTACTATTAATAGTATTAGTTAACCATAATAGTTACTTTATAAGTTAACTATTACTATTAATAGTATTTGTTAACCATAATAGTTTTTATATAAGTTAACTATACTATTAGTAGTATTAGTTAACAATGATAGTTACTATATAAGTTAACTATTAGTTAACAATGATGGTTATTATATAAGTTAACTATTACTATTAGTAGTATTAGTTAACAATGATAGTTACTATAATAGTTAACTATTACCATTAATAGCATTAGTTAACTATTATAGTTACTATATACTCCCTCCGTCCCACCTCACTTGACACTTATTTTTATTTTAGGCTGTCCCAGCTCACTTGACACTTCCCAAAATAGCATACTTTTTATAATTTTATATTTACTCTACCCCACCACTCATTCACCCTCTTCATTTTCCACCACTCATTTTATTCAACCAACACTACTATTTACCCCACTCATTCTCTCTCTTCATTTTCTACCACACATTTTTCTTATTTTATTCATTCTCCTTAATTATTGTGCCCACCTCATGGGTGTCAAGTGAGGTGGGACGGAGGGAGTATATAAGTTTACTAATACTATGAATAACATTAGTTAACCATAATAGTTGTTATATAAGTTAACTTTTATTATTAATATTATTAGTTAATTTTAATAGTTATTATATATATTAACTATTATTATTTATAATATTAATTAACCAAATCTTACGTCTCTGAAGCGATGTCAGCATTGCCCCTACAACTAAGATGCTATTTATTTTTCTTATTATTAGCTAATAGTATTAGTTAATTTTATTAGTAACTATATAGGATACTATTATCTTTAATTTATTATTTTAAAATACTGTAAAAGACTAATTCTACTTATAGTCATCTTCTATAAATGCAATACTCATATACTCCCTCTGTCCCATACCAAATGGCACTTTTGGTCAAACCAACTTAAACTTTGACTAACATTTTATACTAAATTATTAATCTCCATAAAAAATTTTAAAAAGTTACTAAATTAGTAATAGAAACATTATCAATATCTATTTTTAAACTTTTATGGAGATTAATTATTTAGCATGAAATGATAGTCAAAGTTTAAGTAGGTTTGATCAAAAGTGCCCATTGGTGTGGGACAGAGGGAGTATATAATCTAGAATAGAAATTTGAAAGGTCAAAAGTTAATACTAAATTTATTGTGAGCAATCATGTATTCATTAATAATTAATTTTAATATATTATTAAATTTTGAAGGTTTCCAATAGTCATATTGATAATCCATAACACTAAATTAACAAAATCAAACTATTATAACTTAAGCAATTACCACTTCAGTTACAATTACAGGTCATAGAATTTCAAAGGTTGAGAACATGTTAAAGATCATGAAATTTACATCGAATGTATAACAATATCTTCAACGAATGAACCACTAAAGTTTACGAACATCTAAAATAAACCAAATATGGTATATTAACTAATCTCAACACATAAATGAATAGTCTCATTAATTTTCGATAAACGGCTTAAACTTTATCGAAAATATTTTTGATTGTTCGCTCTCCAACGTTATGGGCTTGCAAGTCAACCTCAATTTTTTATACTGAAATTCAAATAGATAATAAAAGATTAATTTCCTTGCCTTTTCTCATTTATCAACTGAGTATTTATACAGGAGATACAACTAACTACGTTGCACTATTCTAGGCTATTTATAATTCAAAATCGTCTAATCTATCTATGGGGATAACAATGACTTAAACTAGAGATATATACAGAATATTAGCTAAGATACTATCATATCATATCATATCTACTATTCTAACACTCTCCATCAGTCGAAACGGGAGGAGGACGGACATTGAGACTGGAACGAAAGTCTTCGAATAAAATTAATGGTAGTCCCTTGGTGAAGATGTCCGCAACTTGATGACGAGAAGGGATATGTATCACACGTACTTCACCACGTGAAACCTTTTCTCGCACAAAATGTATATCCATTTTAACATGTTTAGTGCGTTGGTGTTGAACCGGGTTACCTGACAAATAGATGGTACTAATGTTGTCACAGTAAACCAAGGTGGCTGTGCGAATTGGAAACTGTAACTCAAGAAGCAAATTCTGTAGCCAGCATGACTCAGAAACAACATTGGCAACTCCTCTATATTCAGCCTCGGCACTAGAACGGGAGAGAGTCGCTTGTCGTTTGGCAGACCACGAAAGTAAATTGTCCCCTAAGAAAACACAATACCCCGAGGTTGACCGTCGTGTGTCGGGGCAACCGCCCCAGTCCGTATCTGTAAATGAACGTAGAGAAGATACAGAAGACGGACATAGGTGAAGGACGTTAGTGAGAGTACCACTAATATAGCGTAGAATACGCTTTAGAGCTGCCATATGCTCTTCTCTCAGGGCATGCATGAACAAGCACACTTGTTGGACCACGTACGTAATATCCGGCCTTGTGAAAGTCAGTTATTGAAGTGCCCTGGCGAGGCTACGATACAGAGTCACGTCCTTAAAGAGATAACTCACATGGGCGCTGAGTTTGGGTTTGGTGTCTACGGGCGTTGGTGAGGACTTGCAGCTGTCCATACCGGCCCTATGTAGAATCTCCTTGGCATACTTTTGTTGAGATAAGAATAGGCCACCTTTGTGTTTTTGGACTGCGATACCCAGAAAATAGTGTAGAGAACCAAGGTCCTTCATGGCAAATTCCGATCCAAGTAAGGAAATAATCTGGGTGTGCAGAGAGTCCGAAGAAGTTGTTAAAATAATGTCGTCGACATATAATAACAAATAAGCCATATCCGTCCCATGTTTGTAGATGAATAAAGAATTATCCGACTTGCTATAAGTAAACCCGTGAGATAAAACGAAATCAGCAAATCGTTTGTACCAAGCACGGGGAGCTTGCTTGAGTCCGTAGAGAGACTTATTCAATAAACACACATGATCGGGATGAGTACGACTTCGAAAACCCAATGGTTGATGCATGTATACGGTTTCTATAAGATCTCCATGTAGAAACGCATTTTTGACATCAAGTTGGTGCATCGACCATTGTTTAGACAAAGCCAAACTAAGCACTGTACAGATGGTCGCCGGTTTCACCACTGGTGAAAAAGTGTCACCACAATCAATACCCACTTGCTGGGTTTTACCATCACAAACTAGTCGTGCCTTGTGCCGCTCGAACGACCCATCTGACCTGTGTTTGTGAGTGAAAATCCACATAGAACGGATAATATTAGTCCCAGGTGGACGGGGAACCAACTCCCACGTCCTATTGCTAATAAGAGCATCAAATTCATCATTCATTGCCATTTTCCAATTGGAATCATTGAGAGCCGACACGGGATTACGAGGTAACGGAGACTCAGTAGTGCTGGTATGGAGATTAAACAATTGCTTAGGTTTAAAGATGCCACGTTGACTACGAGTGACTGGTCCTAGAGTCGGAATCGAATGAGAAGGAATTGGACTGGCATGAGGTGCTGGAAGGTGAGGACTGGGAACAATAGGCGCTGGACTGGGAGGTGAATGAGGAGGTGTTTGGACAGTAGGCTGAGAAGATGGGCCAGCTATAGTGGGAGCAGTGGATCGAGCAGATTGAGAGTGCAAATGGGCCATCATGTATGGACTGGGCCCGTCATCTAGGAACGAGTAAGACGGAGGAGATGGTGTATGGATAGAAGCAAACGGAAAAATTTGTTCATCAAAAAGGACATGACGACTAATTATAATTTTCCGGGAGGAGATATCATAACACTTGAAACCTCTATGGTTAAGAGGGTACCCAAAAACACACACGGTGTGGACCGCGGTTGAAATTTGTTTATGGTGGTAGATGGAAAAAGGGGGTAGCATAAGCAACCGAAGACCTTGAGATGGGAATAAGTGGGATCTTTTTGGTAAAGAATTTTGAGAGGGGATTGGTATTCAAGAAGTTTGCTTGGGATAATATTGAGGAGATATGTGGCCATTTGAAGTCCATGGTGCCAAAAAGATGGGGGTAGAGATGAATGGGCCAAAAGAGTCCGAACAATATTATTAATTGACCGTATTTTCCGTTCCGCTTTCCCATTTTGAGATGAAGTATATGGACAGGAGAAACGGAAAGATAGACCATTGTACTTGCAAAAGTCTAGAAATTTTCCATTGTCAAATTCAGTACCATTGTCACATTGAATGTTTTTAATGTTACGTTCAAATTGGGTACGTATAAATTCTTGAAACGAAAGAAAGGTGGAATAAACATCCGATTTCTTAGCTAAAGGAAAAGTCCAAAGGAATTTGGAATAATCATCAAGTAAAAGCATATAGTAACGATGTCCCGAAGAACTTAACACATGTGATGTCTAAAGATCACAATGTAAAATGTCAAAAGGTAACAAAGTACGAGAAACTAAATCAACAAAAGGTAGTCTAATGTGTTTACCTAACGAACAAGAATGACAAATACTAGATACACTCAATGGGCTGATGTGTATCATTTTATTCTTCCTAAGTGTCTCTACCACCGGCTTCCCAGGATGTCCCAAGCGTTGATGCCACAGAGAAGGAGAGATGGCAACAAAAGCAGATGAATGTGTTTTATTGTTGGAAAAATGGGAGGTGACAGGATAGAGCTCGCCCCGACTTTCACATCTCATGAGACGCGTCCCCGTCTGGAAATCCTTCACAGAAAAACCAAAGGGGTCAAATTCAACGGATACAGAATTATCACTTGTGAATTTACGAACAGAGATAAGATTTTTAATAAGTCGTGGAGCATGAAGAACATTTTTAAGGACAAAAGGGGGGGGTGAGGAGACGGAAATTTAGTGTTACCAAAACCGTGTATAGGGATAGTATGACCACTTCTAACAATGATATTACGATTAATGCTCAAATTAGAATAGGGCGAGAGAATACCTTGCTCCGAGGTCATGTGAGATGTGGCCCCCGTGTCCATATGCCAAGGTGTAGCCGGAGGAGTGAGGCCCATGGTATACATTGCTGCCTCGATGTCCGTTGGCGAAGAACTGGTGGTGGCAGTATGTGCTTGAGCAGGCCTGGGTCCGAGGACGCTGGGCTGAATCTGAGAATGAGAGAAATTGGGCCTTACCCAAGGAGCAGGAGTGGATGGATATGGGCAGGGAGGAGGAGCCCATGGCCAAGTCCATCTTGATCCCCACTGTTGCTGCGAAACTGACCCCCACGGCTGAGAGAAACCAGGTGGTGGCGGCGCACCTCCGCCTTGCGAACCAGAAGCTTGACCGGCCTGACCATTTTTGTTGCCACCCTTTCCTTGTTTGTTCCCCTTATCTGAACTATTACCACCCCTATTCTTACCATTACCAGAACCTGAACCACGATTATTGCCTCGGTTATTGCCACCGGAATTACCATGTGTCTGGGATCGATCCACCACTGAAATCGGAGTAGCAGCTTCACGTGCCATCAACGCTGACACCATGGAAGCCTTCTTGTTCAAACCTGCCTCCTCCAGAGTAAGCATTGATCTTGCCTTGGTGAAACTGGGTAACGGATCATGTTGACGAAGCAAGGTTGCTACGCCACTGTAGGCATCCGTAAGCCCTGCCACCATTTGCAACACCAATCGATCATTTAACACCGGAGCCCCGACATTCTTAAGCTGATCAGCAAGTTGTTTGAGATGTTGGCAGTAGGTAGAGGTGTTCGGAAAATCTTCCATAACAGTGCGAGAGAAATCCTGTTCGAGAGCTACTGCGCGTGAGTTTTTGTTATCTTGAAAAATCTCACGCAGGCTATTCCATGCCTCCATAGCCATGGAATCAGGAACGAGGATGGTGTTAAGAAGATATGATGAGATGGTGGAATAAATCCAACCAAGAATAGTGGAGTCAAGAACCTCCCACATCTCGATTTCAGCATCCGTCGTAGGGATCTTCTCCTTGCCCTTAGCAGGAGGAATGATGTGGTGAATAACCAAATGGGATTTGGAATGGACTTTGAACAATTCCGCCCAAGTGGCGTACTGCACATTCTCCAATTCAAGGGTGAGGGAAATATGGTTCTTGATGTTTGAGACGGCAAGAGCGGGGTGAAACGATGAACTGGAAGAGGGAGCCATCGTTTTGGATGGAGGAGTAAAACGAGAGTTTTGGGCGCAGCGGAAGAGAAAAAAAAAAGGTCTAGGAAAGAAACCCAAAAGCTCGTGATAACATAAAAAGATTAATTTCCTTGCCTTTTCTCATTTATCAACTGAGTATTTATACAGGAGATACAACTAACTACGTTGCACTATTCTAGGCTATTTACAATTCAAAATCGTCTAATCTATCTATGGGGATAACAATGACTTAAACTAGAGATATATACAGAATATTAGCTAAGATACTATCATATCATATCTACTATTCTAACAGATAACTTCTCAAAGACATGGGTAAAATTGTCATTTGTTAGGTGTATCTCATTTTTTTTTTGAACTCAATATCTAAGAAAAATAGTTTACTGCTTTGTCATCCCATTCCTTTATTTATGTGCTTCCAATCCATTACCGTGCGGAGCACGTGCTAAGTTACTAGTTTATTATAAATAGTCTCTCCATCCCATAATAAGAGTCTCTTACTAAAATGACAAATGATGGGACATAATGAATAATGTTTTGAACAGTTTTGTCCTTCATATGCTTATATAAGTAAAAATCCAAACACTTTACTTTCTTTTACCCATTTACATTGTGAACAATGCTTTTGGACAATTATGTCCTCAAGTCTATTTGAAATATTTACCCATTTGTTATTGTTTTCATAATAAGCATAAGCGTGCATATATATTTAGCCAATGTAAAACTCTTACTCTGGGCTGGGACGGAGGAGGTACTAATTATCCCCTAGCAACCGAGATATTCTGATACATTGTTTGGTAACTGTTTGTGGAGGCCAGATCTCC
Source organism: Campanula takesimana (assembly GCA_026119855.1). NCBI lineage: Eukaryota > Viridiplantae > Streptophyta > Magnoliopsida > Asterales > Campanulaceae > Campanula > Campanula takesimana. The sequence continues at coordinate 686,550 of JAOWBW010000214.1, read as the reverse complement.
TGTGCCCCTTCATGTGCCCCTCCCTGTGCCCCTCTAATCTAAACCTTTTATGTTGATATTGTAAACGGTCCATATTAGAGGGGCACAGGGAGGGGCACATAGAGGGGCACATGAGATCTGCTCTCCTGTTTGTGTTTTTTGCAACCGTTATATCGAATTAGTATCAAGTGATTCCTTGGTCAACAAACTATTATGAGTGGCAGAAGGTGTACTACTATACTCCCTCCGTCCCACCTCACTTGAAACCTTTGTCTTGGACACAAGAACTAAGAAAAAGTAGGAGAGAGAAGAAATGTTGTGAGTGTAAAAGGTAAAGTAAGAGAGAGAATGAGTGGGAGGAATAGTATTTGATTGGTGTTGTGAGTGTAAAAGCATTCCATTTTGGGGAGTCTCAAGTGAGGTGGGACAGACCAAAATGGAAATAAGTCTCAAGTGAGGTGAGACGGTGAGAGTATACTATATGGGCAACTATTACTCAGGCTCCGTTTGTTTCGCGTAAAACAATTTCCGGAAAATGATTTCCCGTAAAATGTTTTCCGGAAAATGAAAATGTTTTCCGAAAAATGACATAAACATGTTTTTGGTTGTTTGGTAAATCTAAGGAAAATGTTTTCCGGAAAATATTTTCATATGAAAATAATAAGAATTTAATATGAGGAAAAGAATTATTATGAGAAAAAAAATTGAATGTGGGTGGAGATTTTGGGTTGGGGTGGGATGGGTGGGGTGGGTGGGGTAGGTGGGGGTGGTTGGGGGTGGGGGTGGGGAAGGTGTTCAAAAATAATTTTAATATGAGTAATTTTTTTTTTTTTTTTTTGGGGGTGGGTGGGGTGGTGGGGGTCAGGGTCACAGAATTCGCCCAGAACGGGTCGAATTCCGAATTCATTCGATCGAATCGAATCGGAATTCGATTCCGAATCAAAACGCCCAAATTCGCGACTGAGTTCGCCGGAGACGCCGTATTGCCGTCGGTTGTGTTACCCGGCAGAGAGAACGAAAGAGCAAGAAAATCGGCTAAGCCCTAAATTAAAGATAAATATCGACAATTGGGATAATACTTACCGCGATAGGAAGCTAGGACGAGAACCTTTCTTCACTAACGATGATGACGACGATGGCGACACGCTTCACGCAGTCGACTATGCTCGCTTCTCTCTCGTTTATTACAGTATTTTTTTCCCTTTATTTCCTTCTTATTCCATGTTCTTTTGTTTAAGAGATAATCCCTGAAAAGCCCCTCAACCTAATATTTATTCATAAGGAGTCTAGATTTTTTTTATTTCCTCTAAAGCCCCTAATAAATTATAGATAATTATTAATGTTTATCAAAGTTAACCATACTAATACACGAAGCGAATTATGAATCGAATTCTTAATGAAAATACCTAAGCGAATCGCATTCACTCGGGGGTAGCGAATCCCGTATGCGAATTCGTATCGCGAATCGGACCGCGTGCCGAATTATGTGACGCTGGTGGGGGTAGGGTGGGGGGTGGTAGGGTAGTTGGGGGGTGGAGGTGTTCATTTTTTTAAAATAATATGAGTGAAAAGAACTTTTTTTTTAAAAAAAAATATGAGTGAAGTTTTTTATTTATTTTTTTGGGTGGGGTCGGTGGGTGGGGTGGGGTGGGGTAGGGGTGGAGTGGGTGCTGGGGTAGTTGAGGGTGGTGGAGATGTTCATTTGTTTTTTAATATGAGTGAAAAGAAGTTTTTTTTTTTTTTTTGGGTGGAGTGGGTGGTTGGGTTGGGGTGGTGGGGTAGGGTGGGGGTGGGGTGGGTGCTGGGGTAATTGGGGGTGGTGGATAGGATGGATGAAGAGGGTGGTGTTAGAGGTGTAGTGGGTAGGGTTGGGTTTTATGGAGAGTTGGGTGTGAGTGAGAGAGTTAACATTTCCGGAAAATAATTTACTTAGTAAAAATCCGTAAGTCATTTTACTTAGAAAAGAAGGAAAACCATTTTCCGGAAAATATTTTCCTCATTTTCCGGTGCGTAACAAACACCGGAAAATGGGGAAAACATTTTCCGGAAGTTATTTTATGCGAAACAAACGGAGCCTCAGATTAACGTATTGGAAAAAGGGTAAAGGCCTTAACTAACTGAAAATGGATGTGAGAGGGGGCAAAATGCATTTTCCCAAATTCTAAGGATGGATAGTGGAGGGGCAAAATGGTAACAATAATTTGGGAAAAGCAATTGAAAATGTTCAACCGAACCGAACATGAAGAAAAATCTAATTGATTTATCAGCTGTCTGTACCGTCGATTCACAAGGGAGAGAGATAGAGCAGTCGAATGCAAACTCTTAATTATCGAAGCACGTATATATAGAAATATAGATACAGATATATACATACATCGGGAGCAGAAAAATGGATTTGGATCTGTGGATTTCAAAGGTCAAGGAGGGCCAGCACTTGTCCGAAGACGAGCTTCAGCTTTTGTGCGAATATGTATGTACATGAATTGCATCAAATTATTAAGTTTATTGCGTATACGTATGGGTTTTAATCGATCTTTCTCTAGCTTGTTCTAATTAGGGTTTTATTGACTCACCCATTTGCTGACCAAAATGGGTTTCTTCCTAGTTTGTTAGTGCTCCTTTATAGAGATGGTGGAATGTCTCTTCATTGCTTATGAGGTTTACTGATACTATTTTCTATTTTTGGGTATGTGAATACCAATATTGTGTTGTTATTTGTATCTTTAGTTAGTAAGTCCTCTTCTGCAAATGCTTCTGTAACCTATCCTATCCCTATCCACAAGTGAAATCATGAGTAAGTTATATAAAAAACCTACAAGAGAATGAGGCTTAGTAAAGAAGAGCGTGACTAGGAGTTGAAATTCATTGGGTAGATATTATTTTCCCCATTCAATCTGTCATTGCTAGTATTTCACCTCATTATATTTTCTCTGTAGGATTCTAAGATATTCCTTGATATTTGAGATGAATGAAAGGGTTGTAAGGAAGACCAAAATTGCCATGTGCCGGGGAAGGGGGGATGCATGCCTAAGTTGTAAACACATCCATAATTGCACCCCGACAATATATAATGAAAATAATTTTAAATACAAAGGAGAAAATATGTACTAGTAAAAGACGTCATACGATATGCTCCATATAGGTCCACACGCACACACACAGAGGATGGGCGAGGACCTTGAGGCCATCACATAGCAGTGCCATGTAGAATATTGGTGGCGTCATAGCAGTGGAGTTATGGCGAACAGTAGGCGGAAGCGTATAGAAACGATTGACAAAGAAGAAGATCACAGTTAAGAAGGAAGAATCAACAACAAGAAGAAGAAGAACACACAGTTATCTTAAAGCTAAAAACATTTATTAATAATTTAATCTATGTGTATAGTCTGAATAGCTTTAAAGCTTACATGAGTATCTGTAGGTTAAGCTAAATTCTAACAATACTAGCAAAAGGAAATACTAATGTATAAGGACTAAGAAACCTAAATTCTATTAGAACTATGAAACTAATCAATAAAAAATAATTCTAAAGAATTAATAAATTTTAATCATAATCTGCCAAGTACTCTTTTCCTCTGACCGAGAGGCTTTAGTCTTTAACTTGGACATGGATACCAAGTCTTCCTAGCTTGTTCTGCATCATTCTCCCCATCAATTAAGAAAACTTGTCCTTGAGTTTTAAAGCGACGAAGCATGAAGATGCATGATATCATCTTTTGAAGCTTGAGTGTCCAAACCATCAGCACAACATTGGGTACCTTGTTGGAAAATAGCTGAAAAAGGAGAAGGAAGGACACACTTTTGGCTCCAATATGTTGTCTTGAAACATTGGATCAATGTATTCATTAACATCATCAATGAAATTTGTGTTGCAAAATTGAATTTCAAACTTCTTAGGTTCTTGTGGCAGATCTTCATTATTGCATTCAAGACTTCAAGTGCGTCCTCAATAGGCTCTTTGATATTTTTTTTCAGTGTATTCATAAACATCATCAATGAAATTTTTGTGTTTTAAACTTAAATTTAATAATTGAATAATACTAGGGGCACAAAAATGTCACAAAATCTTGCTCACAAAATCCTAGATGTAATGATTTAATTGGTGTTTATAATTAGAGTGTGGCGGGTCCATTATCGATGCAACCAATAAAATATCGCCACCTCATGTTGTGAGCAAGATTTTGTGCCCCTAGCATTGCTCTTAATAATTTCAACTTTCTTCTGTTTTTTAAGCTAGTATTACTATATCAAATTTAGGGAGTGGGAGTTGATACTTGGCCTAATTTCAAGGTGGAAGGGTCCCGGGGGGGGGGGGGGGGGAGGCCTTAAAAATAGACATTAATTTTTCCTTAGCAAAATTTAAGGGTTACACAGTAAAGTAGTTCTCTAGAAACTCACCCCTGGTTGCAAGGCAGTTGGGCTATGCAAACCTCATTTTGGAATATTCCTTGTTCGGAAAACTATGGTTGGGGGCTGTACCGTGGAGTTTACTTCCAATGGGAACAAGTTACTGAGAGCACTTCCTAAAGCATCCGCTAAGCATGACCTTTACAATACTGTTTCTATTGCATGCTCATTGACCGGATTCTTGGTTCAAATGATTCCTATGTTCGATTGACATATGAACGGGCAGAATCCTTCATTAAAAAATTTGTGGTTTTGAATGCCTATATTGCTCCATTCTTACTTTTTTACTCTTTGTTCCACCACAACGTGTCCGCTATGTAGAAAGTAAAATAAAAAAGTTTAATGTCATGTATTTTGGTGCGTATTTTTTTTTTTTTTTTTTTAAATCAAATCTGGAAAAAAAATTATGTTGTCCTTGCAAGCTGCAGCAGAGCTTCAGAAGCGTTTCACTTCATTTTATCTGTAATTCGTATTTCTATTGGTTGGACTTCTTATCCTTCTATCTGCATAATCATGTGTAATTGAATATACACAAAAGAAAAAAGTAAAAAAATAGAAAGCATTTGACTGAAGTATCGGTCTTACTCGGAACTGATCCTGTGCAGGTTTTATTGTAACTTGCTTATTTTCGTCTGGAAACTCACCAAAGGTGACTGTACTGTGAAGCATTATATGTTTCTGAACTTGGATTACTGTGAGACTTTAAGTGGTTAGGTTTAAGACTATATCTGCTATGTACGATGTGACATTTTTTAATTGAAGATAACTAATGAAAGGTTGATGGCCGTATAATATTACGGAAGTCTAAAGAGACAACATCTGTTCACGCTTCTCTTTGCCCCAGCTTTTGGTGGCTTAGTTCTCTCTCCCCCTTTTGTTTCTTCGCTTTCTTTGATTGGGGGATGGTTCATTATGTGCAGTCTTTTCTTGATCAAATAAAAGTTCTATTATTGAAAGAAACAGAATGTAGAAGAAAGTTAAGAACGTACTCCCACCATCACGGAAAGTTAGTTCACTCTTACTTTTATGGTCAACTCAATTGAACTTTGACCAATAGATAATGAAAATCCAATTATCCTTGTGCTATTCTAAATATTAATGTTAATAGTTTTCTTAATGTTAAAACAACAACTATTTCAGAACTGCATAGGGTTAATTGGATTTTCATCAATAATGGTCAAATTACAATCGAGTTGATAATAAAATTCAAAATGTGACGAACTTTCTGGGATGGAGGGAGTATTAGAAAGCACTTCTTGATTCTCATAGGAAATACATGGGGGGTCGGTTTATGCTGCAGACCAGAAAGGTCTTTTTGAAAGTTTGTATCATTTATTTCTTGATATTTCCAAAAGGGAATTAGTTACGGTAAACATACAATATGCAGTACATGTCAGTGACAAAACTGTAAGTACTGGTTTGATCCACCCTCATAAACGATCTACTGTAAGTATGTATGGTATGGGTTCCACCTTTGCAGGCTGTGTTCTGTTTTTAAGAATATCATTAGAGTGCTCAGCATACCTACTCAATTAGACGATAAAATGACGTCGTGATTGAGTATATAGTATACGCATATATACACATGTATATACCAACAGCATGGCTTGTATTCTTATGTACTCGAATTGGTTTCAAATCAGTTTAACATCGTGAATGAATATGCATGTGTACTCCCTCCATCACACCTCACTTGAGACTTATTTCCATTTTGGTCCGTCCCACTTCACTTGAGACTTCCCAAAATGGTAATCTTTTTATAATTTTATATTCAATCTACCCTACCCACTCATTCTCTCTCTTCATTTTCCACCACACAATTCATTCAACCAACCTACTATTAACCCCACTCATTCTCTCTCTTCATTTTCTACCACACATTTTTCTTATTTTATTCTTTTTCCTTAATTATTGTGCCCACCTCTTAGGTCTCAAGTGAGGTGGGACGGAGGGAGTATATTATTTGTCGTTGTACTAACCTGTCTATGCGTCCTTTGCTTGCCAGGTGAAAGACATCTTGATTGAGGAGTCAAATGTGCAGCCTGTCAACAGTCCAGTTACGGTCTGTGGTGACATTCATGGCCAATTCCATGATTTAATGAAGCTTTTTCAGACTGGAGGTCATGTACCTGAGACCAATTATATTTTCATGGTAAACCTGGGAGTGTACTATTTTGCCGGCTTAAAGTATTTATGGTTTTACTAAGAAGGTTCTTTCTTTTGGCAGGGAGATTTTGTTGACCGTGGTTACAACAGTTTAGAAGTTTTTACCATTCTATTGCTCCTGAAAGCAAGGTATTTTGATGAGAAGTCCTTATTTCTTTGCACCTGATGGCATTTTAAGCTGTTTTTCCCTTATTCTTTGTTTTTAACATTGGTTGCTTACATCTTCAGAGCTCAAATGCCTGATTTTAATCATGAAAATTGGGATAACTTAATGCTCTTGCCCATTAATGATGCGAGTATTAAAAATGGGGATATGGTTCGAAAACTGAGGTGATTGTTTTAATTTTGGAGCTTGATGTAGCTGAAAATGATGCACTAAAATGGTGGGAGGGTCAGTTTTTGAATTTAGCAACTGAGACGAGGAGGAACTTGTAGCCTTCTTTATTCTTTTTCAAATGGCTCCTCCCATCTTCATCATTTGAAACTACCTCTGGAAGGAACTAATTGATTGTGATAAAAACTACCTCTGAAATTGTAATTAATCTACTCCCTTCGTCCCACTCGAAATAGGATTCTCTCTCCCGACTCGGGGATTAAGGAAAAAGTGTTAGTGGAGTATGTGTTGTGAGTATGAAAATTGATGTAGGTGAGAGAAAGTGGGGTAGTGAATAATAAGTAGAAAGCTGTTGTGAGTGTGTAAGTGGGTCCCACTAGATAAAACATTTCCATTTTTGAGCTGTCCTATTTCAAGTGGGACATCCAAAATAACAAATTGTCTTAATTCGAGTGGGAGTATACAAGAGAACATTAACGAAAAATGGCCACTCGTTTCAGGATGGTGGTGGTAAGTTAAATTACTGACATAAGTTCACTCCTGCAAATACTATTGAAACTTGGTAGAACTTATGATTCTAATAGTACTCTATGATTTGACGTAAATCATGTAACTTGACTCATCATGGTATATCGTAGGCTCCATGTAGATTTCATTTAGCCTGTTACGTGTGGCCTCGAATTATAAGACTTGTGGCTTAACAAGTAAAAACTTTTAATATATATATATATTGATTTTTTTTTCTTTGTATTTGTATATTATAATAATGGTTAACTTACCAAAAGTGATTTTTAAATATCTTATTTACATATCCTCTTCCTTTTTGTGGCTGTAGATACCCCGCAAATATCACTCTTCTACGTGGAAATCATGAAAGCAGGCAACTAACACAGGTGATAATAATTTCTTTGAGATGTATTTCCATATTTCTTATATGGTGATGTGTGTTGTGTGGGCTACTAAAATGAAAAAAAAGAAGTGAAAACTATTTAGGTTGCGGGTAGCTAAATTGCTGTCTATAATTTGATGGAGGTTAGAAGGTGGAAATACTTATATCTTAATGAAACATGGTTTGGTTTGTTATGGAGATTAAACAGGGTGCATGAAGTACTTTATATTTTTTTTATTTTTTGATAAGAGGGTGCATGAAGTATGTTTCCAGTTTGGTGTCCAACCAGCTATTCACTCAGACCTCAGGGGGGCTGGAGGTTATGATTTGTCTATTATGTTTATTTCTTAAGTGAAGTTTCAATTTGCTAGTCTTCCTCATTTTTATGATATTACTAAGTACATGTACTTCAAAATGGTTAATTTGTACTGATTTTGATCTCTTGAAAATATCTTCATCGTATAATATCCATGTTTACTAGGTCTACGGGTTCTATGATGAGTGTCAGCGAAAGTATGGAAATGCTAATGCTTGGAGATATTGCACAGATGTTTTCGACTACCTAACTTTATCAGCAATCATTGATGGAACAGTATGCTTCTAACCCTTTTGTAATTTTTGCTTTTCACGAAGAAATATTCCTTCTTATGACTGTACAACCACTGTTTAAGATATCACCATCTTGGAATTCCAGGTACTATGTGTCCATGGTGGTCTTTCCCCCGACGTTAGGACTGTTGACCAGGTTGGTTTTGCTTGTTCTGCTATAGAATGATGAATATTGTATATGCCAGGCGCTATTTCGCTTTCCAAGTACAGTTGGCACTACGTATGGCGTATGCCCTCAAGACAAAGCCACAATTACTTGGTTTTCATGCCGCATTATTTTCTTCCTATTTTTTTTTGAATATCTTTGGACTTGCGAAATAAGTAGATATGATTTAATAAATAGTTTCTATATCCTCAGCCTGTGATCTTTCGGGTTAATTCCGCCTAAGGTGCTTGGACTCTTTGGTTTACCCTACTGGACTCGTGTTAACAAAACTAAAATACGAGTGTCCTACACATGTACAACGGGGTAAACCAAAGAGTCCGAGCATTTTATTCCGTTGCCTACCCTAGAGGTTTGGATAAGTGTCACTGTCTCCCGAGGTTTGGTTTCGGCTCACTTCCCCCCTTTTGTCTACTTTTGTAAAACAAGCTATTTTACCCCTAAAACTGTAAGATTACTAATTTAATATCTGAACTTTGTATTGACAAGATTTAGGGCAAAAATAGTCATTTTGTTTAAATAAAGTTGACATAATGGGGAAGTGAGGCGAAACCAAACCTCAAGACGGCAGTGACACTTGTCCAAACCTCCGGGGGGAATAGTGGATTAACCCATGATCTTTCCTGTCAAAAAAGAAGGAAAGATATTTGGAGAAAATATATACTTGTGAAGAAACTTGCTTTATTATTCTTTTAAGTGAGTCTTCAATCACATGGTACTTTGCATCATATTGCAAATATTATGGTATTCTCGATGTTTAACTTGGTGCATCTGCTAACAGTCTAGTTCTGTGTAGATGGCCTCTGAAACGTGTCTTGCTTCTTTCGTGCCAATATGATTTGAGGTCGGCTAACATGAATCGTCGTTTTGACTCGTCTATGGAAATATGAGAAAACAATGAAAAAAGTTGAGGATAAAAACAAAAAACGTAAAATAAAATACGAAAAGAAGTATAGAAATTAAATTGTGAAAGCTAAGAATATATTTTAATAAAGAAATTTGTGTGAAAAGTAATCGCGAGATAATAGGTCAATTCCATTTTCAGTAACTTTAGCCTGCCTCCCAAGGATGTAGATGCCAACTGCGTTTAAGTAATGATATGTTTGAAGCATGTCAGGATTATCACTTTTCCTAATATAAGGAAAATTTGCTTGTTCCTTGTAAGTCCACCGTCGGAAGCAAGTTCACTTTCCGTTATCTTACTCTTGAGAGTTGCTGGAATGAGCTGGATTTCCACTTATATTGGAATCATTAATGCAGAATAACAGAACAATAGTTCAATGCTGTTGCCAGTAACTTCAGTCAGCCTACCAAAGATATTGATGCTAACTGCATTTAATTAAGGGTTAATGACAATATAGACCCTAAAGTCATATACCACCCTCCTAAACGAACCCTGAAGTTTTTTTTTTCGACAGATCAGACCTTGAAGTGTAAAAAAGTCACCTGTTAAGGCCTTTTTGACGGATTTTGTTAGAAAAGTCAGTTAAGTAGCATGTGCCATGCACGTGATTGACAAAATGGATGGATTTGTAATTGATATGAGCTATTAAGGGCTTTAGTGAAATTCTTAAAACTTAAAGGGTTAAAAAAAATCAAATGTACAATATTTTTCTGCATATTTAATATATCAAAATTTTTTACCAAAAAATTATAAGTACAATTTTAAAAATAAATCTCAGATTTGGAATTGATTTAATTAAAAAAATTCAATAAATCAAGACGAATAAAAAAATGGCAAAAAGAAAAAGATTAATTTTCATATAATTTTAAATTTTAATATATAAAATTAATCTTACTAATTATTACATTAACAATAAATCAAAACGAATAAAAAAATGACAAAAAGAAAGAAACAAAAAGAAAAAGATTAATTTTCATATAATTTTAAATGTTAATATATTAAAAATACTAAAGGTTTTATTGAATTTTTTTAATTATATCAATTCCAAATCTGAGATTTATTTTTAAATTGTACTTATAGTTTTTTGGTAAAAATTTTGATATATTAAATGTGCAGAAAAATATTGTACATTTGATTTTTTTAACTCTTTAAGTTTTAAGAATTTCACTAAAGCCCTTAAAAGCTAATATCAATTACAAATCCATCCGTTTTGTCAATCACGTGCATGACACATGTTACTTAACTGACTTTTCTAACGAAATCCATCAAAAAGGCCTTAACTGGTGACTTTTTTACACTTCAAGGTCTGATCTGACGAAAAAAAAATTCAGGGTTCGTTTGGGAGGATGGTATATGACTTTAGGGTCTAAATTGTCATTAACCCTTTAATTAATACTCCCTTTGTCCCAGAAAGTTAGTCTCTCTTTTTTCGTTTTTACTACGAACGCACTTTGTACACTAATTAAGGTTACTTTTAATTATCTTAATGATTTTTTTTAAAAAAAAATTATTGATACACCATTATAAATACTATTAACACCAATTTTTAGATTCCCAATAAGATAATTAAAAGTTGGGGTGGGGTAATGACAATTTAGGGTCCAAAGTTTTTTTTTTTTGAGGGGGGGGGGTGTGTGTGTGCCAATAGGGGTCTGATGTATCAATTTTGTCAATTTAGGGTCCAAAGTTGACAACGTTAGTCAATTAAGGGTTTTTAGACTAAGCTGCAAAGAAAATCCAGTTAAGTAACAGAAGCACTTAACTGGAGTTTGTTTTGGATATTCGCCTGGCTTGCCATTTCACACACCCCTTATGCAATGGATCCTAAATTTTAATTTACTCTTATTATTATATTTTCGAATAATTTTAATTAATTCAAAAAATACTAATAAAAAAAATAAGCAAATAAAAAATTAAAGTGGTTTTTTTTTTGGAACCACAAAAAATAAAGTTATAAACAAGGACAATTATTAATAAAATTTTAAAAATAATTTTATGAAAAAAATAAAATAATTAGAATCTAAAATTAAAAATGAAACAATACTAACCACCACCACAAAACAAAAAAAGAATTGTCCAGATCCCCACTTATTTTTTTAAAAAATAAAGTGTTTTTTTTTGGAATATAATTTTTTTTACACGTTCCTCTTTTTAAAAATTATACATTTATTTTATAGTGGTTCTAAATGAAAAAAATATTTTATTTTATTTCTTGAAAAAATATTTCCGGTAAATGAAATTTCAATTATTTGTTAATTTAATATAAGAAAATAAAATTTAATATTTCAAAAAAATTATTATTAATTTTCTTCGTCTGAAATGGCGATATGTCCGTGCAAATAATCAAAACAAACTCCAGTCAAGTCCATATGCAAAGCATGTGTGACTTAACTGGATTCCGTTAACAGAATTGTTAAAAAACCGTAACCTGCACAACTTTTGCAACTTTGGACCCTAAATTGACAAAATTGATACATCAGACCCCTATTGGCACACCCCCCTAAACTTTGGACCCTAAATTTTCATTTCCCCTTAAAAGTTACCTAGATTATTGCTCATAGTTCATTCAAATTAACAAAAGTATAGTGGATCGTAAGATAATGACACATCTTTGCTACTAATTTTTCTTAAATGTCAACTTTTGTAGAATGTCTCTTATAATGAAAAATGGACATTTGTTTAGGGATGGAGCGAGTATTATATTTTTTTAATAAAAGGCACGAGAATTAGTGACTTAAGTTAAAAGTTTGAGAATCTGTTTAAGAGTAGTTGAGAGGTTGATAAGCTGATTTGAAACTTAAAAAAACTTCAGAGTTATTATGAGTTGAAGTGTCCAAGAGTCTGACAAGGTTCCCAAACCAATGTCCGCTTCGTATTGTGTCCGGTGCTGGTCTTAGAAGTGAAAATGAGGAGCTCGCATTACTCTGTTTGCAATGATAGGGAATTACTGCATTATTTTCTTAGATTTGTAGCTCATTGCTCGGATGTTGCCAAACCAAAATACTCCCTGTCCCAGAATAAATGTCCTACTTTCTATTTTCGTTTGTCCCAAAATAAATGTCGCCTTACTAAAAGTAGGGTATGAAGTTTGGTGATCTTCCTATGCTACCCATTCTAATAGGCACAAGCATTCCAATGCCATATGAGGTGTCTCTCTACCCATATGAATCGATTGGGGCAATCAAGGAAACACAACTAAAAGCTTAAAAACATTGACTTGTCAGCTATGACATTTATTCCGGGACAGAGGGAGTAATATCCATTTTAGCCTTAACATACTCCGGATACGTTTGGGTAAATTCCTGAAAAAGGATTTTTTGGACATATATTTTTCATCGAGGGGAAGCGGTTTTACTTTCTTACCACAACCAGTCATTGATTTATGCAGCAGTTTTTTGCTGAGCCAATAGTGTGTATGTACTTCGAATTTATTGGGATGGAATTTATAAGTACTCCCTACGTCCCTAAATGAATGTCCAAATTCACTTTGAGGGGTATTTGCAAATAGGCAAAACTGCTACTTTGGTCACTTAGCTATACCTGTTTTTCAAATGTGCTCACTGTTTTTTTTTTTTTTTTTTTTCTGAATGTCCTCACTCAACTACCAAATTGTTGCAATGTTCTCACTCCATTAGTAGACCCGTCAACTATTTAACAGGTTGTAGTCACATGCAATCACATGACTAACAACCATTAAATAGCTAACGCGTCTGACAATAAAATTAACCAAACTGTAAAGCATGGATTTGAGATGAAAATGACCAATATACCCTCCTTCAACCTCTGATCAATACCCAGATGTTCCACCCACATTGCCAATTCTGTGTGTAACCCCCCCCCCCCCCCCCCCCCCCCCCCCACACACGCACAATTCTAGTAAGAGAATCTTGTAGACAGAGAGATCTTGGGTTATTAGTCCAACATCATTCATACTTATGAGTGTGTGAATGATGAATGCAGTTGTTATGGATGTGGAAAATCGTTCAAAATTTGAAGCTTTAGTTTCGCTTGGGTTTTCAATCTAAATAAAATTTCTATCCCCTGCCTTTTAATAATCTAGAATTTCACATGTTAAAAGGGAACAAACGAAGTTTAAACAAACCTCTTCCTCCCTCACAATCAGCGACCATAGCCCCATTTTTTCTTCAAAAAAAGAAAAAAAAAAGATTTAAAACTGGCAACTGAACATGGGAGGCGAATGAATTTGGGGATGGAGTGTGGGGAGGCGGATGAATTTGAGGAGAGAGAAACAGTCGGAGAGGGGAAGGGTTGGTTGAGAGGTGGATTTCTGACTTGGGGTTCCAAAAGAAATCATTTTTCTTCAACCAATTTCATTAACTATAACGTTAACCTGTTAACTATTTAACAATTGTTAGTCATGTGATGGCACGTGATTTCAACTTGTTAAACAGTTGACAACTCTACTAACGGAGTGAGAACATTGCAAATTTTGGTAGTTGATTGAGGATATTTAATACAAAAAACATCGGTGCGTACATTTGGCACACACATGAAAAACAACCCTTAGCGATGTTACTATATTGCATTGAAAGAAGTGTGAATTAGAATTTATTGTATGATGAGGAAGGATTAAGTAAGTTCTTAAAAAATGGACATCCATTTTGGGGCAATTTTTTTTTGAAATTTGGACATTCATTTAGGATTTAGGGACGGAGGGAGTACCATTTTGCATTCAAAACTATTTTCTTGTTTGAATGATTCATTAGCTCAATGAAAATGTTAAAAGAGATCTTCGAACAAATGAAACTAGACTTTCTAACTTATGTCTGTTTGGTGCTTAATCCTGAAGTTCTTGAATATTTTTGGCGGAATGATATTTATTATTTCTCTTCTGTTTGGCAGATTAGGGTTATTGAACGAAATTGTGAAATACCCCATGAAGGGCCATTCTGTGACCTCATGTGGAGTGACCCCGAAGATATTGAGACGTGGGCCGTCAGTCCTCGTGGAGCTGGCTGGCTTTTTGGATCCAGAGTTACTTCTGAGGTAAGTGTCATCTGTTTATTCATTTTTGAGATACTTGCCCTGATTGATGACCTTTTCCACTCTTTTCCTCTTGCAGTTCAATCACATAAACAAACTTGACTTGGTTTGCCGGGCCCACCAACTTGTCCAGGAAGGTTTGAAGTACATGTTTCAAGATAAAGGACTTGTAACTGTGAGTTATATTTTCTGTCCAGTTCACAGCACAAGCATTCCGAAATTTGTGATATGTAACTAATTATATTGCGTGGTGTCCTTTGTAGGTGTGGTCTGCACCAAATTACTGTTACCGGTGTGGAAATGTTGCTTCAATATTGAGCTTCAACGAGAATATGGTATTACACTTGGTTCTCAATTATGATTTGTTGATTGTTATGGGTTGGATTCTATGTGCAATACAAATTGTAACGACTCTTATTAGTTGGGCCTCGTGATAATTGTTCAGGGAATTTTTGACACTGGGTATTCGCCTGTCATAAACTCCCAAATTTATGAGCAGCTCCATTTTCTTTTAAAGTAGTTGCATAACCATACACTAACTGGTCCCAAAAGGATTGCTCCGTTTGACATGTCAAAATTTTCTTTTCCAGTAAAATTATTGCCTCCTTAGAAATGGGACTATCATTTTGAGAGAAGCTGGTTTTTTTTTTTGGGTTGGAGGGAGGAGTACATGGTAGTGATAACAATCAATGTTTGAGAACCTCACTATCAACTTACTTTAGTTTCTTTCTTTGACACAAATTTGATTATCTGGGTGGGTGCCTATTGTTTCTTATCCTTTTGTGTTTGTGTGTTACTCTTGCATTTTGTTTCTTAATCCTCCTCACTTCCTTTTGTTGTTTTGAATAGGAGAGAGAAGTGAAGTTCTTCACGGAAACTGAGGAAAACAATCAGATGAGAGGACCCAGGACAGGCGTACCCTACTTTTTATAAGTTGAAATGTTTTCCATTTTGCTTACGAAAAAAATCGTCCATCCATCGCTGGTGCAAAAGAATGAATGAAGAAGATAGGAGAGATGAATGTGCATTTTGTTTCTGACAGGTTGATGGTGCAACTGAAGTAGACGGGTTGTTGCATAAATTAAATTATTGAAATCTATGCTAGTCTCCTCCATATTCATTTGAACAGACTGAAGTTTGTTGATCGCTTTATGGGTCGTAGAATATTCATGTTTAAAGTTCTTTTTCTTTATTTGGTGGGGCCTAGGTATTGAAAAACTAAACAACAATGGTGAAGAATATTCATTTCCCAGTTGTGTATCTGGATGGGTTACTTGTCATATTTGCCTTAACATGTGTGTTTGCCGGTTCTGGATATATGCCACCTACATATAGAGTTTCAAGATAAATTCTGATTACGTTTTCAAAAGCTGAAGACCTACTCATTAGCTCCCGTAATAATGATACTCATAGTTTTATTTGACTATTCAAACATTTTAACAATTTATATTCATTTACGCAGTTATTTTTCTATTCCCCCTAGCAATTATTCTTGTTGGATGTCACTCTTTCTTCCCTCCCTCTTTCTTCATTAGGAAATTATCAAAGTTAAATGATATTAACCTATCAATTCGGAAATGGGCCTATTTTTTGGGACAAATAAAAATCGCATATGGGACTATCATTTTGAGTGAGAAGAAATATTATACTCCTTCCGTTTCAAAATGATTTTTGGATTTGATTACTAAAACTTTTTTAAGGATATTTTGCACATTTAAGTCATAATTGGAGAACCGAGGAGCATTTTGAGACCGAAAAAGTCAAGTTAGAAAATCATTATTTTAAGACGAAGAAAATATACAAGAAATTCTATGGTTTTTATAAGCCACAATATACTATCGGCACTAAGTTTGCTTCGCTTTACTTAAGGCATCTCCAATGGTTGGTACTAAGTCATATGTATCAAAATCAAAATTTGATAATCAGCACTTTTCACATGGTACTAAAAAACGATCTTTAATTATATGTATAAAAATTTTGGTATCAAATTAATTTTTGATATTTATTAACTTTATAAACAAAAAGTACTTATTAACTTTAATAATATTCTTAACATGATAAATAATTTTAAAATATGATCATTATTAATAATTTTTTTTATCAAAATTAATAATTTTGTAAATTTACTTTTAATTATATATTTTGTAAATAATATTTTTAACATGATAGTTAATTATTGTGATAAATTATTTTGCAATATGTTTAACAATTGTTTAAAGTTCTAACAATGGGTACAAAAATTTGGTGCTACCTTACTTAGTACCACACCAAATTTTGGTACCTACTGTTTTTCTCATTGAAGATATTAGTACTTCAACATACCCCTTCCGTCCCAGTAGTAGTGTCACCAATTTTTGGGACACGGGGATTAAGAAAAGGTAGTAGGTGTGTGGTAGAAAATGAAGAGAGGGAATGAGTGTGGTAAATAGTAGTGTTGGTTGAATAAAATGAGTGGTGGAAAATGAAGAGAGAGAATGGGTGAGGTTAAATGGTGGGGTTGGTTGAATATAAATATATTAAAACATTTCCATTTTGGGTAGTGACAATTGTGCTGGAACAGACCAAAAGGAAAATAAGTGACACTTATGCTAGGATGGAGGGAGTATGTATTAAAATTTGCATTTGACCCCTATTATTGGAGTAGACCTTAAGAAGCACCATAGATGATAAAAAAAACGTGATTAATGACCAAACAGTCAATTTGTAATGTCTTCAAACCTCTCGGTGGATCCTGTCTCCTGCCAGGCTATTCCGAGACAGAGTAGTTTGTTAATGTCACGACCTAAATCCCGACCCCACTTCTTAGCCGACAGATTGAGCACGTGATCGGCATCTTATTCATAATTAATTATATAAATCCAAAAGCTTCAAATAAACACCCATAAATGGTTTAACAAAACTCTCATCATCCATACATCAAAACTCATAAAATGAGGCCCACAATGCCTTCAAAACAAATACTAAACTAAGTTCTAAAGTTATAGTTTCATAACAAAGAAAATAAACACTTATGAAATGTCCTCAACTTATTCCTCGAACAGTCTCCAACTCCTTCTAATTATTACCTGGAAGGGGAGGGAAAAAGAATACGTCGCCCCTTCGGTCTCTAAGAAGGGGTGACTCACAAGGAAGCTCAAAGAAATCTTTTTCCCAAAGGAAAGGCAGTTTATATATTCACATATGAAAACATTTATAAACTGATAGTTCAAAATTTTATACAAGTCAAAATCTCATGGCATCATATTCGAAATTCAAAGGTTCACATTTTATACTTTCTGATCACGTAAGCGGTCTAAGACCAATTTCTTATAGGGGCCCAAACAGGGGTTCTAAATCTTATTCTTATAGGTTTATCCAGATAACCGCACACACATCCCTAGTGGTGTACAAATAACTCCCAAAAGGAGTGTCATGTTTACGCCCCATGACCGGGTTGTTCAACTTAGTGATCAATTCAAAATCTTAAAGAAGTACTCGCCGGTACATTCAAAATCTCATCAAAATCATTTTCAAAATTCAAAATCTTATTCGAAATCTTATTCAAAATCATATTCAAAATCATATAATCACAAAGAGGTATCTCACCTAACGAACCAAATTTTTTAAATGAGATTTTAGAGTGATGGCCAAGAACTGTACGAATACAAACAATCGAATTAAAAAGGTACCCGCCATGTCGGTACGTTTACCCTTTTAAAAACGAAACAAATACAGGAATATGGAAGATCCTAGAAATTTAAATGAGACGTAAAAACACTAAAGACCGTAATCCCTTACTTGATAGCGACTTCCTAGCACACGGTACCAAAACGCAACTCAGTGATGTCCCACAAAATCTACAATAAAAGTATACTATAATTAGTTGACGCAGAACGGAAGCACAATTCGTGATTTAGCAAGCGCTAATCACAAGAGTTTACAAGCAATAAACCCTTAGAATGATAAACTCGGAATCCACCGAAAATAAGAGAAAACTCTTGAATAAAAATCATAAATTGACAGCTACAGAATAGTAAAAGTGTTTAAATACCCCTAGGGCAATAAAAAACGAAAAACCCTAAACAAACGAAATAAGGAAATAAAATCCGAAAATAAAAATAACTGTTTTAAAACTTAAAAGGCTGTTTTCGGGCCCTAAACGGACTCGGATGCCCGAAAACCATCGTACGTCATGGCAAAGATATGAGTCTTGTTCGTGGCGAAATTCCCTTTCCGAAAAGTACTCATAATAGTTATTCTGAGCCCGGACGACTAAACTGCAAAATCTGCCGAGAACCTTCCTACATCATTAGTACTAAGCATACTTAGAATAAATAAATTAGTATCTAAATTGTACACAGTTTATTCAAGCATTGTCTCAAAATAAATTTAAAACAGTCAACCTACAATAATTTTTGGACTGTTCACAATCTGATAGATCTACCCTTTTACCTAGTGGACAGAAGACTTACTTTACCTATGTCTAGAAGATAATACACTTCTCCTCCACTCACTTTCTCTCTCTCTCACGTGCTCTGATGGATGTGTTTTTACCCATCCAAATCATATACTTCTATAACTTATTAGATGCTTAACCTTGGGTGTTTTGATGGTTTTTTGAGTGTTTATGAGTATAGGAAAGGAGCGAAAGAATGTCTGGATTCATGGGCATAAAAATGCGAAAAGAAAGGATAAATAACGGACCATAACGTAAAGAGAAAGAGATGTGACCTCTGAGAAATCGAGTCCATTGGATAGTACTCAAAAATATTTTTCCAACGATAGTTTACACGTCCAAAACGGAGTTCGTATGAGGAAGTTATGGCCTCCGATAGTTTGCGCGACAAAAGCACAACAACAAAAAAAGATCAAGCGCCCTCATGGTCTATAGCAAGCACCTGCTTGCTGTTTACAGAAACTCACTGGAGCGAAGAAAGGGATCAAGCGCCTGCATGCTTGGTACCATGCGCCCGCATGGTATGTCGGCTATAATTTCTCCATTTTCCTTATTTTTCGAGATTTGAGGGATTCCTCCCTAAGATAGGTTATGTTTTTCACCTAGTATTAAAAGAACTATGAGATTTAGTTTTTAGGTACGCTTTATTTTATTTTTCAAGGATTCAAGATTTGTATCAAGATTTTCATCAATTCATTCCAGGTTTTGATGTTCTTTATTATTTTTCTTGTTTTCTTTGTTATGAATATGAGTAGCTAAATTTCTAGATTCGTGGATTGGTAGTAGAAAATACTAGATCTTTATGCTACTGATTTAATTTTTCCATTCAATATTAATTATTGTTCATCAAAATATTCTTCATGCTAAATTCTTTAGTTTCAATTATATGTTAAGATATAAATTTGGCTTTAGAGTTATTCGGTATATATTACTACACTAGCGTGGGTGATTATACGTTGACCATTGTTTTGATGATTAGATTCAATTGAGGATCTAGCGGAAGTCAAAAGGATCTAGGTTCATGTGTTCTTGAGTGTTTCATGAATTTCTTGCATATTGTATAGACCTAGCGGAAAGTATAATATAAAAGAAATAAAAGGATTGCAATCCGGCAACCGAACCGTCCCAATTCTAACTATTGTGAACGAACCCAAGAATGAGATTGATCTTATTATTATGAGCATAACATAAAGTGAAGGTATTTGTGAATCCAATCTGTGAATCCCTTGTCATCCTTGATAAATTCATATTTTTAATTGTTTTCTTAATATTAGTTTAAATTCTTGCATTAGTAGTTTGGTTAAATATTCTCAAACAAAAACCCCCTGGTTACTTTTGCACTAATTAAATTTACTTGTTAATCACTCAAGTCTCTGTGGTTCGACCCTTATATTTGTACATTACTACTTCGGTCACTTGTACACTTGTTGTGAATTACAAGTTTATTTGATCGGTTTATGTTTGGTAGGCGTTCACTAGATCCCGAGTTGGTCCCGTTGAACGATAATTTTGATAGACTTGATAGGGGCATTCCCTCTATCCGTGAGTCAGAAACTGAATCTGAGACTTCTGTCACCGAGGGAGAAGAATCAGAAATAGAGATGGGTGATACCTCTACTATGAATGAGTAAGGTAGACACATATGTGTCTTGTATTGTGTTAACTGAAGCAGCAAAAACCCATGAGGTTAAGGGGCAGTACTTTAATATGTTTCCCAAGTTCCAGGGTCTACCAGCTGAGTACTCTTTGAACTTTTTATGGGTATATGATGACTATCTCAGGATTTCCATTGAAAGATGGGGTAACTGATGAACAATTGAGACTTAAATGCTTCCATTTTTCTTTACAAGGGGCGGCTAAAACGTGGTTGATGTTGTTACCTCCTAGGAGCATTAGGACTTGGGAGGAATTGCATGACACTTTCTTGAGTAAATATTTCCCACATGCGACTCTTGCCACATTTAGACAGAAAATTATAGGTTTTGTACAAGAACAAGGTGAGCCGTTTCATGAGGCATGGGATAGATTTAAAATGCTTCAAGTACAATGTCCCCATCACAATTTCTCTTTACCGCTGTTGCATCAGACTTTTTATGGTGGGTTGAATCATGTTGACCAAGTGATAGTTGACAATGCAGCTGGTGGTTTTCTAGGATCTAAAACCGCTGCACAAACTCAAGAATTGTTTGAAATGCTGGGTGCTAATTCTCTGTTAGTCCTTATGATTTATTAATAAATTGTGTACACGAATATTTCATGAAAGACAATTAGAAAAGACAAGTACAATACCTCTGTATCTGAACCTTTTACTCTCTTTCAAAGCGTCGCCCTTACCCTAAATGCTCTCTCAAATTTGGCTGCTGTTAAATTAATAGGTAGATACTAGGGATAGTAGGCTATATATAATTGTTGACTAGGGTTTACCTTATAATCCGGCCCAACAAACTCAAATAGTCTCCTAGTCTAATAATAGTCTTATCAGTATTTATTTCGAATTTGCAAATCTTATTTCTCAAACTTATCCACCAAACCAAATCTAATATATCTCTTATTAATAAAATATAGTATTAATTAATTTTAAACCAAGAAAAAGTACCGTATATCACATTCTTACCCCTTAAAAGGAGTTTAGTCCTCTAAACTTGTACCTTAATTATCAAAAAGCGTCGGGTATTTCTCCCGCATTTCGCTCTCTAGCTCCCATGTAGCCTCCCTTCCGAATGGTGGCTCCACAGAACTTTGACATAGGGGATGACTCGTTTCCTGAGTACTTGATCTTTCTTACCCACAATCTTAATCGGTTCCTCGTCATAACTGAGGTCCTCTTGAAAACGCAACCGTTCAAATTCAATAATATGACTAGGGGGGATACATAATTACACAACATAGATGTATGAAAGATGTTATGCACTCCCGATAGTACAGATGGTAATGTCAAACAGTAGGCAACTTCCCCAACCCGATCTAAAATCTCAAAAGGCCTGACATATCTTGGACTAAGCTTCCCTCGAATTCTAAATCTCATCACACCCTCTGTAGGAGATATTTTAAAAAACACGTGATCCCCCACTTCAATCTAACCTCTCGACGTTGTTGATCTGCATATGATTTCTGCCTGCTCTGCGCCGTCAATAATCTCTTCTTAATCAATTTCACTTTATCTGATGTTACTTGGACTAACTCAGGCCCTAGTAATTTCCTTTCACCCACCTCATCCCAACAAGTAGGTGAACGACATTTCTACCCATACAAAGCCTCATACGGTGCCATCCCAATACTAGAGTGAAAGTTATTATTATATGCAAACTCTATCAATGTAAGGTGCTCGTCCCAAGAACCCTACCAGTCTAAAGAACATGCCCTTAACATATCTTCAAGGGTTTGAATAGTCCGTTCTGACTGCCCATCTGTCTGTGGGTGAAAAGCTGTACTCATGCTTAACTGCGTCCCCAAAGCTCACTGTAAGCTGCCCCAAAATTTAGAAGTAAAATGTGTATCTCTATCTGACACAATCGAGACCGACACTCCATGAAATCTCACAACCTCGTCTATGTATAGATTCGCAACCTTTCTAATGAATCAGTTACTTAATTTCTAGGAAGTGAGACGATTTTGTCAATCTATCCACGATCACCCAAATAGCATTGTGTCCCTTCAGCGTACTAGGCAACTCTGTCACGAGATCCATAGTGATGTGATCCCATTTCCACTCTGGAATAGGTAACGACTAGAATAATCCACTTGGTCGTTAATGCTCACACTTAATTTGTTGACATACTAAGCATTTAGACACAAAGTCTGCTATCTCCCTTTTCATATTATTCCACCAAAAAGACTCTTTCATATCCTTATACATTTTAGTACTTCCCAGATGTACAGAAAGTCGGGAACAATGTGCTTCCTCCAAAATTTCCCGTTTAAGACTCATCTGCCGGAAGCCAAATCCTATTACCGTACCTCAAAATTTTATCACTATCCATTCTAAACATCAAACTTCCTTCTTCTATTTTATCCATAATTTCCACCAATTCTGGATCGATAGCTTGGGCCATTCGAATTCTCTCAAGTATAGCTGGTTGAACACTTAAATGTGACAAATGACCCTTAGTAGCACTCACCTTGACCTCCAAACTGAATTCTCTCATATCCCTTTATTGAGTCCTTCTCCTTAGCTAAACATCATTCCTAAAGTCCCTCTACTTTTTCTACTTAGAGCATCTGCTACCTTATTTGCTTTTCCCGGATGGTACAAGATAGTACAATCATAATCCTTTAACAGTTCCAAACACCTCCTTTGTCTCATATTCAGCTCTTTTTGCGTGAAGATGTACTTCAGACTCTTGTGACCGGTGTAAATATTTCACGACACACCGTAGAGATAATGCCTCCAAATCTTCAAAGCAAAAACAATTGCAGCCAATTCTAAATCGTGCGTAGGATAATTCGTCTCATAATTTTTTAGCTGACGCGATGCATATGCTATCACCTTATCATTCTGCATCAACACACAACCCAATCCTTTTAATGAAGCGTCACAGTAAATCACAAATCCTTCCGTACCAGACGGTAAAGTAAGAATTGGTGCAGAGACCAACCGCTTCTTCAATTCTTGAAAGTTCTCCTCACACTCCTCTGTCCAAAAAAACTTAACATTTTTCTAAGTTAACCTTGTCAAAGGCAAGGATAGTTTTGAGAAGCCTTCCACGAAACGGTGATAGCATCCAACCAAACCCAAGAAACCTCGAACTTCACTAACGGCCGATGGCCTCTCCCAATTTACCACTGCCTCAATCTTTGCTGGGTTAACTGATATTCCAACCTTTTAAACTAAATGTCCCAGAAAAGCTACCTCTTCTAACCAGAACTCGCACTTCTTGAACTTAGCATAAAGTTCCTGTTCCCTCAATATTTGTAGTACAATCCTCAAATGTTCTTCATGCTCCTCCCTAGTCTTAAAGTAGACCAGAATGTCATCAATAAAGACGATAACACATCTATCCGAAAATTTCTGAATACCTTATTCATCAACTCCATAAATACCGCAGGAGCAATCGTCAATCCAAACGGCATCACCAAAAACTCATAATGTCCATATTTAGTCCTGAAAGCTGTTTTAGCAATGTCCCCTTGCCTCACCCTCAATTGATGATACCTAGAACAAAGGTCGATCTTAGAAAAGTAACAAGCACCCTGTAACTGATCAAATAAATCATCAATCCTAGGTAAGGGGTGTTTATTCTTTATCTTAGCCTTTTTCAACTCCCTATAATCAATGCAAAGTCTCATCGACCCATCCTTCTTCTTCACAAACAAAACTGGCGCACCCCACGGCGAGACGCTTGGTCTGATTAGTCCCTTCTCTAACAGATCTTGTAATTGCTCCTTTAATTCCTTCAGTTCCGTGGGTGCCATCCTGTATGGTGCTTTATAAGTCGGTCCAGTTCCCAGAACTAGATCAATTGAGAATTTTACTTCCCTTTCCGGTGGCACACTAGGTAGTTCATCAGGAAATACATCCTCAAACTCCCTGACAACTGGAACCTAATCTAGTTTAAATCCTTCTTTACTACTGTCCGAGATAAACGCCAAGAATCCCTCGCATACTTTCCTTAACAATTTTCGAGCCTTAAGAATTGATATTAACCCAGAAGCTTTCTTGGGTTTTGAGCCCTTAAAACAGAACTCAAGTTCCCCAGGAATACAAAATGTTACTTCCTTCCCAAAACAGTCTACCTTAGCATGATAGGTTGCTAACCAATCTATACCCAAAATCACATCAAAGTTCTGGAGGTCTAAACATATTAGATCATTAGGCATTTATCGTTCACATAGTTTTAAAGGGCAAGACTTAAATACTAAAGTTATCTGGATGGACTCATTCATTGGGGTGTTAATCACTAAATTCGTATCTAGGGCCTTGGGTTTTAATTTCAAACGACGAGCAAGACGTGTAGAAATAACTGAATCTGTAGCACCCGAATCTATAAAAGCATAAATACTATGAGAGTTTAGTGTAATGGTACCTGCTACCACATCATTAGAAGCCTGAGCGTCCCTAGCGGTCATAGTGAACACCCTACCCTGCTGCTTCTGCTTATCTTTATCTGCACCATCTGTCCCCTTTGCTGAAACAAACTTGATTGGTTTAGGGCAATCCTTGATCTTGTGTCCTTGTTTGCCACAATTAAAATACGAACCAGTACCCCAAAAGCATGTTTCCGTAGCATGGTTACATCCACAATTTTTGCAACGCTGAACTTTTCCTTATGTCTGATTTTGAGTCTGACCAAGACCCCTATTCCCATTATTTCCACCAAACTGATTCCTTCCCTGGTTGTGATCCTGTGTCTGATTATATCCTCCTCGGTTTTGGTTATCCTCAATTGCTCTTTTCTTGAAATTTCCCCCATCATTTCCATTTTTGCTAGATTGGTCGCGCTCTTTAGCCCCATCGCGATCAATGGTTCATTTCTTATCCTCCTTCTGTTTATGGTATTCTTGTGATTCAAGCTTAACCACACGAGCTTTGTTTACTACCTGGGCTAACGTCGGAAACTCCAAAGCTGTTAACCTGAACTTAAGCCTTGAACTCAAACCTGCTTCAAACTTTTAAGCTTTCTGTTCTTCATCATCAAAGAACGTCGGTGCAAAATGAGACAACTCCAAGAATCTAGCTAAGTACTAATCTACTGTCATTGAACCTTGTGTTAGGTTCATAAACTCAGTGATCTTGACATTTTGTACACTGGATGGATAGTACTTATCATTGAATGCCTTCAAGAACATATCCCAAGAAATTTCTGCAATCCCGCGAGCCTCTGCTGCTCTCAACTCTGTCTCCCACCATACCATTGCTTCTCCTTTTAACACGAAGGTTGCAAAGCTCACTTTCTGTTCACTGGTGCAATCTAGAGTACGAAAGATTAGCTCAATAATCTTCATCCATTCCTCTGGCTTCTCCCCAGGTTTCCCTAAAAACGATTATGGGGTACGCCTTTGAAAAAGCTCCAAAGGATCCCGCAGTGACACTGGCGGAGGTGGAGGAGGTAGTGGTGCTGTTTTCACCTGATTCAAGTTAGCAGTACTCGCCTGAGTCAAAGTATGGTTTTACTATCCAATCCCTACCACTGCCTGGGTCAAAGTCTGAAGTAGGTTTGCCAACACTGGATCAGGTTGGCCCGACCGCCAACATTCCCATATCGTTGCCCAAAATTTTGACTCATCCCTCCAGACGAGGTTGAGTCCACAGCTTCCTCTCTTTGACTTCCGCGGCCTCCTCTACCGCCACGACCACCACGTTGTTGGGGAATTATGGTATATCTGTGCAGTTCATACCCATACAATTCTGATAATGGTGAGACACAACAACCATGCATACGAATAATATAAAGTAATCAACAAGAAAATAACACAATATTTGTTAACCCAGTTCGTCAACAACAATGACTATATCTGGGGGCACTGCCAAGCCAGGATATTTCACTAATATCACAATTTGTGTCTGTTTACAATAAAGCCTACTGCTCTATATAGCAAGGAGATAACCTCTCCATGTAAACACTCCCATCACACATAAAACCCTAGACATGCTTCTACCCATCCATAGAATGCCCCTAAGGGCACCCCCTAAAGGGCTAGCACTCACTTGGCTCTCTTTGTGACTCACAGATTCTCTCTGGCTATTTTTCTTGTGTACCCAATGTTTATGGCCATCACTTGGTTTATATAGGCAACACGTCCAAAACCTAAACTAAGTAGGAAACCCGAAATAATTAAATTCCTAATTCCACTTAAACAAGGAATCCCAAGCAAAATTAAATTCCAACCTAGTCAAACAAGGAATCCCATTAAATCCTTATATGACTCAAATTTAATTTCCTTTTCCTTCTAGGTTTTGTCTCCACAACCCAACACACGTCCACCGCGTCCACCATGTACTCCACTAGCCATATGATTGTAAACATACGGTTAGTCTAAAAATTTGAAATCATTAAATCTTATGAAATTACTAAAACTGAAAGAAGTGCATCACAAGCACGATTCCGAATCATATAAGTTGGTTCTACCGACCAAGTTTTGATCTCACATAAAACTCATAATAGGTATCAAAATCAAACATATAGTAATGAAATCATAACTAAGATCATTTATTCAACTGAAAGGATAAGGGAGTACAAACTTTCTAACTTCCAATCTAAAATGAGTTAAATACCTATTTAATCCTTAACCTATTCAACTTTTCTCTTTTGGTCACTGAACTATTTTTTTTCCATTTCGTCCTTATCCTATGCATTTTGGGGACCATGTAGTCCTTCCGTCACAATTCTGTTAAAAACACCGTTAAATCACGCCTACCTGTAATTTCCCTTCCTAGTGGCATATCTATGTCAAAAAATTTGCTGACGTGGAACACAATAGGGGCACAACTATAATTAGAAAAACTAATGGATCTTCAAGGAAATCATGAATATTATAAGGGGTGCATATCAAATTCTTACCCTAATTTATTTCCTAGATGCGTACACAGCAACAACCCCACCCCTTTAAACGGTTCTTCAATCCAAAATCCCAGATTCCGATCCGCTGCGCAAAGCCTAATCAGCCAGCCCGACACCGTCCTGCGCCGCTCCAACTCTTCCCTCCCCGTCTCTCCCGATCTCGTCTCGAAGGCTTCTTGGCGACGAAGCCCTTAAACGTCATTCCTCCCTCCACCCAGATCTGATTTCTTATCCGATTTGAATAATCAAATCTAGATTATTAGTATTTTGAAATCGTCAACTAGATCTCGGTTTGATTGTGTGTCTTTGGCTGTGTGTTGTGATTTCAAATTTGGATTTTAAGATTTGAAATAGTCAATCGATTGTTTGCTCCATGTGTTCGTCTATCTGTGTGTTCAAGTTTCTGGTTTTGAGATGGTGGTGCTTGTGAACTTTAATGGTTTGTTGGCTGTGGTTATGGTGGCGAGAATGTGGTGGACGGTGGACAGTGGACGGTGGTGGTGGCTAGTGAATGGTGGCTAAGAGATGGTTGTGGGTGGTGGGTGGTGGTGAGAGAAAGAATGTATAATTTATTTATTTTTTATTTTGAGAAGAAAAATAAATGTATATAAATTAGAACGAAATTAAAAATTTAATTTTTTCGAGATAAAAATGAGTTTTCTTGAAATATAAAATTATTTTTGTCAAATGATAATGTAAATTCATTTCAATAATAAAATAGTACAGTACTAATTTATGAAACAAAATTATAATTCTATTTTTAGTAAATGTAAGTTATTTAGCTTATATTATATTTACACTTTTCATCTTTATAATTTTATACACTCTACATCAGTAACTTTTCCCACGTGTACTGCAATTTTTCCTATGTGGACTGCCATGTAAGTAAAAATGGTGACATCAGTTAGCCACATCACTGAATTTAACGGCAAAATGGATGACAATGTGACGGAAGGACTATATGATTCCACAAATGTATAGGATAAGGACGAAATGGTAAAAAAAAAATAGTTCAGTGACCAAAAGGAAAAACGTCGAATAGGTTAAGGACGAAATAGGTACTTAACTCAATCTAAAAGTATTAACTAGAACTAATGAAATCCTAACTAATTTATAAATCGACTAATCTAATCTCCCATATCACTATACAAATAACTCTTCCCCGAGTAGTAGACATCCCTACTCTTCAGGATCCTCATCTGGGTCCTCTTCAGGGTCCTCATTCGGGTCTTCCTCTTCCGAATCCTCATTTAGTTCTTCATTAGGATCATCCTCTTGATCCATAACAGCCATGAAATTCTCAACTTCTTCCATCACATCATCATGGGGGTTCTCCAATTCCAGAATTCTGTTTAGAGCTAATCCCAATTGGGCTTATGACTGTGTATCTCTGTCTAATGCCTTTTGAAATTGGGCTTCTAATTCTTCCACCCTATCTTTAAGCTCTTCACACTTATTGTATTCCCTCAGGTATAAGATCTCATAACGTCTGGCTTCACTACTCTTATGATTATACTCTGAACGTGGAATATAAGCGGGTAGTGAAAGCGATTGCGCGGTGATCTTCCTTGCTGTTTGGTACAACCTCGGCATGACTCCTAAGGTCAAAAGAAAAGAGACAAAATAAAACTCATTAGTCTAAACCCCAAAACTTTATCCTTAATGAAAATTTTACATTTCTTAAGGTTTAGAAAGGTATATGGAAAAGTATATCCTAACTCTCCATATCAAAGTCTAATCCCCAAAGACCTAAAGCCATAGCTCTGATACCACTCTGTCACGACCCAAATCCCGAACCCCACTTCTTGGCCCATAGATTGAGCACGTGATCGGCATCTTATTCATAATTAATTATATTAATCCAAAAGCTTCAAATAAACATCCACAAATGGTTTAACAAAACTCTTATCAACCATATATCAAAACTCATAAAATGAGGCCCACAATGCCTTCAAAACAAATACTAAACTAAGTTCTAAAGTTATAGTTTCATAACAAAGAAAATAAACACTTATGAAATGTCCTCAACTTATTCCTCAAACCGTCTCTAACTCCTTCTAATTATTACCTGGAAGGGGAGGGAAAAAGGAAAGAGTGAGCGAACGAATGTTCAGTAAGTTCATACGTCGCCCCTTCGGTTTCTAAGAAGGGGTGACTCACAAGGAAGATCAAAGAAATCTTTTACCAAAAGGAAAGGCAGTTTATATATTCACATATGAAAACATTTATAAACTGATAGTTCAAAATCTTATACAAGTCAAAATCTCATGGCATCATATTCGAAATTCAAAGGTTCACATTTTATACTTTCTGATCACGTAAGCGGTCTAAGACCAATTTCTTATAGGGGCCCAAACAGGGGTTCTAAATCTTATTCTTGTAGGTTTATCCGGTTTACCCGCCATGTCGGTACGTTTACTTTTTAAAAACAAAACAAATACATGAATATGGAAGTCACTAGAAATTTAAATGAGACGTAAAAACACTAAAGACCGTAATCCCTTACTTGATAGTGACTTCCTAGCACACGGTACCAAAACGCAACTCAGTGATATCCCACAAAATCTACAATAAAAGTATACTATAATTAGTACTAAGCATACTTAGAATAAATAAATTAGTATCTAAACCGTACACAGTTTATTCAAGCATTGTCTCAAAATGAATTTGAAAAAGTCAACCTACAATAATTTTCGGAATGTTCACAATCTGATAGATCTACCCTTTTACCTAGTGGACAAAAGACTTACTTTACCTATGTCTAGAAGATAATACACTTCTCCTCCACTCACTTTCTCTCTCTCTCTCTGTCGCGACCCCGGACCCCGCGGGCCCCGGGACCGCGAGCTGGACGTCGACTCTAAAACCAAAACTATGAAATACCGAAGTTAAAAATTTCATTTAATACCAAAAGGTGATAATCCAAAGTTTTACAAAACCGAGTTTGACAAAAACCAATTACAACCATCATAAACTTCCACAAGTTTATGCTCCATAAAATACAAATATAAAATTCTTAACGACGTCATTGTTCGGTACAAATACCCCAAAAGGTTACACATTTATATAATGTAAACCAACCTATACAACTTTCCCCAAAAGAATATTTCCACACTCGACGTCCTCTTTCTCGTGATCAGCGAGACTATTCCTTAGCACCT
Organism: Campanula takesimana; assembly: GCA_026119855.1. NCBI lineage: Eukaryota > Viridiplantae > Streptophyta > Magnoliopsida > Asterales > Campanulaceae > Campanula > Campanula takesimana. Next base: position 656,001 of record JAOWBW010000214.1, on the reverse strand, counting down.
GGGGGGGGGGGTTAAGGAAAAACAAAGATAAAAGGAAAGGGGGTGAGATAAATCTCAATAAGTTACTAATGCAACTACAAGACATGCTATGATGCAATAAGCAATAAACAATAATAATTATCACATAGCACATAGCAATTATCATATAACAGATAGCAGCGGAAATAAACACATAACAAAGGATATAGCCAAGGTTTTCCAAACCGGAACATCCAAATAAAGGATCGCTGCGCAGCTTCAATAATCACCAAATCATCATCTTCATAATGGCATGAAAGCCGAAGAGAAAACCCCGGTACCGGAACCAATAACCATAAAAGTGTCACAAAGGACAAGGACCATGACACAAAGTCATGCCCGTTAGCCAGATACATTCACAAAGGAACGCTGACTTATCCTTTCCAAGGCCAATCTGGAGAAGGGGTATAGTAAGGACAAAACAATGGTCAACATTATAATGGACTTGGCTTTGCCATTATAATCCTTCCCATCGCCCGATGCAACAAATATGCCAGCTGGGCTTCCAAATAAATGCTAAGTAATAATAATTTAGCATGAATGAACAACTTAAGGTTCCAAAGTAGGGAACCAATCCAATTAAATCACCACAAAGGTAAACCAATACAAATCGTGCATCAAAGATGAACCACATTCCCAAAATGATACTTAATCAAATTCCATCTCGTATTTATTCACAAAGGAATCAAACCCAATCAATAAAGTATTCCAACAATGACACTTAACACTTACTTAATTTCAAACACAAACTTGATCAGAAAGGACTCAATTCTATCACTAGAATGCACTACAATGTTCACTAAGGTCAACTAGGAGGACACCCAAGAATTGGATCACAACGCATTCTTTAGTCACACAATTTAACAAAAATGCAAATTTTCAGAGATCTGTGCGGCCGCCCACGCTGGGTTGTGCGGTCGCCCAAAGTGCCTCAAAACAAGAACAAAAGCTCTCAGAAAGATGCGCGGTCGCCCATACGATTTTGGGCGGTCGCCCAATATGCCGGAATCGCCAGAAATCGGGAAGAACAACATGGGTTCTTCCATTTTCAACCCAAAACACATTTAACCAAAATCCCAACTTCCAACTCATGTACTAATGTACCAAAACCATTTATAACTAGGGTGGGGACTCCAATATACCATTCATCAACCCAAAACAAAGAATCAAACCCAACATTCCAAAATCACCATTTTTGATCAAAAACCCAAATAAATTCCAAATAAATTGCAAACTCATCCAAACTTCCAATATAACAACAAAAGCATTATATGAACATGATATGAACATTTTAGCATTAAAATGGGGGAAAAGTAACTTACTTGCAAATTCTCAAAGTTGACGGATTTCAAATCTTTTTGATTCTACGCGAACCTATCGACGATCTAAACAATGTTCACGTTTTAAGAAATGAGAGAAGATGAGAGGAAGAAGAAGTAAATGAAGAGAGAAGTTAAAGAAAGAAAACTTACCCAAAGGATGGAGAGAGAGAGAGAGAGTTTCCAGGGAGAAAGAGAGAGGTGGAGTGAGAGAATGGTGAGGGAGGTGAGGGGAGTAGGGAGGGAGTATGAAAAATGTTTAAAATATTTACACTTAGGCCCCCTCTCTCACACTACACACAAACTACACTCCCAACTAACAATTAAGACCCAACATTTCTATACTAACACAATGACCCAAATAAAATGCTAGGCATAATTATTATAACACATAAGTTGCTCACAATAATATTTAAATAAATAATAATTTAAATAAATAATAAGCAAATAATTAAATAAAAATCATTTAATTACTAATAAAATAGAGCCTATATTTCGGGTCGTGACATTCACTCCCCCTTAAAGAAAATTCGACCCGAATTTTAACGAGACTCACCTTAAACAAAAAGCCACGGAAATTTCCTCTCGATCTCGTCACGAAGCTCCCACGTCGACTCCTCGATATTATGGTTCCTCCAAAGGACTCGAACCAACGCAATGCTCTTGCTCCTCAACTCTTGGACCTTGGAATCTAAGATCCGAACCGGTCGTTCCTCATAAGTCATATCGGGCTCAATATCTTCCGGTATCCTTGGTAACACGTGAGACGGATCATGAACATACTTCCGAAGCATAGAAACGTGGAAAACATTATGTAACCGATCCAAAGATGGCGGTAACGAAAGACGATACGCAAGAAGTCCAACCTTTCCCAAAATCTCAAACGGACCAATAAACCTCGGAGCCAACTTGCCTTTCTTCCCAAACCTACGAATACCCACCTTCGGAGACACTTTCAAGAATACCAAATCACCAACCTGAAAACTAAGGTCTCGCCTTCGGTTATCTGCGTAGCTCTTATGTCGACTCTGAGCTGTCTTCAATCTATCCCGGATAACTTTGACTTTTTCAACCGAATCCCGAAGCAAATCAATACCCAAAACTTTCGCTTCACCGACCTCATCCCAACAAATAGGCGATCTACATTTCCTTCCATACAAGGCCTCAAACGGTGCCATCTCGATACTAGCCTGATAACTGTTGTTGTAAGAGAATTCCACTAACGGTAGGTGCGAATCCCAAGAATCAGAAAAGTCTATCGAACACGCTCGCAACATATCCTCAAGAATCTGAATAGTCCTCTCGGATTGACCATCGGTCTGGGCATGAAAAGCTGTACTGAATCGCAAATCTGTACCCAAAGCTTCTTGAAACGCCTTCCAGAATCTAGAAGTAAACCTCGGGTCTCGATCTGACACAATGCTAACCGGAACTCCATGCAACCTAACAATCTCATCAATATAAAGGGTCGCAAGCTTCTCCATCGAATATCTGATGTCAATAGGCAAGAAATGGGCGCTCTTGGTCAATCTATCCACTATTACCCAAACACTGTCATACTTCCTACGGGTACGAGGCAGTCCCGTAACGAAATCCATAGTCACATGCTCCCATTTCCACTCGGGAATCTCTAACGGCTGAAGCAATCCCGCGGGTCTCTGATGCTCGGCTTTGACCTGCTGACACGTTAAACACCTCGAAACATACTCGGCTATTTCCCTTTTCATATTAATCCACCAAAATTGTTGCTTCAAATCCTGATACATCTTCGTACTACCCGGATGAATAGTATACCTCGATTTGTGGCCCTCATCAAGAACTCTCTGTTTAATTCCATCAACATCCGGAACACACAATCTTCCACGGAAAGTCAAAACTCCACTCGAACTCAAAGAAAAATCCTCGAAGTTCTTCTCTTTCAGTTTACCCATTATCTTCACCAACTCGGGATCCTCATTCTGAGCTTCCTTTATCCTCTGAATTAGGGTCGGAGATACCTTAATATTTGCAAAAATAGCCCCATGTCTCGATTCACGAGGAGACCAATCTCGAACATCCTCAAGCATTTTCCATTCTCGAGCCATCATCGAAGCCACATAAGATTTTCTACTAATCGCATCGGCTACCACATTCGCCTTCCCCGGATGATAAGAAATCGTACAATCATAATCCTTCAACAATTCCATCCATCGGCGCTGTCTATTATTCAACTCTTTCTGGGAGAAAAGGTACTTCAAACTCTTGTGATCCGTAAAAATCTCAAACTTCGCCCCGTAAAGATAGTGCTTCCACTTGTGCAACGCAAATACTATAGCCGCTAACTCCATATCATGAGTCGGGTAATTCTGTTCACTAGGGGTCAACTTTCTCGAAGCATACGCGATTACTTTCCCATTCTGCATCAACACACAACCCAAACCCTCTTTCGAAGCATCACTGTAAATCACTAGGCCATCGCTCCCATTAGGCAAAGTCAAGATCGGTGCTGTAGTCAACCTCTTCTTCAATTCCTCGAAACTCTTGTCACATTTCTCGGTCCACACAAACGGAACATTCTTCCGGGTCAACTGAGTCATCGGAGTAGCAATCCTTGAAAACCCTTCAATAAACCTTCTGTAATAACCGGCTAAACCAAGAAAGCTTCTAATCTCTGTCACTGACTCGGGTCTCTTCCAATCCACTATGGCCTCAATCTTCGACGGATCCACAGAAATCCCATCTTTCGAAATAACATGACCCAGAAATGACACCTTCTCAAGCCAAAATTCGCATTTACTGAACTTCGCAAATAATTTCTCCCTCGCAAGAACGGATAAAACTGTCCTCAAGTGCTGCTCGTGCTCCTCTCGGGATTTAGAATAGACGAGAATGTCGTCGATGAAAACCACCACGAACGAATCAAGATAGGGATGGAAAATCCGGTTCATCAAATCCATAAACACGGCCGGCGCGTTAGTCAACCCAAACGGCATAACCAAGAACTCATAATGACCATAACGAGTGCGAAAAGCAGTCTTCGGAATATCCTCCGATCGAACTTTCAACTGATGGTACCCACTCCTCAAGTCAAGCTTAGAGAAAACCACGGACCCTTGAAGCTGATCAAATAAATCATCAATGTGCGGTAGAGGGTACTTATTCTTCACCGTAACCTGATTCAACTTCCGGTAATCGATGCACAACCTCAACGAACCATCTTTCTTCCGCACAAATAAAACCGGTGCTCCCCACGGGGAAACGCTAGGGCGGATAAACCCTCGATTAAGCAACTCTTGCAACTGAACCTTCAATTCCTTCAACTCAGCGGGAGCTAACCTATAAGGCGCTTTCGAAATCGGAGCCGTACCCGGCAAAAGATCTATACAAAACTCTATCTCACGATCGGGAGGCATCTCATACTCGGTAGAGAAAACATCGGGAAATTCCCGAACTACCCGAACACTATCAAAACTAGGGGATTCTTTCCTAGTATCAAGAACACTAGCCAAATACCCCTCGCAACCACTATGCAATAATTTTCTCGCTTTCATAAAAGAAATTAAGCGAACCTTCCTACTCAGAGGACTAGCCTCAAAAACAAACTTAGGCACATCGGGAATCGAAAAAGTAACAGTTTTCTTACGGCAATCAACGGACGCATGAAACTTGCTCAACCAATCCATACCCAAAATGACATCAAAGTCTTGGATAGGAAGAACTACCAAATCCGCACAAAGGACTCGACCACAAATAACCACATCACAAGCACGAAAGACTCGATCAGAAATCAAGCATTCTCCTATAGGGGTCGACACCTCTAGCACGTACGGTAAAGACTCGAATGCAGCATTTAATAGAGAAGCAAATTGCACAGAAATGTATGAATGAGATGATCCTGGATCTACTAACGCTCGTGCGCTCACATTAGACACAGAAACAATACCTCCAATAACGGATGGATCATCGGTCGCCTGTTGTTGATTCATTGCAAACACTTTCCCTTGGACCTTGGGCTTCCCGGCAGCATCCCTTTTCTGACCCTGATTAATACTAACCCCTGACCCGGATGACTGTCCTCGGTGCCTCGTGCAATCTCTCGCAAAGTGCCCCATTTCACCACAATTGATACACTTGCCTTGCTTTTTCCAACACCTATCCTCCGCATGGCCTACCTTTTGACAAAAGGTACAAGGCTTCCTAATTTGGCTCCCTTGGTTCCCGGAAGTGGTACCCGGGTTCCTTGGGATCGGTTGCCCTCGGAACTGAGATTGTCCCCCAAAGTTACCTCGATTTTCAATCCTTGGTTGCGACTTGCTCTGCGCTCCTTGCTTACTCGGGTTAGCCACCTCGGTCTTTCTTTTATGCTCCCCAATATCTTGCTCTATCAAATAGGCTCGGTCCACCGCATCTTGAAATGTTACAATCCGTTGAGCAATCAGTTGAGTACGGATGGAGGTCTTCAATCCCCGAATAAATCTCATAGCTTTTTGTTCCTCGGTCCTCACCAAATAGTCACAATATCGGGCTAATTCTATGAACTTAGCCGAGTATTGTGCTATAGACAACAATCCTTGCTCCAAGTTGAGTAGCTCGATCTCCTTTCGGTTTTGGTCAACAACCGGAATGAAATGCTCCTTGAATTTGTGCACGAACAACTCCCACGCATACACCGTGTGAGTATCATCCCAAGTAGCTTTAACGCCCTTCCACCAATGCTCGGCGGCTCCCACAAGCTTGTAAGCCGCAAACCGGACCTTGTCCTCATCCGAACACCCAAATACATCATAAATCTTCTCCATCGACTCAATCCACAACTCAGCTTTCCTTACATCGGGCTCCCCATTGAATTCAACCGGTTTCAACTTCAAGAATTGCTCCAAACCATAACGGGGTGGTGCTTGTTCTACCCTCGGACCTTGATCATGTATGGCCTTCATGGCCGCCTCAAACATGCCTTGAAACATGGCACGGGCTTCATCCCTTGTATCATTCTGATTCTGTGCCTCACTAGCACCTCCTCTGTTTCTTCTTCCAGACATTGAGAACAATTACCTGCATAAGACATCAACCGTTAATCACTCCGCACACTACTACCCACCTAGGTCATACTAATCCACCTAGACTTATACATAGAGCTAATGCCATGGCTCTGATACCAACTGTCGCGACCCCGGACCCCGCGGGCCCCGGGACCGCGAGCTGGACGTCGACTCTAAAACCAAAACTATGAAATACCGAAGTTAAAAATTTCATTTAATACCAAAAGGTGATAATCCAAAGTTTTACAAAACCGAGTTTGACAAAAACCAATTACAACCATCATAAACTTCCACAAGTTTATGCTCCATAAAATACAAATATAAAATTCTTAACGACGTCATTGTTCGGTACAAATACCCCAAAAGGTTACACATTTATATAATGTAAACCAACCTATACAACTTTCCCCAAAAGAATGTTTCCACACTCGACGTCCTCTTTCTCGTGATCAGCGAGACTATTCCTTAGCACCTGGGGGGGGGTTAAGGAAAAACAAAGGTAAAAGGAAAGGGGGTGAGATAAATCTCAATAAGTTACTAATGCAACTACATGACATGTTATGATGCAATAAGCAATAAACAATAATAATTATCACATAGCACATAGCAATTATCATATAACAGATAGCAGCGGAAATAAACACATAACAAAGGATATAGCCAAGGTTTTCCAAACCGGAACATCCAAATAAAGGATCGCTGCGCAGCTTCAATAATCACCAAATCATCATCTTCATAATGGCATGAAAGCCGAAGAGAAAACCCCGGTACCGGAACCAATAACCATAAAACTGTCACAAAGGACAAGGACCATGACACAAAGTCATGCCCGTTAGCCAGATACATTCACAAAGGAACGCTGACTTATCCTTTCCAAGGCCAATTTGGAGAAGGGGTATAGTAAGGGCAAAACAATGGTCAACATTATAATGGACTTGGCTTTGCCATTATAATCCTTCCCATCGCCCGATGCAACAAATATGCCAGCTGGGCTTCCAAATAAATGCTAAGTAATAATAATTTAGCATGAATGAACAACTTAAGGTTCCAAAGTAGGGAACCAATCCAATTAAATCACCACAAAGGTAAACCAATACAAATCGTGCATCAAAGATGAACCACATTCCCAAAATGATACTTAATCAAATTCCATCTCGTATTTATTCACAAAGGAATCAAACCCAATCAATAAAGTGTTCCAACAATGACACTTAACACTTACTTAATTTCAAACACAAACTTGATCAGAAAGGACTCAATTCTATCACTAGAATGCACTACAATGTTCACTAAGGTCAACTAGGAGGACACCCAAGAATTGGATCACAACGCATTCTTTAGTCACACAATTTAACAAAAATGCAAATTTTCAGAGATCTGTGCGGCCGCCCACGCTGGGTTGTGCGGTCGCCCAAAGTGCCTCAAAACAAGAACAAAAGCTCTCAGAAAGATGCGCGGTCGCCCATACGATTTTGGGCGGTCGCCCAATATGCCGGAATCGCCAGAAATCGGGAAGAACAACATTGGTTCTTCCATTTTCAACCCAAAACACATTTAACCAAAATCCCAACTTCCAACTCATGTACTAATGTACCAAAACCATTTATAACTAGGGTGGGGACTCCAATATACCATTCATCAACCCAAAACAAATAATCAAACCCAACATTCCAAAATCACCATTTTTGATCAAAAACCCAAATAAATTCCAAATAAATTGCAAACTCATCCAAACTTCTAATATAACAACAAAAGCATTATATGAACATGATATGAACATTTTAGCATTAAAATGGGGGAAAAGTAACTTACTTGCAAATTCTCAAAGTTGACGGATTTCAAATCTTTTTGATTCTACGCGAACCTATCGACGATCTAAACAATGTTCACGTTTTAAGAAATGAGAGAAGATGAGAGGAAGAAGAAGTAAATGAAGAGAGAAGTTAAAGAAAGAAAACTTACCCAAAGGATGGAGAGAGAGAGAGAGTTTCCAGGGAGAAAGAGAGAGGTGGAGTGAGAGAATGGTGAGGGAGGTGAGGGGAGTAGGGAGGGAGTATGAAAAATGTTTAAAAGATTTACACTTAGGCCCCCTCTCTCACACTACACACAAACTACACTCCCAACTAACAATTAAGACCCAACATTTCTATACTAACACAATGACCCAAATAAAATGCTAGGCATAATTATTATAACACATAAGTTGCTCACAATAATATTTAAATAAATAATAATTTAAATAAATAATAAGCAAATAATTAAATAAAAATCATTTAATTACTAATAAAATAGAGCCTATATTTCGGGTCGTGACACTCTCTCTCTCTCTCACGTGCTCTCTCTTATTCTCTTTTTCTGATCATACTTTCTATAATTCAATCCTCCCCACATATACATACAAATATATGATTATATTTCTTTAGATTTTAGTCCCTACTTTCTTTACCAAATAACCCTCCTCAATTGTTGGGTTTCGATCAAACATGCGCAGCGGAATTTAGCATTTAAAATTTTGAAACCCAAAACCATGGATCCGTTCATATGATTAAATCAAATACAACATAAGAATAAAGGAATAACTAACCCTTGATGGCTATGAATTTTCTCTTGGTCTTTGGTGGAGAAACTTGAAGACTTGATCACGATCACAAAGCTTGAACACGAACTTTGAAGATGATGATTTTCACCCTCTAGCGGTATCCACACTTCGAACGAATATCAAAGGAGCTTCTTTGATCTTGGTTGCTAGACCAAATATTATGAAACACACTTTCACAATACAATAAAGAACTATATGGAATTTATTTGTGAATTATTTTGTTCCTCAATCAATGATATCTTAGAACAAAATAAAATCTCTCTCAAACTCTTTGAGACTCACAAAAGCACTTGTCAATATGGTCTGGCCGAATTGGGGTTTTTATACACAATTAAGACCTATTCCAAATAGGTAACTTGTGCCAAAAACCTCTCCTAATCGAATTAGGAATTTTCCTGTCGGCAGCACCAGGCGCCCGCCTGCAAAGGACCAGGCGCCCGCCTGAATTTGAACAGAAGGTCCAGGTCTTCCAGAATTCATTCAGGCGCCCGCCTGGTCCAACCCAAGCGCCCGCTTGGTTGACTAGGAGGCCCAGAATATTTCCAGAAATTCCTTGGAGGTCCTCCGACCCTAAATGCCAATATAGTCCTTTTATTTAAGATTCGTTCTATTGTGTGTGACCCTCTAGGATTATACTAAGTTGGCAATGGGCTCAAACATGATCCCATAAAATATGATTAGGTTCTAGCAAACCGTCATACCTACCCAAATAGCATAACTAGATACAAGTTCGCATTCCTTTAGAATATGTTACAATCCCTTTGTCCACGATGTCATTGAACACAAGTCATGGTCAAACAGTCAACTTGTTTTGTTCAATACTTTCTCGATTCCGAATATGTTGATAATTAAAATGCTATTGATCCAATCAATCCATTTGAGTCCGGCCGAACATTTCATCAAAATCATTCCTTCGAGGGGCCCAAGCTTGACATCTCTCCGTGGAGGGACAAATCCATTTAGCTTATTATTCTTCCCTACGTGAATCCGATTATGCCAATCATACCCTTTATAACTACTCGGTTAAAAGTAGCGTTTGAATATGTCAAACATAATGTTCATCAAGTGGAAGACTATAATAACTTCATGTCTAAGGATTCAAATGACATAACTAATATGAGATATATGTATGACATAGACCATGACATAAATCTCATAAAGCGGGTCATGTCCAGTACCTTGTTCCAAACAAGTACCCATAAATCTAACATGATCATCCCATGATCATTTAGCCTTTATACTAGTGATTAACAAGTACTAGGGACGGAGATTATTATAAGTAAACATGAACAACAATAATAATCAAAACATCTCTTTATTGATATGAAATAAATGATAACAATTACAACGTTTATTAAACGTGCCTAGGGCATCACTACCAACATCAATCACAATTATTCTCTCTCTCTCTCCTTTCTCTCAGACGTCTCTCTAAACTCTCTCTCTCTTCTCTCTTTTTCCCTTTCTCTCTATCTCATCCGCCCTCCCTCTCTCTCTCTTCTGTCCGCCCTCCCTCTCTCTCTCTCTTCTGTCCGCCCTCTCCTCCTTTCTCCTTTTCTTCTCTTTCTTTTCTTTCCTGACACCACCCCTTCCTTGTCCATTTCCCCCCTCTCTCTCGTCCTTTTTCATGTACATAAACATAACCACTCACAATAACATAACATGCATATATATCCATACACCATCAGTACTCCATACTTTCTCTGTTAGTCCTTTTGATTTATTAATAAACTGAGTACACGAAAATTTCATGAAAGAGAATCAGAAAAGACAAGTACAATACCTCTGTATCTGAACCTTTTCCTCTCTTTCAAAGCGCCGCCCTTACCCTCAATGCTCTCTCAAATTTGGCTGCTGTTAAATTTGTAGGTAGATACTAGGGATAGTAGACTATTTATAATTGTTGACTAGGGTTTACCTTATAACCCGGCCCAACAAACTCAAATAGTCTCCTAGTCTAATAATAGTCTTATCACTCTTTACTTCGAATTTGCAAATCTTATTTCTCAAACTTATCCACCAGTCCAAATCTAATATATCTCTTATTAATGAAAAAAAAGTATTAATTAATTAATTTTAAACCAAGAAAAGTACCATACATCACGGTTAATCTGGTATGGAAGAAACAAAAGACTAGTGCGACAAACACTACATGTATTTATTTTATATAAATTACTTTATCTATACTCCTTGTTTTTGGGTATTAGATACTGGATATGGATCTCACATTTGTTCAAATTTGTAAGGATTGAGAAGAAGAATACAACTTAAAAGCGGTGAAGTCGACGAACAAATTGGAAACAAAGTAATAGTTATTGCTTTGGCTATAGAAACTTATGAGTTGACTTAGCCTAGCGGTCTTTTATTAGTATTGAACAATTGTTATTATGTGTCTACTTTAAGTATGAATATTAATATTAGTTTTTTCTTTGAATGATGAAGGATATTCGTTTGTTTTTAAGAATAAGAAGTGCTCCATTTATTATGATGACATGTTTTAATGTATTGATGATTCATATTATGGGCTTTATATTCTCAATGTTGAGAAACCAAATAATGAACAGTTCTATAACTTAAATGACAAGAAGCCATACCTAATGATATAAACCAAGTATACCTATGACATTGTCATTTTAGTCATATAAATGAGAAACGTATCTCTAAACTCCATTAAAATGGAAATTTAGACTCACTTGATTTTGAGTCTTTGATACATGCAAATTTTGTTTACATGGAAAGTTGACAAGATTGTTAAATGGTTTCACAATTAATCCACCAATAACACAACAATGGAATGATGTTTCTGAAATGAGGAATAGAACCCTATTAGATACGGTTCCATCGATGATGAGGCAAGTATATCTTCGTTTATCTTTTTGAGGATATCACTGGAAACAACAACATTCACACTAAATAGAGTTTCATCTAAAGCGGTTTAAAAGACACCATATGATATATGGACTAGGAGAAAGTATAGTTTGTCTTTTCTGAACTTGGGGAAGTGAGGTTTTTGTCAAAAGACTTGACTCAGACAAACTTACACTTGAATTTGATAAATGTAGTTTCGTGGGATACCCTAAAGAAACTAAATGGTATTACTTTCATATCTCTTCTAAGAACAAAGTGTTTGATCCTCGAAATTGTATCTTTTTAGAAACTAAGTTTATTTCTAAAGGAACTAGTTAGAGTAAAGAATATCTCGAAGAAATTTGAGAAACAAAAGGACATAGAGTGATGGAATCTTAACAAGTTTCACAAATTATTGTGGAATTTGTTCAAGTTATACAACTTCCTCCCAGATCTGATAGGACACGTTATGAGCCCCAAAGACTCCTAAAATTCCCGATGCGGAGAAATGTCTTTGGATTGAGGCTTTAAAGTGGTGGCTTCGATGTATGGATTTCTCAATGCAGAAGGGAATCATGGGCTGGGTGGGTCAAACCAAGGTTTTTTTTCTTTTCTCCTTATTTTATAAGTGCTATATCGATAATGCCCCTGAAAAGGTCATGTGCAATGATTCATGACTATTTAATAGAGAAAATGTAACCAGATGAGTGAAAGTGAGTACATATGCACTAATAAAAAAATTGGATATGTTGGTTGCAACAAAAATGTGTTTAGTGATCAAATCCTAAAAATAAAAATAAAAATACAGTTGGTGATATTTTTTTTTTCCACTTTTCCCTTTTTGAAATGTATGGCCACATTATCGTGAATAACAAAAACTAAATTTTAAAGCACGCGATGGTAAAATTTTAGATAACTGAAACATATTAACACACTAGCAATAATTACACTAACACAACATTAAAAAACACTACCACTTGCACTCTCACTGACACTCAAAACACTACCACCGGTAGTTACAAATACTAATATTAAAAATACTAATATTGTGCTGCTAATGTACATGCATTATCGAGTGAAAAGTGCACGTGTTTTGCTAGTACCAGCACATGTTTATTGAGTGTCAATACATATGTTTAAAGCATGCTAGTGCATGTGCTAAATAATGTAAAAGTTAGTGTTAAAAGAGTGTCTTATAGTAATAGTGTTAAAGAGTTGAATTTTCAATGTTAAGTAGTACTGACCAGGACGGGTTAATAAATTCCTTGTTCAAATACATAAAAACCACATATTTAAACAAGAAAAATAATAGGGGTGTTCATGGTTCGATTCGGTCCGATTTTTTCCAAAAGTTTATAGAATCAAGACCGGACCAATTCTACGGTTCTTAAAAATTTAGAACCACGATCGGAAAAATACATTTCAGAAGTGGTTCCATTGGTTCCGTTGAGTTAATGCCTTTGAATTTTGGACGCCAAGTTAGAGGACTGAGCGACAGGAAGATTTCGTAATTCTGGGACGGAGCAGGAAGGATTCGGCCAAACCTAGGGTAGGACTCAACCGAACCAGGTGTATCGAAAATTTGGTTTTGGACAAAGGCAAGAGGTGCGGCTGAGCTAAGGGAAAGATTCACCCGAGTCATAGCATAGGTTCGGTCGAACCAGGCTATTGACTCGGTCGAACTAGATAGAGTCCTAGGTCAGATTTGCTGCAGTGAAGGATTTCATGGAAAGAAGGTTTAAAGTCCTTCTGGGACTTGATTTCCAAGTTATTACCATATTCCTAGACTAGGTTTTGAGTAGTACAAATAGAGGCTATCAACTAAGTACCAAAACTTAGACAAAAAAAAATAGATTGCTCAGAAGAGATCAATAATTTTAGATCTAGGGATTAGTAGATTCAGGAATTTTGTTACCAAAATTCATGCTAGCATAGATTAGTGTGATCTTGTAAAAGTTTCTCTAGATTGATAATAATATTCTCTCCCCTCCCCGTGGACTAGCCAAGTTGGTGTAAATATGTGTTCTTGTGATTGCTTGCTTTTCTCATCAAGTCTTGTTTATTACTATAATAAGTGGCACCAGAGCTTTGTTCGTGGTAAGAGATTCAGGGATTCAACTACAGAAGAATGAGAAGATGGGCCAATGAGCAGATTCGATTGACAATTCAATTGGAAAAATAATTTTTTCTCTCTGGAAGATCAAGATGAAGGCTTTGTTGATAGACAAAGATTTATGGGAACAGTTGGAGATTGTAATCAGGGATCGTAAGAAAACCAAGGGTAAGACAGTCGACACAGGATCTACTCCTGCGCTAGAATTGTCAAATAAGGACAAACAAACAGTGGCGAAGGAGGCAACAACGTTGAAGAAGTTAGAACAGAAGGTTTATGCTAAGATCATCAGATAGTTGGATGATGAGATTCTAACCAATATTGCAGGAACAGACTCCGGAAGAGATCTTTGGTTAAAATTAGAAGATATGTACATGACACGTTCATTGACCAACAAGTTATACCTGAAGAAGAAGTTGTATGATTGTCGTATGACAGAAGGTACGCCCGTTAATGATCATCTTGATAGATTTACTTCTGCATTACTTTAACTGCGTAATATAAGAGTTAATGTGGATGATAAGGATGCAGCCTTGCAGCTTTTAGTATCTTTACATATGTCTTATGAACATTATATAGATTCGTGCATAAATTATAAAGATGATCTCATTCTATAGGAAGTTAAAACTTCTCTTAAGATGAGGGAGTTACGCCAAAAGGCGAGTGGGAATGGGGAAGATACCCAGTCATCAGGTTTGGTTGCTAGTAGTGGTAATAAGGGTTCTAGTGGGAAGAAGAACAAGAAAGGTAATTCTTCACACAAGAGGGGTCCAAAACTTAGGGATGTCTGTAATTTCTTCAATGAGAAGGGACATTGGAAATTTGATTGTCCCAAAAAAAAGCAAGGCGAGACACCAGTCAAAGTAGAGGCCATAGTGGTCAAGAGTAGCAGTTCAGATGAGGATTATGCTCTAGTTACATCAGAATCAGCATGCGCATTCGATGCGTGGATTCTAGATTCAGGAGCTTCTTACCATGTCAGTCCTAGGAGAGAAGGGTTTACTAATTATAGGCAGATAGAGGGCGGTGATATAAGCATAGCAAATAGTACACTCTGCAAGGTTGTCAGTAATGGTTCAATCAAGGTCAGAACTCATGAATGGTAGGTTTTTTACTTTGAATGAGGTTCACACGTTCCCTTATAACAAAGAATATGATATCTCTTACTCAACTAGACAGCAAAGGGTTCAGTTTTAAAGGTGAAGGTGGAGCATTTAGTGTGTGTAACGTTTCAGGCTTGGGCACATAAGCATTTTAGGGATGCAAGAGTTGGCTAAAAGAGATCTTCTATGTGGCCATAAGATCAAGGATCTTAAATTTTGTGAGCATTATGTGCTAGGGAAAATGAAGTGTAATAGTTTTCCCAATGGCATACATAACACAAGAGGCGTTCTAGATTATACCTACTCAAATTGTTGGGGACCTTCATGTCAGGAATCACTAAGGGGCATAGATATTTCTTGACAATGGTTGATGACTATTCGAGGAAGACTTAAGTGATTACTATAAATCACAAGAATTAGTCTCTAAGGAATTTTAAGGACTGTAAGACGTTAGTGGAAAGACAGACAGGGAAGAAGATCAAGAAGCTCCGGACATATAATGGTTTGGAGTTCTGCAGTACTGAGTTCGATTCGTTTTACAAATAGGTGGGGATTTATAGACATCTCACCATTAGAGGAACGCTACAGCAGAATGGTGTAGAACGGATGAATCAGACATTCCTTGCGAGGGCAAGGTGCATGCTCTCTAATGCAGGGTTTTCTAAGCGGTTCTGGGCAGAAGCGATTAGTAGATCATGTTACTTGATAAATCGTGGACCTCACGCCGATATTGGCCTTAAAGTTCCCCATACGGTATGGACTAGTAAGCCTGATAAATATTCTATTTTAAGAGATTTTGGGTGTACTACTTATTATCATGTGGATGATGGGAAATTAGAACCTAGATCTAAAAAGGGAGTATTCATGGAGTATGGGGACAGTGTCAAGGGATACCGTATTTGTTCTCCATAAAAAATAGGGTAATTATTAGTAAGAACGTTGTATTTGATGAGAATTCTGTTATTAACCCTCTTATGAGATCTATGATTGTTTAGAGTATTGACGGTGTTGATAAACAGGTGGAGCAATAAGATACTGAAGAGTTAGTTGTCCCATAATCTGATGTTGATCAGGATTCACCAACAGAGACTGAGACTGAAGCGCCGGGAAGTTCAAGTTCAGTTCCTGAAGAACATGGGTTAGCACAAGGAAGGTATAGAAAAGCTGATTACAGGAAGCTTCCAGAGAGGTATGGATTTGAAGACATGGATTCTTATGCACCGAAGGTTGCTAAGGAAGTGGAGCTCGATCTAAGAGAACCTTCTACTTTCAAGGAAGAAGTAACATGTTCAGAGTCATCTATGTGGTATTCGGCTATGGAGGATGAGATAGAGTCTCTTCATAAGAATCAGACTTGGGAGTTGACCAAAAAGGAAGAAGGCAGAAAGATTGTGACTTGTAAGTGGATCTTCAAGAAAAAAGAAGGGATATCACCGGCATGAGCGGTTAAGTATAAATTCGTGATTGTTGCAAGGGGTTTCACACAGAGAGAGATGGAGTGGACTACAATGAGATCTTCTCATCGGTGGTTAGAAACACTTTGATAAGAGTGTTGATGGCAATAGTAGCACAAATGGATTTGAAGCTTGAGCAACTAGACCTCAAGATAGCTTTCTTGTATGGAGAGTTGGAGCAGATTATGTAGTTGAGGTTTTCTCAAATTTGGACTATTCGGGTGATGTTGATACAAGAAGATCGATGACCAAATATGTATTTGCACTTGGTAGGCCAGTTGGAAGGCTACATTGCAGGCGACAGTGACGTTGTCTACAACAGAAGTAAAATACATGGCATTGACAGAGTCCACTAAGGAATGAATATGGTAGAAGGGATTGATCAGCAATATTGGGATACATCTGGATTAGACTATTATTTATTGCAATAGTTTGAGTGTGATTTTTTTGGGTAAGGATCAAGTTCATCATGAGAGGACCAAGCAAATTGATGTCAGATATCATTTCTTAAGGGATAAAAAATGGGTAAAGGTGAAGAAGGTGGGTGTGAATGCGCGTGATTGAAATTAAGAGTCGCCACATTGTTTTATTTGTAGTTAAAACATTGCAAAAACCATTTATAAGAATAATTAGGTTCGGGGGTCAAATTACAATAAGAGAAGAATATTATGGTGATCACTCCTATTGCCCGACAAATCGGTCTTTCTATCAGGATCAATGTGTGTGTGTGTGTTAGTGTTTGAGACCGGATCCGAGGATTGCCTACGTTCTTCTCATCATGAGAAGCTCAGGTTAGCGTAGTTCATTGATTAATTATAATAGATAGATGAAGCGGGATCATGCATAAAGAGGGGGAAGATTAGGGTTAGATGTAGTTCCTAGATCATATTAGGGTTTGATGAAACCCTAGACTAAGAACATGAAGAACGCATAAACAACATATGAATATGAATGAATAAACATAATGAAAACATGCATAAAACAGATCTAGCCTAAGAACATAATAAGAATATAAGTAAAAGGGTTAGGAGACTTACCTTGATCGGCAAGAAATATGATTGAAGCTTCTTGATGATTCGAAGAGGCTTCGAGGGTGCCAGAAAGGCTTAAACTTAGAGTTTTCTCATCAGTTTTGACTCTAAAACTCGCATAATGAAATCTCTATAGATTTATGGAGCTGGAGGCACCTATTTATAAGGAACTAGGTCGGAAGGATTGGCCGCATGGAAACTCCCACACTGGCCGCGTGGCCAGTGTCGCCGGATAGCGTGGTTATCAAGATATCGATGAGATTTTATCAGTTTGTTCTCGGGATTTGATCCATATCCTGATAGATTTCGATCTACAACTGATTTCGTCAATCAGGAACTCTGGGGAACTGCTGGATAAGTGCCTGTCAGGTTATAATTGCCTAAAAGGTCCTTAGAGGCTTCTAAAGGTCTAGGAAGTCCTTATTCTTCAGATCGGGTACTAACAGTAGCCCCTTGGAGACGATTCTTGCAAGGCATGGAGGGTCATCGATTAAGAAATAAACCGATCTGAAACACGAGTTCCAAATTAGGGGAGAGAAGTAAGAAAGTGACCAGATTTGTCGAGCGGCTGAACCTTTTCCAGGATACCTACGTATCCTAAGGGGAATCAAGCCAGTCGTAGTTCAAGATCTGTGGGAGAAACGAGACATCATATTCTGGTGGGGATAGGATCCTTCATGAAAATGAACATTCATAGGGGGAGAGAGAGAAAGAAACGAGACATCAGCTTCTGCTGGGGATAACATCCTGTATGAACCTGAACATTCGTAAGAAAACGAGACATCAGTTCCTACTGGGGACACCATCCTATATGAAGACTGAACATTCGTAAGGGAGAAAAAGAAACGAGACATCAGCTTCTTATGAAGCTGAACATTCGTAAGGGACCATAGAATCGTTGTTCGGACTCTACTGGGGAAAGAAAGGAAAAAAGAAACGAGGACACTGGCCTTTATGCCAAACGAACATGAAACCACGGTATGAGAAGAAGATTCAGCGATAGAGAACAAAAACAGATAGGGATGCTGTTGGTGTTGGTGCCCTAGGCACGTTTGTTAAACGTTGTATAAGTTATCATTTTATTCATGATGATAAAGAGATGATAAGATTATTATTATTGCTCGTGTTTGCTTATAATAATCTCCGTCCCTAGAGCTTTTTAAGCACTAGTATAAAGGCTAAATGATCATCGGATGATCATGTTAGATTTATGGGTACTTGTTTGGAACAAGGTACTGGACATGACCCGTAGTGTGAGATTTATGTCATGGTAAATATCATATATAAATCTCATATTAGTTATGTCATTTGAATCCTTAGACATGAAGTTATTATAGTCTTCCACTTGATGAAGATTATGTTTGACATATTCAAAGGCTACCTTTAACCGGGTAGTTATAAAGGGTATGATTGGCATAATCGGATCGGATTCACGTAGGGAAGAATAATAAGCTAATTGGATTTTTCCCTCTTCGGAGAGATGTCAAGCTTGGGCCCCTCGTAGGAATGATGTTGATGAAATGTTTGGCCAAACTCAAGTGAATTGATTGGATCAATGTCAATTGGATTATCAACATATTCGGGATCGAGAAAAGTATTGAACAATACAAGTTGACTTGTTGACCATGACTTGTGTTCAATGACATTGTGGACAAAGGGATTGTGACATGTTCTAAAGGAATGCGAACTTGTATCTAGTTACACTATTTGGGTAGGTATGATGGTTTGCTAGAACCTAATCATATCTTATGGGTTTATGTTTGAACCCATTGCCAACTTAGTGTAATCCTAGAGGGTCACACACAATAGAACGAATCTTAAAAGGACTTAATTGGAATTTAGGTAGAAGGACCTTTTGAGGATTTTATTTAAAGGAGAAAACCGGAAAAAGGGGGTGGTCCGGGCGGACCTCCTAAAGGACCCGGGCGGACCTTTGGGAGGGTCCGGGTGGACCTCCTATAAGACACGGGCGGACCTCTTGGGTTTCTGCCCAGAATTTTCCTGTTCCGTTTTCTTGCGGGTTTAGTCACTTGTTACCTATTTGGAATAGGTGAAACAAGTATAAAACTCCCCTCTAGTTGCCCTAATAATTCCTAAGTATTATTTTATGTTTGTGAGTGCCTCCAAGGGTTTGAGAGGGTTTATTTCTTGTTCTAAGATATCCCTAGATTGAAGAACAAGAATATCATATACATAATAATTCCATATAGTTCTATACATCATGAAAGCGTGTTTCATGATTTGGTCTAGCAATCAAGATCAAGTGTTCTTGATATTCGTTGGTGGTGTGGATACCGCTAGAGGATGAAACTTATCATCTTCATAGTTCGTGATTCTTGCTTTGTTCGTGATCAAGATTTCAAGCCTCCGTCGAATTTAAGGTTACAAAATCAAAGGCATCAAGGGTTAGTATTCTTGTATTCATTATGTTGTATTTGACTTAATCATATGAATGGATCTATAGGCTTTGGGTTTCATTAAATTTAAAATTCTTTATTCCGCTGCGCATGTTAATACGAAACCTAACAGTGGTATCAGAGTCCCGTTCATGTTGATTATTTCAATACATAATCATGTTGTGTGTATATAAATTGTTTGTTTATGTGCCTAGCATGATTTTAATATTGGAATTATGATGTTTATGTGTTCTATGCGTTTTATGTGGTTTATTGTTTGATGAACTTTAATCGCACTGTTCAATCGCAATTAAAATTATGGTGGATTTAAAATTGTTTGGGTTATAAATTTTTGATTGGATCAAAGTTTTGATAATCTAGGGATTCATGAATTGTTCATTCAAGGTTCTGATGTTCATGATGATTGGATCATCAAGAACACCAAATCCTAATTGAATCGGGAAAAACAATTTTGAGACAATTTTTAGAAACTTTAAAAATTCTGGGTTTTTCGGTGAAGGTCCGACCGGACCAGAGCAAGGACCCGGCCGGACCCTATGGTCTGGAGCGGGGGTCTGTCTTTTGGTTTTGGTTCGACTCAGAAATCTGGGATTTTTCAAAGGTGGGTCCGATCGGACCACTGCAAGCACCCGGCCGGACCTTCTGGTCTGGAGCGGGGGTTTTGGCATTTGGTTTGGGTTTGGATCTCGGGGTTTGATTTTCCTATTTGTTTTGATCTTGTGATTCTGAGATTGGATCAAGGTTTGGATGGTTAATCTGCGATCATCGAGATTGTGTTTCCCAAACTTGATCGCAATCAAAGTTTCAAAGATAAAACGAAGTTAGAATTATGAAGGATTCATAATTGTTAAAATTGAGTAACAAAGTTCTTGATTCAAAGATTGGAGATCCATGTGGAATTGTGGATGCAATTGGCCTACGTTCATCGAGACCATCTATTGCTTAGTTTCGACCACATGGACTACTTTCTTAGTTTCTTGAATTAGTGCGGGATTGTGGTTGCCTAATGGCTTAGTTCGACCGCACTTCTTGTTGTCTTGATTTGGAGATAATAACAAAAGTTGAAATAGTCTCATTCTCATAATTATAGAGAAACTAATGACACATAAATATTATGCTTAAATTAATGATTATTAATTTAGTGGCTAAACTTGATGCGTAACATGTTTATCTTGTGTGCTCATAAATATGTTGTATGCTATATGGTGATGAACCTTCAAAGAAAGTTTTAAGTCTTTTATTGCCATGCCATGATTAAAACACTTGTTAGTACATGGGTGATTTTAATGTAGTTTTCGCCTTAGTGAGGTGCATTAATTTTATTCATGAATGAGCAAGATAGATAATGTGGGCACTCCCTAGCGAGGCACATTAACTATACGTTTAAAATAGTTGGACTTAACAAGGCGTCAAAACAGTTTTGGGCCTAGGCAAAGATGAGATTAAACATGCTTTTGAAATTGGATCCCTAAGAATCATATTGGATATGATTGACAAGAAATTGTCTACCTAATTAATTTGATTTTGAGCGGTACGCCAAAGCGTACTTGAAATTAAATTAAAGTTGGATCTTAGCCCAATTTAAAAGAATCTCAGAAAAAGGATCTAAGAGTCATATTGGATATGATTGACAGGGTTGTCTACCTAATTAATTTGGTTTTGTGTAATCCGCCATAGCGGACTTGAAATCAAATTAAAGTTGGATCTTAGCCCATTTAAATTATATTATACATTGGATGTATAAGAAGGTTATATAATTTAGTGGGAGTATTTTTGGAAAATACATTATTTATCTCTTTAATGAGATTGGTACTTGTAAAATTTTGGAAATTTTGCATTAGTTGTAGATGACAACTAAAATCGTTGCGATTAATCCTTGATAAGGATAATGCTTCAAGAGAATGGTACAAACTTCATGGATTGGATCCTGAGCCTAAGAATCGTTCTAAGGCAAGAAGATGTGTTGTACATTCTTGATGGGCCTATTTCTAAAGAACCCAATGCCAGAGAAAGACAATCACAAGAGACATGAGTATGTTTCTAGGGATGTGAGTTGTCTCATGCTCATGACTATGTGCTCAAAACTTCAACAAAGTTTAGAACTTGTGGAAGCCTATTAGATAGGCGTGGAGTTGAGATACATGTCTCAAAGAGCAATCTGAGCAAGAGAGGTATAAAATCATTGTTGCATTCACTTCTTGCAAAAGGAAGTGAAGGGCAACAAGTGAAACCTCACATGCTAAAGATAAATGGCTACGTAGAGCATCTTGAGAAACTTGGTTGTCCAATTGGATTGGAGCAAGCCACAGATCTCATTCTTGATTCATTGTCCAAAAGTTATAATCACTTTGTGATGAACTATAACATGCTTGGAATGAATAAGAATCTCTCGGAGTTGCATAATATGCTGAAAAAACTGCGGAGATAAAGATAATGGAGAAAGGTTTTTCAGTGCTCAAGGTTCATGATGGAAAAGGGCCAAGTGCCAAAAGAAAGGTAAGACAAAAGTTGTAAAACCTAAATGAAATAATTGTGGTTAAAATTATAACTCTAATTGATGCAATTTTGTAAAATGGCAATTGGATTGACCATTTAGAATTGTAGTAAAAAATTTTGGACGATCAACAAAAGGAATGGTAGTGGGACTACCACTCGGGAGATTTATGTTATAAATTAATCTTTCTAACTTTAATTATTGGGTATTGGATACCGGATATGGGTCCCATATTTGTATAAATGTGCAATAATTAGTAAATTGAAAGACTACTTATAAGTAAAGTTTGATCTATGAATGGTAATGATGCAATGGTTGCACCATTGTTCGTAGAACACTTGCAAAGTGACTTAACTGATGAAGTAGAAAATATTATTTTGTTATAAGATAATGAAGGATATTTATTTCTTATTTGGAATAAGAAAAATGCTTTATTTATTATGATTTACTTCATTGTGTTATCATATAAATAAATCTTATATCCTAAATCTTGAAGAACAAAGTAATAGAGGCTATAACATAAATAATTAAAATTCTTTATGCATTATTGTTTTGATCAAATAAATTAGAAATGCATATCTAAAATTCCATGAGACGGAGTTTTAAGTCATATGATTTAGAATCACATGATTTATGCAAATCTTATTTACTTGGACCAAGACATCCTTTACTATGAATGGTAAAAGGCTAATATCTTACTAGACCTAATACATGTCCATGTATATGGTGCATTAAGTAGCAATGCTAAAAGAGAATTTTGGTTGGACTTGGTAAAACTATTCAAAGATTCTGACTCGATCATGATGATGAATAATTGAATCAAGAATTTGACAGTCATCGTTGAAGTTGTGAAATAGTTTCACAATTAACTTCACTATGTACACCATTCTAAATGATGTGTCTACATGGAAGTATAAGAACCCTATTAGATATGGTTCATTAGATAATAAAGTCAAATTGATATTCCATTATTTATTTTGGGGCTATGCATTGGAAACCGCTATGATTACACTAATTTGAAGTTCCATCAAAAAGGTTAAAAGTGAAAGAAAACCTGGTTTGTCTTTCATAAAGAATTAAGATGGTGAGACCCTTTTGGAAATGAGCTGTCTGGGACACACTCACACTTAAATCTAATAAATATATTTTCATGGGATATCCTAAGGAAACTTGAGGATAATATTTTACTCGTAAGAAACAAATGAGTTGTTGCTAATGGTACTTTTCTAGATAAATGGTTTATCTCTAAAAGAATCAGTGGGAGTAAAATATATCTCGAATGGTTCGAGACCTAGAAAATATATATTAACCTAAGATGGAAGTTGAACAAGTTTTCACAAAGAGTCGTGAAAAGTCCGTTCAAAGTTATACAAAGTGCTTCCGTACATGATAGGATACAATCTATAACAAGAACTATTGGATATTTTGAAATAGAAAGTATTGAGGTAAAGTTCATTTAGAATGAAGTATTTACCAACTATCAAAGATGCAATGTCCGCTCCACATTTAGATTAAGGACTTGGAGTCATAAAATCTAAAAGGCAATTCATGTGTAATAATCAAGTTTGGAACTTGATCATTCTAACCCAAGGTGTAAAAACCAAAGGATAGGAATGAGTTTTCTTGGAGAAAACTTACATGGGTAGCAAGGAACTTACTAGAATTCTCATAGTCATATCTTCATATTTGGAATATGAAATTTGACAAAAGGATGTCAAAACAGCGTTCCTTAATGGGAACTCACTTAAGGATGTATTGGATACAACCTAAAAGGTTTTGATAGTCAAAGAAAATTCTAATAAAGTATGTAAGTTGCGGAAATCCATGGAATGGATTGAAGCAAGCTTATGGGAGTTGGAATCTCCGTTTTGATAAATCAAAATGGTTTTGTTTTATCAAGAACGATAAACCTTGTATACACAAGAAGATTAGTGAGAGCATAGTGCTATTCCTTATTTAAATATGTGGATGACATATTGCTCATTGGAAATGACATTCCTATACGTCAGTCTGTAAAGACTTTGTTTGGAAAGTGCTTCGCAATGAAAGATATGGGTGAAACCGCATGTCCTTGGCATAAAGTAAGCTAATTAGTTTAAAGCCAAAGTACATACATTGACAAGGTCATTAGAAGATTCCGCAAGGAAAATTCTAAGAGAGGACAGTTGTCAGTGTTACATGGAGTTTCTCTTAGCAAGATTCAATGTCCTAAGACATGATGAGCATGAGAAAAATGAGTGAGGTGCCAAATGCTTCGGCAAATGGATCCATCGTGTATGCCATGATGTGTACTAGGCCGGATGTATCTTATGCTTGGAGCATGACGAGAAGATGTCAATCCGACCCCAGTAAAAGTCATTGGATGGCTGCTAAAGTGATTCTTAAGTACTTGAAAAGGACTACAAGATTCGGGTTTTGATCCATGGAAGGATGGAAGATGATCTCGTTGTATATGGGTACACGGATGCATGCTTCCAAACTGACAAATATGGGATGATCGCAATCGAGTTTTGTGTTAAATAGTGAAGCTGTAAGTTGGAATAATTCCAAGCAGAGTACAGTCACTAAATTCTACATACTAAATCTAAGTATATTGCTGCATTGGATGCTGCAAAGGAAGTTGTTTGGATTAAGAAGTTCATTGTTGAACTTAAGATGGTTCCTAGCATTGTTAATCCAATAGACCTTATTAGTTATAATAGTGGTGCTATTGATCAAGCAAAGGAACCAAGGGCACATCCTAAATCCAAACACATACTTAGGCGTTTTCTTATCGTTCGAGAAATCGTTGTTCAGAGAGACGTGTATATATGCAAAGTACCTAGTAAATGATAACATTGCGGACACGCTAACAAAGGGACTTTCACAAGCTAAACATGATAGTCATGTTAGGTCCATGGGTATTAGATACCTTGGTTATTGGGCTTAGGGCAAGTGGGAGATTGTTGGTGTTGGTGCCCTAGGCACGTTTGTTAAACGTTGTATAAGTTATCATTTTATTCATGATGATAAAGAGATGATAAGATTATTATTATTGCTCGTGTTTGCTTATAGTAATCTCCATCCCTAGAGCTTGTTAAGCACTAGTATAAAGGCTAAATGATCATGGGATGATCATGTTAGATTTATGGGTACTTGCTTGGAACAAGGTACTGGACATGACCCGTAGTGTGATATTTATGTCATGGTCAATATCATATATAAATCTCATATTAGTTATGTCATTTGAATCCTTAGACATGAAGTTATTATAGTCTTCCACTTGATGAAGATTATGTTTGACATATTCAAAGGCTACCTTTAACCGGGTAGTTATAAAGGGTATGATTGGCATAATCGGATTCACGTAGGGAAGAATAATAAGCTAATTGGATTTTTCCCTCTTCGAAGAGATGTCAAGCTTGGGCCCCTCGTAGGAATGATGTTTATGAAATGTTTGGCCAAACTCAAGTGAATTGATTGGATCAATGTCATTTGGATTATCAACATATTCGGGATCGAGAAAAGTATTGAACAATACAAGTTGACTTGTTGACCATGACTTGTGTTCAATGACATTGTGGACAAAGGGATTGTGATATGTTCTAAAGGAATGCGAACTTGTATCTAGTTACACTATTTGGGTAGGTATGACGGTTTGTTAGAACCTAATCATATCTTATGGGTTTATGTTTGAACCCATTGCCAACTTAGTGTAATCCTAGAGGGTCACACACAATAGAACGAATCTTAAAAAGACTTAATTGGAATTTGGGTCGAAGGACCTTTTGAGGATTTTAGGAATTTAGAGGAGAAAACCGGAAAAAGGGGGTGGTCTGGACGAACCTACTAAAGGACCCGGGCGGACCTTTGGGAGGGTCCGGGCGGACCTCCTATAAGACCCGGGCGGACCTCTAGGGTTTCTGCCCAGAATTTTCCTGTTCCGTTTTCTTGCGGGTTTAGTCACTTGTTACCTATTTGGAATAGGTGAAACATGTATAAAACTCCCTTCTAGTTGCCCTAATCAGTCCTAAGTATTATGTTATGTTTGTGAGTGCCTCTAAGGGTTTGAGAGGGTTTATTTCTTGTTCTAAGATATCCCTAGATTGAAGAACAAGAATATCATATACATAATAATTCCATATAGTTCTATACATCATGAAAGCGTTCTTCATGATTTGGTCTAGCAACCAAGATCAAGTGTTCTTGATATTCGTTCGTGGTGTGGATACCGCTAGAGGATGAAACTTATCATCTTCATAGTTCGTGATTCTTCCTTTGTTCGTGATCAAGATTTCAAGCCTCCATCGAATTTAAGTTTGCAAAATCAAAGGCATCAAGGGTTAGTATTCTTTTATTCATTATGTTGTATTTGACTTAATCATATGAAGGATCTATAGGCTTTGGGTTTCATTAAATTTTAAATATTTTATTCCGCTGCGCATGTTACTACGAAACCCAACAATGCTGACTTCTTATGGAGCGTGCGAATCAAGACAAAGTTAAATGTGTCCGGGGATAATGACAACAGTCGTTGGGCACCGCCAACAACTTATGTCGAATATGAGACACACGGTATATGAAGAAGCCATCTTACGGGGCGCGTGAATCAAAAGTAATTTGTTTTCGAGGATACTGACAACAATTACTGAGATCATGTCCGGAGACACCCAGCAACCTATGCCAAAAGCATGAAACGCACGGCGCAAGAAGAAGATTCATGAATCAAGAACAAAATTAGGGATGGATTCTGACTTCTTATGGATCACGTGTATCAACAGTAACCAAACGTGTCCGAGGACACTGGCAACAATTACTGAAATCATGTCCAGAGACACCAGCAACCTATGCCAAAAACATGAAACACACGGTATATGAAGAAGCCATCTTACGGGGTGCGAGAATCAAATAATTTCTCAAAAACCATGGTATATAGAGATGCTAAAAGCTCTGGGTCGCAGGATTTGGTAAAACGGTAACGTAGATGGTATGTCGGGACGTAAGTGTCTCGGGATCATACGGGTTACGCCAATAACACTTTCGATTATATTGGGATCAATTAAATTATTAATAAAGGATGTGTAACAGTTTTCTTAACCTCTAAATTAACTTAATACGGCGGATTAAATTAATTTAGGACATATAGCAGCTCCTTAACCTGTATTAGGATTTATAGCGGTTCCTTAACCTGCATTAGGATTTAATTTAGGATTTATAGCGGTTCCTTAACCTGCATTAGGATTTATAACGGTTCCTTAACCTGCATTAGGATTTATAGCGGATCCTTAACCTGCATTTTAGTATGAGTTAGGATTTATAGCGGTTCCTTAACCTGCATTTTTGTATGAGTTAGGATTTATAGCGGTTCCTTAACTTGCATGATTATCGCTGGGGAATAAATTGGTTTGGTAATTTATAGTGGTCTTCCGGACCGGAGTTCGTTAAATTTGGAGTTTATAGTGGCCTTCTGGGCCAAAGGGATGGACTAAGGACAAGTCCTAGAGATCGCAGTGTTTCGCAATATGTTTTAGTATAAGTGTATGAATGCAACACTTTAGAGTTTTAGCATGATATGATCATTTGTTGTAACCCAGAGGAAAAGCATATGTGAGTGATCGCAAGTTTGAGGGATCAAAGTAGAGAGTGTGTAAAGTTTGGAGATTGTGTAAATGTAAAATACCTATTGTTTAGGTTTTTAAGCATTGAGTAATGTCATTAGAGGAGTTTGAATGTAAATTACCTATAGTCTAGGGTTTGATCATTGATTGTTTGATATTAGAGAGGTTTTGGATGTGAATTTTCCTAAAGTATGGGGCTTAATTGATTTAAATTTTGTAATTACCCAGAGTTTGGGGTTTAAGTGGATTTTATGTTGATCGCAAAGATTCTGATTGTAAATAACCCCAGTTTGGGGTTTGAATAACTTATTGTTGATTTTATTGTAAGTTACCCAAGATTTGGGGTTTAATATATTATTGTTAAATGTAAGGATTTTGATTGTAAATTACCCAAAGTTTGGGGTTTTAAGTGAATTGAATGTAGAGGTTTAGTCGTGATTTTCCCATAGTTTGGGGTTTAAATGTATTGATGTTAAACATGGAGGATTTAATTTTAAATTTCTTTGAATGGGAAGGTTTGATTGTTAATTACCCAATGTTTAGGGTTTGAGTGACTTTTATGTTGGTTGTTTTGATTGTAAATAACCCAAGTTTGGGGTTTAAATGTGTTAATGTTAAACGTAGATGATTTGATTGTAAATTATTTTTAGTGAGGGACTTGATTGTAAGTTATTTTGAATGAGGGGTTTGATTGTATTTTTCTCAAAGTTTGGGGTTTTGTTGATTAATTTTTGTAATTACCCGAAGTTTGGGGTTTTTGTGGATTTTATGTTGATTGTAAATATTTATTTGTATTTTACCCAAGGTTTGGGGTTTGGATGTGTTTATTGACCGATTTGACCCAAATTGATTGAGTATTTGTGAAATTGAGGCTATTTGTAGCATGTGTAATGTATTGATTTTGGTGGTTTGTTGAAAAACGCAATTTGTAT
Organism: Campanula takesimana; assembly: GCA_026119855.1. Taxonomy (NCBI): domain Eukaryota; kingdom Viridiplantae; phylum Streptophyta; class Magnoliopsida; order Asterales; family Campanulaceae; genus Campanula; species Campanula takesimana. Next base: position 627,059 of record JAOWBW010000214.1, on the reverse strand, counting down.
GTTAAGTCGTGTTTTGTCCGAAAACATTGTAAATTTGGACTGATTTTGACTTGGTTGAATTTGTTTAAAGTGCTTTTTTTGTGTGGTTTTGACTTTTGTTATAACATGGGGAATGTAATGTACATTAGTGTTTTGTTGAGAAAGCTTATTTTGGATGAAGTTATATTTTTGTCCGTTAATTATTGAAATGTCTTGCACTTGTTTGGAGTTGAGTTGTCTTGTCCTAGGTAAACTAGGATTTTGGGTGTGAGTGCTAAAGTATTTGTTTGGATGCTTTTGGATTTTCTAGAGTAATATTGCAACAGTTCATATATGTGCATGAAGTGAAATAAACTGCTAGATTGATTACATACCTGAGGTGTGTATACCTGTTTGTGATTGCAGGTTGTATTGCCTCCTTTGAAGTTGAGGGGCTTGTGTAGTGTTGTGCATAGCTTGTGGGAGAGGAATTCAGAGACTGTTCAGAGCAGTGTGCGGGCCACTGGCTTGGGTTTATTCTTTGAGAGCTTGTCTGGTCAGGGAGAGTTGACCAAGAGAACTGATTTTGTCAAGGCACTGCGTGAGCATTGGTGGGATACCTTCCACTTTAGTTGGGGAGCGGTTACGGTGACTCCACCAGACTTCACGGCTCTCATCGGGTTGTGGTTTACCGGTATTCCAGTGTGGAGCGATGATACGTTACTTGCCGATGATGGAGCAGATAGGCTTCAGAGTTTGGTCGGGTTTGATTGCACCGACATCAGGAGTGGTTACGGCGTGCGCCTGGGGGGGCCTTAAGAGGTGGTATGAGGAGATGTTGGCGGCTCTTGAGGATGGTGGAGGTGATGTAGAGGTGGATACCCAAGTGTTTATCTGGTACGGATTGTCCCAGATTATCTTTGCTAACGCCGGTAGTACGGCGATGATTCCACTGTTGGGATGTCTAGCAGATCTGGATGCAGTGATGGGAATAGCTTGGGGATCTGTAGGAGGCTTAAAGGAGTTGTAACGCTCTATGGATCGGGGTTGTAGGTCTCAATCGGCGTCAGTCGACTGCTTACACTTTGCCTTGGAGGTATGATCCGTTTCTTGTCTGTTTCTGATTTCAGTCTGCAATGTTGGGCTTACGAGGTTCTCGCCTTGAGCCGATTCGGGATGACTAGCGCTCGGTCCAATCATCCTGCCATGTGCTGATGGGTACCTAGTTGCAGGAGCAGAGGGGATGAGACTTCTTGGTACTATACATATGCTCAGCTGAAGACCATTCCGGGGAGGACCCCGTCCGAGAGGCACGACATTCTATCCTTGGGCGGAGTTGAACTTTGAGTTGCTTGCTACAGGGTCCATTGAGGCGATAGGCCAGCGGAGATTTCTGATTGGCTATAGCGGGGACGCCCTTTATTTAGGTGAGAGGGCATAAGCCTAGTATGGAACATGCAGTATCTACATGGTACGGTGGATCCTTCTTTTGATCGGGTTTTTGGACCTCCTTTGTATGATTATGCCGATGATGATGGTAACCCTCAGTGGGTTCAGTATGAGGAGGGTGAGATAGCCCCGGAGTTTCAGATCTCGGTGGGTCATGTCAGTGTATGTGCTTTTACCCTTTTATTCTGTTGGGTTTCGTAGTAACATGCGCAGCGGAATTAAGCATTTAAAATTTATGAAACCCAAAGCCCATAGATCCATTCATATGATTAAGTCAAATACAACATAATGAATACTAGAATACTAACCCTTGATGCCTTTGATTTTGCAACCTTGAATTCGATGGAGGCTTGAAATCTTGATCACGAACAAAGCAAGAATCACGAACTATGAAGATGATAAGTTTCACCCTCTAGTGGTGTCCACACCACGAACGAATATCAAGAACACTTGATCTTGGTTGCTAGACCAAATTATGAAACATGCTTTCACAATTGTAAGAACTATATGGAATTATGAATATTCTTGTTCTTCACTTTTGGGATCTTAGAACAAGAAAATAACCTCTCAAAACCTTATGGAGGCATTCACAACAACATGTCTAATGGCTGTAAAAAGGATCCTTAAATAGGTCCTAATCCTTAACCCTTAAGGACTTAGGAAACCTAAATCCCGTCACCAAATTAGGCAACAAGGAATTCTGGCCGACTTGACTGGCACGGTCGTGCCCTACAATCTGGAACGGTCGTGCCATCTAGTCCGCGCGAATTCCCCAGCCGCCCATTTTCGGCACGGTCGTGCTTGGTAATTTGGCACGGTCGTGCCAATCATGTCGACAGGTTTGCCTTGGTTTGGATTTATGGCACGACCATTCCATTTTAAGGCGCACGAACGTGCCAGAGCCAAACACTGATATTTTTCCATAATTCCCATTTAGTCCTTTATGATTCGTTCTATTTGTGTGTGACCCTCTAGGATTACACTAAGTTGGAAATGGGTTCAAACATGAACCCATAAGATATGATTAGGTTCTAGCAAACTGTCATACCTACCCAAATAGTGTAACTAGATACAAGTTCGCATTCCTTTTAGAACATGTCATAATCCCTTTGTCCACGATGTCATTGAACACAAGTCATGGTCAACAAGTCAACTTGTATTGTTCAATACTTTTCTCGATCCCGAATATGTTGATAATCCAAATGACATTGATCCAATTAATCCATTTGAGTTTGGCCAAACATTTCACCAACATCATTCCTTCGAGGGGCCCAAGCTTGACATCTCTCCGAAGAGGGACAAATCCATTTGGCTTATTATTCTTCCCTACGTGAATCTAATCATGCCAATCATACCCTTTATAACTACCGTGTTAAGGCAGCGTTTGAATATGTCAAACATAATGTTCATCAAGTGGAAGACTATAATAACTTCATGTCTAAGGATTCAAATGACATAACTAATATGAGATTTATATATGACATTGACCATGACATAAATCTCATACCGCGGGTCATGTCCAGTACCTTGTTCCAAACAAGTACCCATAAATCTAACATGATCATCCCATGATCATTTAGCCTTTATACTAGTGCTTAACAAGCTCTAGGGACAGAGATTATTATAAGAAAACATGAACAACAATAATAATCTTATTATCTCTTCATCATCATGAATAAAATGATAACTTATACAACGTTTAACAAACGTGCCTAGGGCACCAACACCAACAATCTCCCACTTGTCCTAGGCCCAATCTCTAGGTATCCAATACCCATGGACCTAACATGACCATCATGTCTTAGCTTGTGGAAGTCCCATTGTTTAGTGTGTCCGTAACGTTACCATTAGTAGGTACTTTGCATATATGTATGTCTCCCTTATCAACGATTTCTTAAACGATAAGAAAACGCCTAAGTATGTGTTTGGATTTAGGATGTGCTCTTGGTTCCTTTGCTTGATCAATAGCACCAATATTATTTCTAATAAGGTCAATTAGTTTAGAAATTCTAGGAACCATCTCAAGTTCTCCAATGAACTTCTTAATCCAAACAGTTTCCATCGCAGCATCCAATGCAGCAATATACTTAGTTTTAGTCGCAGAATTAGTGACTGTACACTGCTTGGAACCATTCCAACTTACAGTTCCACTATTTGACATATGCACAAAAACTGATTGCGATTTATTATCATCTTTATTGGTTTGGAAGCATGCATCCGAGATCATCTTCCATACCTTCATAGATCATAAACGAATCTTTAGTTCCTCTAAAGTACTTTAAGAATCGCTCTCATAGCCATCCAGTGAATCTCACCGGTGTCGGATTGATATCTACTCGTCATGCTCCAAGCATTAGATATATCTGACTTAGTACTTATCATGGCATCATGGATCCAATTGCCGAAGCAAATGACATCTCATTCATTTTCTCATGCTCATCTTTTGTCTTTAGGACATTGAGTCTTGCTTAGAGAAAATCCATGTAACACTGACAACTGTCCTCTCTTAAAATTTTCCTTGCGGAATCTTCTTATGACTTTGTCAATGTATGTACATTGGCTTTAAACCATTCAGCTTCCTTGATCTATCTCTATAGATCTTAATGCCAATGATTTATGCGGCTTCATCCACATTCTTCATTGCGAAACACTTTCTTAACCAGGTCTTTACAGATTAAAGTATAGGAATGTCGTTTCCAATGAGCAATATGTCATCCACATATTAGATAAGGAATAGCACTATGCTCCCACTAATATTCTTGTATATACAAGATCCATCTTCGTTCTTGATCAAGCCAAGCTCTATGACTTATCAAAACGGAGATTCCAACTCCCAAAAGCTTGCTTCAATCCATCCAATGAATCTTCGCAACTTTCATACCTTTTAGAATTTTCTTGACTATCAAAACCTTTAGGTTGTATCCAATACATCCTTAAGTGAGTTCCCGTTGAGGAATGCTTGTTTTGACATCATTTTGCCAAATTTCATATTCCAAATATGAACATATGACTATGAAAATTCTAATAAGTTTCTTGCTACCCATGTAAGTTTTTCTCCAAGAAAAGTCATTCATCTCCTTTGGTTTTTACACCTTAGGTTAGAATGATCAAGTTCCAAACTTGATTATTATACATGAATTGCCTTTTAAATTTTATGACTCCAAGCCATTAATCTAAATGTGGAGTTGATATTGCATCTTTGATAGGTGGTAAATACTTCATTCTAAATGAACTTTACCTTCATACTTTCTATCTCGAAATATCCAATATTTCTTCTAATAGATTGTATTTTATCATGTGTGCAAGTACTTGTATATCCTGAACGGAATTTCACAACCCCTTGTGAAAACTTGTTCAACTTCCATCATAGGTTAAATACTATTTTCTAGGTCTCGAACCATTCGAGATATATTTTACTCCCACTGATTCTTTTAGAGATAAACCTTTTATCTAGAAAAGTATCATCATAAGCAACAAACCATTTGTTTCTCATGAGTAAAATTTTATCCTCAAGTTTCCTTAGGATATCCCATGAAAATATATTTATTAGATTTAAATGTGAGTGTGTCCCAGACAACTCCTTTCCAAAAGGTTTCACCATCTTAAATCTTTATGAAAGACAAACCGAGTTTTCTTTCACCATTTAACCTCTTTTGATGGAACTCAAATTAGTGTAGTTATAGCGGTTTCAAATACATAACCCCAAAACAAATAATGGAAGATCAATTTTGATTTTATCATCATATGAACCATATCCAATAAGGTTCAATACCTCCATGTAGACACATCATTCCAAATGGTGTTCTTAGTGGAGTTTATTGTGAAACTATTTCACAACCTTAATGATAACTATCAAAATCTCGGTTCAATTATTCATCATCACGATCGAGTCAGAATCTTTGAATAGTTTTACCAAGTATAACCAAACTTCTCTTTGAGCATTGCTACTCAATACACCATATACATCGACATGTATTAGGTCAAGTAAGATATTAGCTTTTTACCAATCATAGTAAAAGATGTCTTGGTCCAAGTAAATAAGTTTGCATAAATCATATGATTCCAAATCATATGACTTAAAACTCCGTTCCATGGAATTTTAGATATGCATTTCTTATTTATTTGATCAAAACAATAATGCATAGCCTTTATTACTTTGTTCTTCAAGATTTAGGATATAAGATTTATTTATATGATAACACAATGAAGTAAATCATAATAAATAAAGCACCTTTCTTATTCCAAATAAGAAATAAATATCCTTCATTATCTTATAACAGAATAATATTTCCTACTTCATTAGTAAAGCCACTTTCAAGTGTTCTATGAATAATGTTGCAACCTTTGCATCATTACCATTCATAGATAAACCTTTACTATGGGTAGTCTTTCAGTTTACTAATTATTGCACATTTATACAAATGTGGGATCCATATCCGGTATCCAATACCTAATAATTAAAGTTAGAAAGATTAATTTATAACATAAGTATCCAGAGTGGTAGTCCTACTACCATTCTTTTGTTGATCGTCCAAAGTTTTGACTACAATTCTAAATGGTCAATCCAATTGCCATTTTACCGAATTGCATCAATTAGAGTTATTATTTTAACCACAATTATTTCCTTTAGGTTTGACAACCCTTGTCTTACCTCTCCTTTGGCACTTGGCCCCTTTCCATCATGAACCATGAGCATTGGAGAACCATTCTCCAATATCTTCATCTTCGCAGTTTTTCAGCATGTTAATGCAATTCGAAGAGATTCTTATTCATTCTAAGCATGTCATAGTTCATCACTAAGTGATCATAACATTTGAACAATGAATCAAGAATGAGATCCGTGGCTTGCTCCAATCCAATTGGACAACCAAGTTTCTCAAAATGCTCTACGTAGCCTTTATCTTAAGCATGTGAGGTTCCATTCATTGCCCTTTACCCCTTTTGCAAGAAGTGAATGCAATAATGGTTTTATACCTCTCTTGCCTAGATTTCTCTTTGAAACATGTAACTCAACTCCACGCCTATCTAATAGGCTTCTACAAGTTCCAAACTTTGTTGAAGTTTTGAGCACATAATCGCGAGCATAAGACAACTCACATTCCTAGAATCATACTCATGATTCTTGTGATTGTCTATTCCGGCTTTGGGTTCTTTAGGAATAGGCCCATCAAGAATGTACAACCCATCTTCTTGCCTTAGAACCATTCTTAGGCTCAGGATCCAATCCATGAAGTTTGTACCGTTCTTTTGAAGCTTTATCCTTAACAAGGATTAATCGCAATGATTTTAGTTGTCATCTACAACTTATGCAAAATTTCCAAAATTTTACAAGTACCAATCTCATTAAAGAGATAAATAATGTATTTTCCAAAAATACTCCCACTAAATTATATAACCTTCTTATACATCCAATGTAGAATATAATTTAAATGGGCTAAGATCCAACTTTAATTTGATTTTAAGTCCGCTATGGCGGATTACACAAAACCAAATTAATTAGGTAGACAACCCTGTCAATCATATCCAATATGACTCTTAGATCCTTTTTTTGAGATTCTTTTAAATTGGGCTAAGATCCATCTTTAATTTAATTTCAAGTCCGCGGAGGCGGATTACACAAAATCAAATTAATTAGGTAGACAATTTCTTGTCAATCATATCCAATATGATTCTTAGGGATCCAATTTCAAAAGCATGTTTAATCTCATCTTTGCCTAGGCTCAAAACTGTTTTGACGCCTTGTTAAGTCCAACCATTTTAAACGTATAGTTAATGTGCCTCGCTAGGGCGTGCCCACATTATCTATCATGCTCATACATAAATAAAGTTAATGCACCTCGCTAGGGCGAAAACTACATTGAAATTATTCATATACTAGCAAGTGTTTTAATCATGGCATGGCAAAAGGGACTTAAAACTTTCTTGAAGGTTCATTATCATATAGCATACAACATATTTATGAGCACATAAGATAAACATGTTACGCATCAAGTTTAGCCACTAAATTAATAATCATTAATTTAAGCATAATATTTATGTGTCATTAGTTTCTCTATAATTATGAGGATGAGACTCTTTGAACCTTGGTTATCATCTCCAAATCAAGACAACAAGAAGTGCGGCTGAACTAAGCCATTAGGCAACCACAATTCCGCACTAATTCAAGAAACCAAGAAAGTAGTCCATGTGGCCGAAACTAAGCAATAGATGGTCTCGATGAACGTAGGCCAATTGCATTCACAATTCCACATGGATCTCCAATCATTGAATCAAGAACTTTGTTTATCAATTTTAGCATTTATGAACTCTTCATAATTCTAATTTCGTTTTATCTTTGAAACCTTGATTGCGATCAAGTTTGGGAAACACAATCTCGATGAACGTAGATTAGCCATCCAAACCTTGAACTAATCTTAGAATCACAAGACTAAAACAAATAGGAGATTTAAACCCAAGATCCACACCCAAAACCCAAACCCTACCCCCGCGCCAAACCCTAGGTCCGGCCGGGTCAAGGCTTGGGTCCGGTCGGACCCCTTGCGAAAAATCCAAATTTTTAAAGTTCCAAAATTTATCTCAAAAATGTTTTTCCCGATTCAATTAGGATTTGGTGTTCTTGGTGATCCAATCACCATGATCATCAAAACCTTGAATAAACGATTTATTCTTGAATCCCTAGAATATCAAAACTTTGATCCAATCAAAAATTGATAATCCAAACAATTTTAAATCCTCCATAATTTTAATTGCGATTGAACAGTGCGATTAAAGTTTATAAAACAATAAACCACATAAAACGCATAGACCACATAAACATCATAATCCCAATATTCAAATCATGCTAGGCACATAAAAAATTTATATACACACAACATGATCTTAGTATTGAAATAATCAACATGAACGGGGCTCTGATACCACTGTTGGGTTTCGTAGTAACATGCGCAGCGGAATTAAGCATTTAAAATTTATGAAACCCAAAGCCCATAGATCCATTCATATGATTAAGTCAAATACAACATAATGAATACTAGAATACTAACCCTTGATGCCTTTGATTTTGCAACCTTGAATTCGATGGAGGCTTGAAATCTTGATCACGAACAAAGCAAGAATCACGAACTATGAAGATGATAAGTTTCACCCTCTAGTGGTGTCCACACCACGAACGAATATCAAGAACACTTGATCTTGGTTGCTAGACCAAATTATGAAACACGCTTTCACAATTGTAAGAACTATATGGAATTATGAATATTCTTGTTCTTCACTTTTGGGATCTTAGAACAAGAAAATAACCTCTCAAAACCTTATGGAGGCATTCACAACAACATGTCTAATGGCTGTAAAAAGGATCCTTAAATAGGTCCTAATCCTTAAGGACTTAGGAAACCTAAATCCCGTCACCAAATTAGGCAACAAGGAATTCTGGCCGACTTGACTGGCACGGTCGTGCCCTACAATCTGGCACGGTCGTGCCATCTAGTCCGCGCGAATTCGCCAACCGCCCATTTTCGGCACGGTCGTGCTTGGTAATTTGGCACGGTCGTGCCAATCATGTCGACAGGTTTGCCTTGGTTTGGATTTATGGCACGACCATTCCATTTTAAGGCGCACGAACGTGCCAGAGCCAAACACTGATATTTTTCCATAATTCCCATTTAGTCCTTTATGATTCGTTCTATTTGTGTGTGACCCTCTAGGATTAGACTAAGTTGGCAATGGGTTCAAACATGAACCCATAAGATATGATTAGGTTCTAGCAAACTGTCATACCTACCCAAATAGTGTAACTAGATACAAGTTCGCATTCCTTTTAGAACATGTCATAATCCCTTTGTCCACGATGTCATTGAACACAAGTCATGGTCAACAAGTCAACTTGTATTGTTCAATACTTTTCTCGATCCCGAATATGTTGATAATCCAAATGACATTGATCCAATCAATCCATTTGAGTTTGGCCAAACATTTCACCAACATCATTCCTTCGAGGGGCCCAAGCTTGACATCTCTCCGAAGAGGGACAAATCCATTTGGCTTATTATTCTTCTCTACGTGAATCCAATCATGCCAATCATACCCTTTATAACTACCGTGTTAAGGCAGCGTTTGAATATGTCAAACATAATGTTCATCAAGTGGAAGACTATAATAACTTCATGTCTAAGGATTCAAATGACATAACTAATATGAGATTTATATATGACATTGACCATGACATAAATCTCATACCGCGGGTCATGTCCAGTACCTTGTTCCAAACAAGTACCCATAAATCTAACATGATCATCCCATGATCATTTAGCTTTTATACTAGTTCTTAACAAGCTCTAGGGACAGAGATTATTATAAGAAAACATGAGCAACAATAATAATCTTATTATCTCTTCATCATCATGAATAAAATGATAACTTATACAACGTTTAACAAACGTGCCTAGGGCACCAACACCAACATTATTCATCCCACTTCTGTCTTTAGTCATCCTCTTGTTCGTACTTATTTTGACATGCTTGTGCTGCCTTTTTGCTTAGGTGACTCCTCGGACATACGAGGCTATAGCGCGTCGTGAGTCTGGCCTACGAGAGGTGACACAGGAAGGTGGCGAAGAGTCTTCGTAAGGTGACAGAATGCGGCGGTTCTCCTCCTTCTAGTAATAACGATGATGCTCCCGGCAGACGTCCTCTCCACGGAAGTGGACTCGAGGTGATACTAGCGGATCAGCGTCTTAGTTCTGCAGTAGTTAGTGGTAGCATAGACAGTATACTAATATTCATGGATGACTATATAAACATTTTATATTATTTGTATGTAATATATATACAGTAGTATGTAGCATGCAAATAGTATGTATGCAGGACAGTCTCGGAGCGTGTTGCACGGGCTGACGGTACCCTAATTGGATTCATAAACTGCTTGGTATCTGGTATACTTGTTCTGTTGCAGGTTCTGGATCAACCCGGCTGGGTGGATTGGGCTAGAAACAGGTGGACCCTTTCATTTTTTTTTTCCGATTTGCCTAAAGGTGATTTTAGGGCTTTTGACCTAGGGGAGACGAGATGCAGGATCCAAGGGTATCCTAAGTTGTAGGGTAGATGGTATAGGACCGAGTCAGCTAGGACTTCACATAGATGAGACAAAAGAAATTTTGTAAATTAGTAGAGACCGAGTGTGCGGGTTTATAAACAACGTGTCGTGATGGAAAGCACTTTGAAAATGTAATGACTTTATAAAGATGCCTTATAATTAATTATGGTACTAATTAATTCAAGTACTTGTCCACCATTGGGTTTGTTGATTAGGATTGTCCTTCGGGTGAGTATGATCTCGTCAGGTCATCGGTGATCTCTGAGTAGTCAAGCAATCGACCTAATTTCTTTTGGGGAAGCCCCAGTTTGATGGGGGCTCTTGAAAGAGGTCAACCATTTTGAACTTTGATGAAGAGATGACCTTTCATGGAGAGTTATCTTGTTGGAGCATCGGTAGTCGATCCAATTCTGTTGAGGCAACCCCAGTTTGGCATAAGGTGGGGGGATCCTACCTCCTTTTAGACGCACCATGCTTTTTCTCTAGACCGCCCTTGCGGGTTTTCAATCTGGGTGGGTATATTCTTTTTGCGTCGTTTTTTTTTTTTTTTTTTTTTTTTCCCAGTCGACTAAAAATAAAGAAAACGACAGAATTGTATGGACAACTTGCAGGAGCCTTTTTGTTATGGTAAGAGACGAGAGAGAGAGATAACGAGTGAGGGAGTTCTCGTGTTTTGACTCTTTGGACAACTTGAGTGTATATATTTGTAAAAGGAAGGAAGACCCTTCTTGACAGAAAGTAAGTGTTTAGTTCTTTCATAGATTGTATAACAGAAGACATATCGAGACATTTGAAAATTGTTTTATTTATAATTGTCTTTTGATTGCTCGAGAATGGACCTCGTTGATTAGTTATGTATCTTATGATTATGTTTTAGACAAGTAGTCTCGAAATAATAAACGCATTGATTAATTGAGAAAAAGATAGAAATTATAGTGTATGGGGGAAGAGAGAAAAAATGAAAGTTGGCTAGAGGTGGGCTGTGTATTTTGTGGACCGGACCAGGAGGTTGCCTACGTTCCTCTCGGTGTGAGAAGCTCATGTCCGCGTAGTTCGAGGATGACCCGGTTGATGATGATACCGGGTTTAAGTGGGTTTATGTGGGAAGAGAGAAGAAATAAAGTTGGCCCAAGGTGGGTTGTGTTTAGTTTTGAGTGGTGGTCTGCTCCGTTGTTGCTTGTTGCTTTGGACCGCTTCATTTGTAGTTGTTTCTTCAGACTGCTGCCGTCGAGTTGAGTTGAACTTCTTTGAAAAGAAAGAAAAATAGAATATAAGAAATGAAATAAAAAGGGGACTTTTACTTTCTATGATGATAGCCTCTTCTATTTTTCTTTGTTTTTATTTATTTCTTTGTGCACACCCTTGTTTTTGCCTAGGCCGCCCTTGTGGGTTTTCAACCTAGCGGGCTTCTTTTTTGTGCAATTGCTCTGATTTTTGCCTAAGCCGCCCATTGTGGGTTTCGACCTAGCGAGCTTTTTTTATCTTTTTTTTTTTTTATATATATATACATATGAAACATTGGGCAAGATGATCCCCTAGTTCGCTTTCGCCTTTTGGAGGTAGAGCTCGTAGAGGGGATTTGAATAGCCCCTTACATTTTGTTGACATCTTCGAGGAGGACAGATAGCCCCAGTGCATTGTTATGTCGTACAGCCTTTGTGATTGTGTGGATGCTACTTCGATGGTGAGCATCTCTGCAATCATCATCTTCTTCATGGGAAGGTGGAGGTGTATATGAGGAGTATTTAGTGGGTGCACACAGTGGGTGTACACGAGGAGGGTATGTATGGAGGGTGCACACAATGAGTGTGTATATGTATGACGGTAGGTATAGAGAGTGTATATAGAGAAAAGAAAACGATTCGATTGATCAAAGCGTTTGTTATTTTGAGATTATTTGTTTATTTAATTATGTATGATGGTTTGTGGGTCCATTTACATTTTAATGAGACTTCATTAATGAGTATATTCACGATTAATTCGTCATATAAATATATAGCAATCAATTGACAATTGAGATTAATACAATTTTCATGGAGTTGATTTATGTATGCCAGATTATGTCTCAAGTATAGAGAGAAAAGAAATAAAGACTCATTTATTTTTGAAACTAAAAGACTCAAATTGACTAGTCCGAAGTGGGCTTTAAAAATCTAACTAGTGTCCGAAGTTGACTTTTGCTAGTAAAATAAAAGACTAATGTCCGAGGTGGACTTTGACTAAAAGACTCTCTAGAACCTATGAAGACTGAAAGACTTTTTTTTTTTATATATTTTTTTTATTGAAGGAGGTAGTCCCAGTGTAGTTTCTTCCTTGCTTGGACTTTGTTCACGCCCATGTACTCCCTTTGCGGATGAGGGTCCCCTCGTCGATTAGGTCTTGGATCTTGTTCTTCAAGGTGAGGCAATTTCCGGTGTCGTGACCAATTATGTTGTGATATCTACAGAAATTGGAGTAATTTGCATTTTTCCCCACATGTGGTTTGTAGTCTTTTATAGGGGTTAGCTTGCCTGATCTGATGAGACCTTAATAGAACTCAGCTAAAGACATCCCATAATCATCGAACTTGCGTTCATAGATATTCTTTTCACGGACTGGCTTTAAGGGTAATTCAGATACTGGTACTCTTTGCTGGCGAGTAGTCATGGAAGGGATCCCATATGAGAAAGTCTGTGGTGGCGAGGTACTCGTAGACGCCATAGATATCAGATCAGAGACGCTCCTCGGTGTCCTTTAAAGCCTTGTACATCTCTTTCTGAAAGCGGTCTGCTTGCTTGAGGAGGATAGTCTCAAAGTAGGCTTCTTGTTCATTGAGAGCGGTCCGAAAGAGGGTTGCTTTCTCATTGAGGATGGTCTCGAAGTGGGCCGCTTGCTTGTTGAGAGCAGTGTTGGTGTGGAGAATTGTCTCGGGATCTTGGGTAGCACCCTCGGTTGTTACTTCGACATCCCATTCAGCAGACATGGTACAGGATTTCTGTAATGGTTGTGGAGGAGTTAAGTCTTTGAATTGAATTAGACTTATAATTAATGACAAGGCATCGTTTATAAAATAAATTTTTGTGAAAAGACTAGATCTCCGTATTTTTGAAATGTACTTTGAATGAAAAGACTAAAATTTGACTGGGCTGGAGCTGCCTACTGTAAGTACCCCAATCTGAAACCGACCTATCTTAGAGGTAGCCTTAGCACCGTTTCAGGGATAAGCTAATAGGCCAGGACCTCCCTAGGATAAGCTGTAAATTCCAGAACTACTCTGGTATAAAATTGGAAAAATCCAGAAGCTCGCCAGGCTGAGCCGTACGGATGCTTTGGGTACTAGAGGGGCCTAGCCGTACGGATGCTTTGGGCACCCTCAGTCCCTATAAATAGAACCCCTTGATGATCATTTCAGGAGGGGGAGTAACATTAGAACTAAGGTTACTATGTCGAATTCACCTCAGAATAGTGTGAGTAAGAGTGAACAAAGAGTGAAAGAGAGAAAGGAAGATTGGCCTAAACCAAGATAGGCAAAGCCACCTTCTCCTCCTCCCTTCTCTTCATCTAAGAACTCTATTTATCTTTGATCTTGTCATTTATTGTTGATCTTTACATTCTTGCAAGTCTTGTCCATTCAAGCAATATATATATATCTATTACTATTTAAATTTCCTAGTCCAAGCCATGAGATGATCAAAGGTGCCCTCCATACTTTGTGTGGAAGAGGTTCAAACCTAATTTGATCATGGCTTGTTGATTGTTCATTTACATTCTTGTCATGGATGATGCTCTTGTTGTTCATTTTGCTCATTTTAAGCTATGATGATCATGTTGAGGATAAAGTCTCAATCTTTATCCTCATCACCTTGATCTAGCCCAAAATTCCCAAGTTTGGGTAATAAAGATCCAATCTTTATGGTTTTTTCTTGTCCCTAAAGGATTAATCTTTCCTAGAAGAGCCATTTTGATGGTAAAGTTTCAATCTTTACTCATCAAATGGTCACTATGGCTCAAAAGGGCATATTGGCCACCTTTTTCATTTTTCTCCCATGATTGCCTTTGATCATGCCCAAACTCTTGTTTTGGGAGGTTCTTTGATGATCAAATGGCATAGGAATGAGTTGTTAATGTTGTTTTGTGTTGGAATAACAAACTGGAATCAGAACAGTTTGGTCCAGTTCAAGCAGAATGCTCTGTTTCTGCCTGGAACTGGACTGTTGCTTGAACAAACTGTGAAATCCCAGGAGTGGTCTCCCCATCCATACGGCTACTTTGGACGTATGGGGAGATTGACCATTTTTCCCTTCTGTCTTCTGTTTTCTTGTCAAACAAACCCTTTTTCAGTTGAAAAGATAAATAAAAAGTTAAAACAAAGATTTTCCGTTAAAACACACACACACACATGCACTTTTGTTAACTAACAAGGGAGACTCGGCTTTGTCCGAGGCAATTTGGGAGGACGTAAAAACTCTTCTCAAGTTGTAACCTGATCTCCGAACCTTTGAACTCAAACCTTTGTCATTTTGTTGGGTTTAAAATTAACAAAATGTGGGGACTCCGTTAAATTGGTCCGGTTCCCGCGTTTGGTATTTCGCCCTTGAAACGTGCTCGTGCTTTTTGGGGCGGGATCCTTACAGTGGCGACTCCGCTGGGGAAGGAGGTGCTTGCATACCTCTTTTTAGAGGATTTGGACGCACTTTTGTGTGGGTCAAACTCCCGTTCCCGTTAGTTGACTTTTTGCATATTTGTGTGTGTTTGATGTTTCTGTTTGGACTGTTTTGAGTACATACGTTCTGGAAATACAATAAACTGGGTCAAACTCCCGTTCCCGTTAGTTCACCCTCTTGCTTTAGCCGTACGGCTACTTTGGGTAGGGGCCAGAATGTTGCCAATTAACAGTTTGGTGCAGGGCTGCAACATTCTGGGTTCCCCTCTGCTTCTACTTGTCCAGGTTCCAAATTTACAGTCTTACTTGTGCACATTACCTTCATTCTTTTGGCCAAAACTTGATTTTAAAAGGTGATAAAACTTGGTTATGCAAAAGGGAACATAGAATGGCTTCACACTACGCGCACTTGACCTTGCACGTTCCAAATGCCCTTTTAACCCAGGATGGAAGCCATGATGCAGCTCGTTGGGCGCTCTTGTTCCCTTCGATGCGCACACGGGTCCATTCCACCTTCCCTTCCGAGCCGAGTCAAACACACTTGTCCGTGACACACAAATACCGTGACCTTGGTTGGTTTTTGGTCTAGCTCACGTTGCCACGTCCGTAATGCGGTCCAAAGTTAATTGTGGCCAAGTTAACGCCCGAGTTGTGACTCCTTGATAAAATGCAAGCGTGGCCTAACCAGCCTTTAACTCGTGCATTAATGATGACCGCAATTAGCAAAGGTCATGTGCTAAGGATAGGGTGACACCGTGTCGTTAAGCCCTAATGTACGAGTTATTTTAATCATCCTTAAGGCCATGGTCAAGGACTGAGACGCCTCATTCAAAATGAGGTCATGTCGGAATATCGGTGCAGCCTTCGGTGTAGCCTTCAGAAAAAGTCTCGATTCCGACTGGGGCTTAATCATGATTAGGATGACCCGCGCATTGGGAACCTTGCGACGCACTAGACCCTAGGTTCGTTTCTTTTGGTCTGTGGAAGCCGCTTGCCCTATAGGACCCTCGCTCGGGATAGTCCGTCTATGTGAGCGTGCAAGACAAGTGAAAAACGAGGGGTCTATAGGCGTAGTGATGGCCTCCACTGATCCAGGGTTTAGATTAGTTTCAAAAAAAAAGAGAAATCTTTTCCAACCATTTAGGAATAAAAATGTGTTTTAAGTAAACTTGAATGATTTATTAATTGCGCCTTGCATGAGCTTGCTCCGTTTTTGCTTCCTGTCTTTGATACATTGCATTGTTTCGCTAACCAGTGTCACCCCCGTTAAGTCTTTGGAAGGATCCATGTTATCCTTCAAGACCTCCGTCAAGTCCCGTTAAGCCTTTGGATGGATCCATGTTATCCTCCAAGACTTTTGATTAGTCCCGTTTAGTCTTTGGATGGATCCATGTTATCCTCCAAGACTTTTGATTAGTCCCGTTTAGTCTTTGGACGGATCCATGTTATCCTCCAAGACTTTTGATTAGTCCCGTTTAGTCTTTGGACGGATCCATGTTATCCTCCAAGACTTTTGATTAGTCCCGTTTAATCTTTGGACGGATCCATGTTATCCTCCAAGACTTTTGAATAGTCCCGTTTAGCCTTTGGACGGATCTATGTTATCCTCCAAGACTTTTGATTAGTCCCGTTTAGTCTTTGGAAGGATCCATGTTATCCTTCAAGACCTCCGTCAAGTCCCGTTAAGTCTTTGGAAGGATCCATGTTATCCTTCAAGACCCTCGTTAAGATCCCCGTTGAGACCCTAGGCAAAGTCCCCTAGGTCCCCGTAAAGATCCCCGTTAAATTCTAAGAATAGTCCCCTAGGAAGCCAGTCAAGTCCTTGGATGGATTCTCGTTAAGACATTAGTCGTGTTCGTCCTTCCCTCTTAATATTCTAAACCCTTTTGAACTACGGTGACCTGAGCCTCTCATCACGTGGGACCCCCTCCCTCGTGGTGAGGGGAACGTAGGCAACTTCGGCCCGGTCAAATATCCCAAATAGAGACACGTGTGTCTTTAACCCAAGTGTTCACCCAATGTTTACCCGAGCCTAAACTACCTTTTTTTCCGTGTCTTAGATGAAGTGGAAGAGAGCATCATGTCGCCGACTGGTGCGTGTGGAGTCAGAAAGTTCCCCGGTCACTACAACCTCTCCGATCCGGTACCTCAGAAAGATCACTTCAGTGGACAGTAGCTTGAGAAATGACGCCGCGGATAATTCAGATGGCCTAACGAACGAAGAGTTGTTCCATGCTTCAGAAACCCCCGGGGCTGAGAAAGAAGTCATCACAGATAGCCACAGAGAAACGCAAACTCCGTCTGATGAGTCGATGAGGCAAAGAGGTGTTACAGCTCTGTTTCAAATTGATGGGCCATTCACCAAGGTGACCAACCATAATGAAAGGGTGGAAGCTACCCGACCCCCGGATTGTAACCAAAGATTTCCCCCTCCATCTCATCAAAATACCGAGACCTCCATTTCTTCGCCCCAACACGCCGTCATCCACAACGAGTCTCTCACTCAAATCTTCCTCACTCCGCCTCATCCCAAATCCAACATCTCCCATAAGACACCTCCTATAAAACCCCAAACACAACCCACTCAAAAGGCCCGCAAACCACTGTTCACACCAGTTACGCCTCAAGCATCATACTCACAACACCTTCCCAATCGTGTCCCTTCTCGATTCAATGCCATCAACTAAGTCACCAGAGATCAGTCACTGTTTAAACCATATATGGATACCCGACCAGGCATCACTAACTTGCCTCCACCAGATTTTCCGATGAGATCCCGGGGTGGCCGTATCATTTTTATAATCCAAGACCTTTTGGACCACAAGCTCCTTGCATGCCTCAAATGTATATTCTTGCAAGCAACCAAGGTTATGGGTATTTCTACACCCATGCACTTCCACAGAATCCTCATGTTGGACCTCAGTCGGGTACGTTGTTGGGAAAAAGAGGCAAATGGAAGCTAGTTTGAAAGGACACTCGATGGGCACCCCTTTGAATTGAGTAGCGGTGATTCTCATCCCCACCACACTCCGATCAACAATGAAAGAAGAGCCAAGGGCCGAGCCAAGCTCCATTTCACAAAGTTTGAGGATTTCGGAATGCCCATAAGCAAAGTATTTGAAGGATTGGTCAAACAAGGCCTCATGTGGCCCCTCGAAGATTTTCGGCCAAAGAATCTTGAAAAACGTCGAGACAAGACCCAAAGGTGTGCCTTTCACAACTACCACGGCCATGATACCAATGATTGCACCCCCATAAGACGCATCATCTCGAAACTAATTGAGAAGGGGAAGCTTGGACGCCCCCACACCCCCGACACAGCCAATGACCCGAGCGTCAACATGCTCAAATCTGTGACTTCCCCGATGATCGATAAATGGAGTGGTGTCCGCCCCAAGGAAAAAGAGCCCATGGTTGACAGAGTTGTCAATCCCAAAGTGGGAGAGCCTGTTTTGGAAAAATTGACAAAATCAGTGTCCCAAATGGTGGTTCCTAAAATCAGCAAAGCCGAAACGACGGAAGGCGTTTGGAAAAGATCAGTGGCACAGAAAATGTCTGAAGGGCCGAATGCCCCGGGTTGGGAAATGAATGGTGTTGCGGTTGCCACAGCAAACGACGGAGTTCCGAAACCTCTCCTATCAACCTCCCCTTAGAAGGAGTCTGTTTTCATCCTTAGGAAGAGCCAGTTGCTTTTAGGGCGTATGATAAGTCTTTAGGAAAAGTCCGTTAAGATGTCTGTTAGGTTTGGTTAAAGTCTTGACTCCCCGGTTGATGCCATGTGGTGACCATTTTGGGTCCATTGTCAGTTCTCTTAATAAGATTATTATTGCCATTTTTGCCTTGTCAAAAGCTTACAAAAAAAAAATGTGTGTGAGTCTTTCACTCAAAACAAAGGTGTGTCTTCCAAAAAATAAAATAAAAAATATAATAAAAAAAAAAAAAAAAAAAAAAAAAAAATGGAGATCAAGTTTTCTTAAAATAAAAGATCAAGTTTTTCCTAAAAAGCTAATCCGATAATGAAGCATTTTTCTCAAATCATGGTTATAATTTCACCTTGAGGTTTAATATGCTAAAAGTCCTTCGCGTTTCTATCCACTGGAAGCATTGACCAAGGAGCCCACATCCGAATTGGCGTTCGAAACAACCGTCCACATGAGCAATGAGATCAAACAATTGGGACACCGTCTACAAGAAGAAGCCCAAGCTTCGGAAGGCCAAAGGTGGTTACATCACAGGGAAATCCATACTCTCGCCGAATGCAATGCACGGAGATTACGCACCTTGAAAGGGAATCACCAAAAGGCTTGGCCAACAGGCAAGCTCCCAACTCACCCTCATGAGTAGACAACCCCGGCAATTGCAACGCCAAGCCAAGTAGAGGCCTCGCGACATCTTTCCCGACGACATGGAACCCGAGTTCCCCGTGGAAGACATGGAATATGCCGCCGACAACCCCTCCAACAACTGTGGAAGAAAATGGATCATCGTGCTTCATGGGAACCCATCCCTAAAAAAAAAAAAATGTGAGTCTTCCAGCCTCGTAGGTTCTAGAAAGAAAAAAAGGATTCCATTCTGGACCTTGTCTTTTTATTTTTACAGAGTTTCGCACTTGGACATGTATGTACAAAGTTATCTAAATAAAAGAGTCATTTTCCTTCTCTTCTCTCTAGACTTGAGACATTATTTGCAATATATATTTACTCTTGAAATTGCCTTACTTGTTATTATCAATTGATTGCTACGTCCCCAAAATGACGAATTGACTTCTAAGCATACTAGTCAATGACGACTCATTAAGGATGAATGGACCTAACACAAATGAAAAGTGCCAAATGCAAACAATTAATCTTGATATGAATAAATGTTGTGATCAATTGGCATGAAGAAACCATCAATGTCAAATCTTCCCTCATACATTACCCCGATACACAACCCGATACACCTTTCCTATACAAATCATTGATGCGCATCAAAGGCATCCCGAGACAATGAAAAGGCGAGGATGTTGTTGCTCAACCACCAAGATTCAACCACGATCGCACGTGCGCAACCAAGCAAAGGACTTCCCAGATCTTCAAAAGTCAAAGTAAGAAGTGGCAGAATTCCACCAAGGGGCTACAAATGAGCCAATGTCCAAGATAGCAAGTTGGGGCTAATGTTTCCCCTCTCTCTAAAAAAATGATAAGAGAGAAAGAAATGGATAATGGAAAAAAGGAAAGCAAATGAATATTGGCAAAGAGGAAGTTTACCTCAAAAGCTCACCAAGTTCACTGCAAAAGTCCACCTCAAAGAACATCCCGAGGAGTTCACCGCAAAGAAAAGCGATCTACATCAGCAAAGCAACAACATCCTTCGAAAGGACACCAACCCCAGCAAAAGAAGGCCCCACGGCTGAACTACGGCGACCTGAGCTCCTCAAAGTGAGGGGAACGTAGGCAACCTTCGGGTCCGGTCACAGCATGAAATGAATCCATCAAACCTCGATCCTCCCAAAATGACCCGGTTCTCTTCCCTTGGTCCCATCAATGACCAATTTCCCAGATAATGACCAATCTCCCCATAAACACCTTTTGATCTTTCCATTGATCGAATCTTAATCTTAATTGATCACAACATTTATACATGTTAAGGCTAATTGCTTGTTATAATCTTGACTTAATAATAAACATGGTCCATTCCAGCAATCATTTGATGATATTAACTAGGGCAAGTTTCAAATGTCTCAACAAGTCTTCTTCTCTCTACATCTTAGGAAAGAGCTAAACACTTGTATTCTGTCGAGCAAGGGCTTCCTCCCGTTCCATGATAATACATTGTTTACCAAAATAAAGGGACTCTCTCCCGCCTAAATAAAGGCCCTTGCATGTCTCCTCCAAAAGATATATTAAGTCCTCGTTCTATCAAGTCAGCTAGATCATTTATATGAAAAAAAAGAAAAGAAGAAAGTGTTGGTGTTGGTGCCCTAGGCACGTTTGTTAAACGTTGTATGAGTTATCATTTATTCATAATAATAAAGAGATAATAAGATTATTATTATGGCTCGTGTTTGCTTATAATAATCTCCGTCCCTAGAGCTTGTTAAGCACTAGTATAAAGGCTAAATGATCATGGGATGATCATGTTAGATTTATAGGTACTTGTTTGGAACAAGGTACTGGACATGACCCGCGGTATGAGATTTATGTCATGGTCGATGTCATATATAAATCTCATATTAGTTATGTCATTTGAATCCTTAGACATGAAGTTATTATAGTCTTCTACTTGATGAACATTATGTTTGACATATTCAAACGCTACCTTAACACGGTAGTTATAAAGGGTATGGTTGGCATAATCGGATTCACGTAGGGAAGAATAATAAGCTAAATGGATTTGTCCCTCTTCGGAGAGATGTCAAGCTTGGGCCCCTCGAAGGAATGATGTTGATGAAATGTTTGGCCAAACTCAAATGGATTGATTGGATCAATGTCATTTGGATTATCAACATATTCGGAATCGAGAAAGTATTGAACAATACAAGTTGACTTGTTGACCATGACTTGTGTTCAATGACATCGTGGACAAAGGGATTATGACATGTTCTAAAAGGAATACGAACTTGTATCTAGTTATACTATTTGGGTAGGTATGACGGTTTGCTAGAACCTAATCATATCTTATGGTTTCATGTTTGAACCCATTGCCAACTTAGTATAATCCTAGAGGGTCACACACAATAGAACGAATCCTAAATAAGGACTATATTGGAAATTGTGGAAATTTGGAAATTTTGGAAAAATGGGCAAGTGGGCGACCGCCCAAATTGTACTGGGCGGCCGCACAGCTTGAGTCATTTTTTACCAGTTTGTTCCAGATGACTTGGGCGACCGCACAAGTGTTCTTGGGCGGCCGCACAGTACTGCCGGGGACTGGTTTCCTAATTCCAAAAGGAAACAAATTATGAAAACGTTTTGGACTTTCCTAACTGAGATTCCTTGCGGGTTTAGACACAAGTTACCTATTTGGAATAGGTCTAACTTGTATTTAAACATCCCTAAGTTGGCTAAAATCACTACCAATGTTTGTGTAAGTTTTCAAAAGAGTTTTGAGAGAATTATTTTGTTCTAAGAGATCCTAGATTGAAGAACAAAATTATACACAAATAATATTCCATATAGTTCATGTTTAATTATGAAAACGTGTTTCATAATTTGGTCTAGCAACCAAGATCAAGTGTTCTTGATATTCGTTCGCGTGTGGATACCGCTAGAGGGTGAAATTCATCATCTTCAAAGTTCGTGATTCTTGCTTTGTTCGTGATCAAGATTTCAAGCTTCTGTCGAATTCAAGGTTGCAAATTCAAAGTCATCAAGGGTTAGTTTTTCTAGTATTCATATTGTTGTATTTGACTTAATCATATGAATGGATCTATGGGCTTTGGGTTTCATAAAATTTAAATGCTTAATTCCGCTGCGCATGTGTCTACGAAACCCAACAGAAAGGCACCAAAAAAGTAGCCTGCTAGGTTGAAAACCCGTAAGGGCGGCCTAGGCAAAAAACAGGGTGTGCCATAAAAGACGCAAAAGAGATGCCCGCTAGGTTGAAAACCCGAAAGGGCGGCCTAGGCAAAAGAAAGAGTGCGTCATGAAAAAAGGGATGGGTTCCTAACGTCATCAAAGGCCACGAGACGACAACGGGTCCACGCCAACATCAAAAGTCGGAGGACGACATTGGGGCTACCTCCACAAGGACATGGGGCTACTCCGAGACATTCAATGACATGGGGGGCTATGCCACCATCAACAGCAACAAGGACATGGGGCTACCCCAACACATTCAATGACATTGGGTCTACGTCGCCATCAATAGGAACAAGGACATGGGGCTACCCGACATCGACAACAAGAGGTTTCTCTACTCCCGACCGCTCCTAAGAAATGGACAAAGCTCAAAAGGACTTTATGCATATAAACCTCGCGGTTAAGTTAAAACCAAAATTTGACTAAACATGTTTCGTTAAAAGATTTGCCTTCAAAAGTAAGCATTTTCAAATTTGGCCATTTGGCATCATTTATCAAAGACAATGTTTCAAGGAAAATGCTTTTGATCTCCCCTCAAAATGATTTTTCCAAAGTCTTGGACCCTTTTTGTCCACAATGAGTCTTGAAGGTCACCCCTAGGCTCTTTCCCGGTATCAAGAAAATGTGTCAACCATCCCGCAGTGTAGGCTTGACCAAATCTTCGTCCCCCGAGTGACCCTTTAGGTTAAAAAACCTTCGTCCCCAGAGTGACCCCTTCAGATTAAAACCTTCATCCCCCGAGTGACCCTTTAGATTAAAACCTTGACTTAGAATAGTCATTATAGGCTAGAGCCTTTGTCCCGGCAGTCCTTAGAGGGACGTAAGACCAGTTTTCCCGTCAATCTCCCCAAAGATGGAGTTGACCCCGGTTAAGCTATGACTTAGAATAGTCGTTATAGGCTAGAGCCTTTGTCCCGGCAGTCCTTAGAGGGACGTAAGACCAGTTTTCCCATCAATCTCCCCAAAGATGGAGTTGACCCCGGTCAAGCTTAGACTTAGAATAGTCGTTATAGGCTAGAGCCTTTGTCCCGGCAGTCCTTAGAGGGACGTAAGACCAGTTTTCCCGTCAATCTCGCCAAAGATGGAGTTGACCCCGGTCAAGCTATGACTTAGAATAGTCGTTATAGGCTAGAGCCGGGCAGTCCTTAGAGGGGCGTAAGACCAGTTATCCCGTCAATCTCCCCAAAGATGGAGTTGACCCCGGTCAAGCTTAGACTTAGAATAGTCGTTATAGGCTAGAGCCTTTGTCCTGGCAGTCCTTAGAGGGACGCAAGACCAGTTTTCCCGTCAATCTGCCCAAAGATGGAGTTGACCCCGGTCAAGCTTAGACTTAGAATAGTCATTATAGGCTAGAGCTTTTGTCCTGGCAGTCCTTAGAGGGACGTAAGACCAGTTTTCCCGTCAATCTCCCCGAAGATGGAGTTGACCCCGGTCAAGCTTGGACTTAGAATAGTCACCATAGGCCGTCCCCGACGTAAGCCCAGTAAAAATCTGTCCCGTGTAAGTCAACCCTCTCCTATAGAGTCAAGTTGACCATATCCCCAGCAAGTCAACCCTCTCTCATAGAGCCAAGTTGACCATGTCTCGCCTCTGACCCCTAGAGTCATGCCTCCTTGCGGATCTAAGTAACCCCGCATACCTCCGAACTACGTTAGGCTTGATTCCCCGCGAACGGGATACGTAGGAATCCTATACCACTAGGTCCATCCATGCAACCAAAATCGGCTAAAGCCGTCGTCCCGTCAGATTGGGATGCTTATTTCTATCGACAACCCCGCTCCTTCGAAGCGACGTTGCCGAGGGGCTCTGTAAGTACCCCAATCTGAAACCGACCTATCTTAGAGGTAGCCTTAGCACCGTTTCAGGGATAAGCTAATAGGCTAGGACCTCCCTAGGATAAGCTGTAAATTCCAGGACTACTCTGGTATAAAATTGGAAAAATCCAGAAGCTCGCCAGGCTGAGCCGTACGGATGCTTTGGGTACTAGAGGGGCCTAGCCGTACGGCTGGTTTGGGCACCCTCAGTCCCTATAAATAGAACCCCTTGCTGATCATTTCAGGAGGGGGAGAAACATTAGAACTAAGGTTACTCTGTCGAATTCACCTCAGAATAGTGTGAGTAAGAGTGAACAAAGAGTGAAAGAGAGAAAGGAAGATTGGCCTAAACCAAGATAGGTAAAGCCACCTTCTCCCCCTCCCTTCTCTTCATCTAAGAACTCTATTTATCTTTGATCTTGTCATTTATTGTTGATCTTTACATTCTTGCAAGTCTTGTCCATTCAAGCAATATATATATATCTATTACTATTTAAATTTCCTAGTCCAAGCCATGAGATGATCAAAGGTGCCCTCCATACTTTGTGTGGAAGAGGTTCAAACCTAATTTGATCATGGCTTCATTTACATTCTTGTCATGGATGATGCTCTTGTTGTTCATTTTGCTCATTTTAAGCTATGATGATCATGTTGAGGATAAAGTCTCAATCTTTATCCTCATCACCTTGATCTAGCCCAAAATTCCCAAGTTTGGGTAATAAAGATCCAATCTTTATGGTTTATTCTTGTCCCTAAAGGATTAATCTTGCCTAGAAGAGCCATTTTGATGGTAAAGTTTCAATCTTTACTCATCAAATGGTCACTATGGCTCAAAAGGGCATATTGGCCACCTTTTTCATTTTTCTCCCATGATTGCCTTTGATCATGCCCAAACTCTTGTTTTGGGAGGTTCTTTGATGATCAAATGGCATAGGAATGAGTTGTTAATGTTGTTTGGTCCAGTTCAAGCAGAATGCTCTGTTTCTGCCTGGAACTAGACTGTTGCTTGAACAAACTGTGAAATCCCAGGAGTGGTCTCCCCATCCGTACGGCTACTTTGGCCGTATAGGGAGATTGACCATTTTTCCCTTCTGTCTTCTGTTTTCTTGTCAAACAAACCCTTTTTTAGTTGAAAAGATAAATAAAAAGTTAAAACAAAGATATTCCGTTAAAACACACACACACACACATGCACTTTTGTTAACTAACAAGGGAGACTCGGCTTTATCCGAGGCAACTTGGGAGGACGTAAAAACTCTTCCCAAGTTGCAACCTGATCTCCGAACCTTTGAACTCAAACCTTTGTCATTTTGTTGGGTTTAAAATCAACAAAATGTGGCGACTCCGTTAAATTGGTCCGGTTCCCGCGTTTGGTATTTTTCCCTTGAAACGTGCTCGTTCTTTTTGGGGCGGGATCCTTACACCTACGTTCCCCTTACTATGAGGGAGAGATCCCACACAATGAGAGGCTCAGGTCACCGTAGTTCGGGTTTAGTAAGACAAGTGAGGGAGTGACCGCAAGAGGTCAGTGATTTTTTGAAAACCACGAGTATTTAGAAGATGACTGTAGAGGTCAAAAAGAAAAGGGTGATGACTCGGTCCTTGGTTAAGTAAAGGTGGAGAGACCCTATGAGTCGGGTAAGGTTTGACATGGGTAGGCCAAGAGGTGGGTTATCTAATATCGGCTGGCTTGACTAAAGGTGGGGTCAAGGTGAAGGATTGACCTAGTTGGGTTAAAATGGAGGGGTGATCTAGATGGGTCGAGGTAGAGGTTTGACCTAGACGGGTCAAAGACGGGTTGACCTAGACGGGTCAAGGTGACGGGTTGACCTAGATGGGTCAAGGTGACGGGTTGACCTAGACGGGTCGAAGACGGGTTGACCTAGATGGGTCGATGATGGGTTTGACCTAAACGGGTCAAGGTGACGGGTTGACCTAGATGGGTCAAGGTGATGGGTTTGACCTAGACGGGTCAAGGCAATGGGTTTGACCTAGATGGGTCGATGATGGGTTTGACCTAGACGGGTTAAGGCGACGGGTTAACCTAGGCGGGTCGAAGGTAACGGGTTTGACCTAGACGGGGTCGAAGGTTGACTTGAGTTGATCTAAGGTAGACTCATGCATCATGATGACAGTAAAGATAATTCAAGATAACGCTTTGGCAAGTGTTCTTAAACTTGATCAAGGTGCATGGTTTAGACACAGACAAGGTTCAACCTCAACCGCTCGCAAGCGTACACGGTGAGTTAGATAACCTAGGTGACACGAAGATAGATGTGACGGGATCGCCTAAATCTGTGCACTCGGCAGATTATCCGGAGTAGGGTGTACAGTATGACACGGACTAGTGGTAGTGTGCAATTAAAACACGATTTTTATAATGAGATGCAATGCATGAGAGAAGTCTACTAGCATGACAATTCATAGTAATAGAATTTAAGCATGAAATAAACATAAGCAGAGCAGATCTATAATATTTAAACATGCTATGAACATAATAACCTACAGGAAATCGTTAGAACCATTTTTACAGAAAAGGGGAG